>VXBJ01005374.1:75024-221527 GCA_013400055.1 Nycticryphes semicollaris | reverse complement strand
CCAGAAAGTTTGTCTTAAAATGCAAATGGTAGACTAATGGCCCAAATACACTGACAAAATGAAGGCAAACCCCACCAGCACCTTTGTTTTGTAATTTTGTTTGGGAATTTTCAAAAGTAGAATAAAAATTAATTTTATTGACCTTTAGTACTAAAGTAAAAGTCCTGCTCACCGGCATCTTAATGCCCAAGCAGAGCACAGTACCTGACTATATAGTTGTGTATCACTGTTAATTACGCAACAGTGAGGCATTTGATCCTTATGAGACAGACCCAAACATCACTCATACACACAGGTATTAGGGAGTACCTATAATCTTCAGGTTTCCAATATGTCACTGGTTTTTTTTATACATTTCATGCTGTAAATCAAACAGTGAATTTCCAGTGCATGTCTTCCCTGTGCGTATAATGAAGACAACTGCTTAAATAAGCTTTCATGCAACCCTTTGTATATTGTTACAGTGCAGGCATTTAGTGTAGTCTCAGTTACAATTAAATACTAAAGCATTTTCCCATTCAGAATGATTGAGAAAGTGTTTGCTAATTGCTATTAAGATAATATTAAATCTACTAATAGAAAGGTTAGCCCTCATCTGAGGCTTTCCAGTTTTATCAATGAGGACAGTGTGTTAGACGGAGGATAAAAGCTAGGTAGTACTCAGAACCAGCCCCCTCAACCAGCACTGTAATTGTACATGCCAGGATAAATTTAGGAGTGCTGTTTTACTCTAATCAAACACCGTGGCTTAATCTCCCTCAAATAGGTGCCTAGCTTGGGATCTCTGAACTGCATGTTAGGCTGCCTCTGTAGAAACTTTTAGACAGAAAGCTCTTTCCAATATTTATATTTACACAGAAATATAGCTTTCTACCACGCTCTTAAGACCCATGTGAAAATCTTATATATAAAACTGCTTCTGTGACTGTTTATGCTTTTTGCCAGCATTGGTGCAACCCATTTTCAGAGGGAAATGTGAACCATGAACAGCAGCGGCAGCTGTGACTCTTCTGCTCAGATTGTCAGAGCAGGCAGTAGTCTTCTGTGCTTATCACAGCTTGGTTATTTCATTCAAAGTTTAAAGTTTCAACCTACTCAAAGTAAATTATTAAGAAGAAAATTGATTGACTGAGGCCCAGTGACCTATTTAGAGAATTCATCGTTTTCACCCTAAAGTAATGCCTCTGTAAATTGAACAGTAAGTTCAGCAGTTAAGGACTTCAATAATTTTTTGCTTTGGATGTAATCATTCAGACTTGCATTAGTCTTGTTTTTTTTTTTTTTAAAAAGTCATTAATGTAGGACAGAACTTTTGACTAGAGACAGCTCTTTGATAACGATAAAACTTTTCCATCATTAGTCCTTAACTTGAGCTACTGTTTCTGTTTTGCACTCTGCTACAGGGACAGTAAACCAAAGTACTACCATCTCAGGCATAATTTGTCTCTGAGACAATGCCCTCAATTAAAATTGTAGAAAAAACCAGAAACTCTTAATGCTGATTTTAATGGACAAGTTGTGGAAAACCCTATTGCCTACTTTCAAGAAGTAGAACAGATGACTCAGCTGTTTTACAGAAACCTTTCTTAAAAGTTAGCAATAAATTGGACTGCCTCCCATGAGTAGGGACACCTGCAGATTTAGCTCTGTGCTTTCACAAACACAGTACTTCTAAATAAGAGATGTTTATCATGGAAGAGCAGTTTGATCTTTTTCCCCCCAGTAGAATGCATGGCATAAGTAATAGATATTCATTATTATTGTGATTTCAGAGCTATATTTATTTAGATAAGGATACAATTAAAATGAGATGGTATAATCGAATCAAGTAGTGGAAAGTAACCTCTTGATTCTGCAAGTTTAATGAAAGCCAGATGGATTAAATTCTCTTTATTTTAGTTCTATTTGGTATAGTGGTACTTAGGGTGCCTCTTGGAAGCCTCCCTGTGGGCTTAGCTACACACAAAAAAAAAGTTGAGGACTATTAAATCTACAACTGTTCCTCCTAAGTTTCTATCTCTGCTTAATACTGTTTCACTATATATTATTTTTCTTCCTAGGATTATGAATAAAATAAAATCTGAAATTAATAATGTATATCAGACTTTAGAATAACAGATTTTTCAATACCAAGAGCAAGGCAAATAAATGAAACTTTACTTACAACCTCTACATAACCAAGCTGCTGCTAATAATTTTCTGAGGTTGATCAAGTTGGAATATTTTCACTAAAATCACTGAATAAACAGAGCTATACCTATGTGTGTTAAAATGCTGATGAAAATACAAGTCTCAATTTCCTAAAGAGTTTTAAAAAAAAATAAAATTCTGAGTTGTACAGTTAAAAAAATATCACTGGTTCTAATCTTTACACCACAAATCACATCATCCAATGTTTTACCTTGCCCTGTGTAAGGTTAACGCACAGAACATTGCTTAATACTACCCAAAATAAAGTACTAGTAGGGTATCCTTTTCTATGGATACTTTACCTTCTTTCCTACATAGTAGCAAAGATGAATGAAGAGCACAGTCAGTAACACTTACATGTGGTAGTTTTCCATCTTGTGTTTATTAATTCAGTAACTTCTACAAAACCAGCATGCAGTATCTAAAAACTCTCAGAACTATCTCAGTTCTTATGGCAGATGCTTGTTGTCAAGCAAATACACCCCAGTTGGTATCAATGGATACAACAGGCAGGCTCTATGGCAGGATTTTACATATTGCACCTATATACAGAGTTTTCATAGAAAAGCACAGGGTGAAAAAAGAAAAAAGGAGGCTCACAGAAGAGTTTACACAGGTCCAAGCCTAGCAGCTTACAAACTGTTATTAAGAAAACCCAGCTATAATGGTAAATATTAAAACACTAAACAGGACTTGTGAAAAAAAAATGAGATTTTTCTTGCTCTAGGGTATGACTTATAACTATTGGATGTTCTGAGAAAACAATAGAGAACAGTAATTTCTGGAAAAGAATTTTCTTCTTTTTTTTTCCAGAAGCTGACTCAGTGAGACAATCACTGCCTCTTCCAGACAGTGGGTTTTCTGTGGTATCCAGTTTCAAACACAGCATAGATTTTGTTTGGCAATGTGCTGCTGAGCAGGGAGAGCAGCTAAAGGTATTTCAAGGAATAAGTAATGTCCTTCTTCATTCCCATCAGGCCAAGAGCTTCTCTAAACAGAGATAACATTCTGCAATATATCCAAATACTGTCTAGCATACTCCAGGTTTTATGCTAATAAATATACATAACATACAAATTAATGTAGTATAATATGAATATTTAAAGATATTTTTTTTCCTACAGTGCTGTTTCAGAAAAAGCCTAAGCCAGTACCCTGTGACCTAAATCCAACTGTAATAATTCGGAAAGCTTTTTAGGAAATAGTTTTTCAAATGAACTGTGATTCTAGATCCAAGTCCTGATTAAGGAACTGTATTTTAAGACAGAAGTCATTCTGCAAGTTAATGTTGAGATTTTGTAAGTGCTTCAGACCGTGTTTGCAACCTGCTTTTGCCAAAGAGCATCTAATTGTTGCGACAAAGAAATCAATGAAAACAGCAACTTCCACCTTCAAGCAATGGATTAACATGCAGTGATCAAAATCCTCCTCTCCCTGGAATTTGACTTTCTCCAAGTTTCATTTTCTGTGTGTATTTTCTGTCCTATCACCTGTGCTGTGCAAAATGTAATAACAAGCTTTGACATTATCTCCACTACTTGCGTTTCTTTAAAATTACATTCTGCTTCTGGATTTTTTTACCAAGACTTTATCAACTAGGTTGTCTTTTTAACCTTCCTCCTTCCCTTCTGTCCCCTCTGGTTCCAGTTCACAAAGTCTTTGCTGGTTGTTTCCTAATAAAATACTTTGGTGATTTTTAAATTTATAGTGAGAACGCTGCAGACCTCACCCAGACTGTGCTACTTGGTAGACGATAACCTGCCCAGGGATTATGTGTATATATTCAGGTTGGAATGTTAGGTTGGATATTCTTTTTAATGTGGAAAGGATTTGACCAGAAAGTCACATTTTTATTTCTATAAATTTTACCTTCCTCAGAAATCACCAAACAAATAAAGATATTAGTGTAAGTGAAATATTATTTCATCTTTTCTTGTTGTCGTTAGTTGCAATGCAGATAAGAAAATTTCTGATTCTGAAAAGCAATGATCTACATAATGATGGGAAAAGGTAGTTTGGAAGGAATATTTTATTTATTTCCAAATAATTCAGTTTTGTAGAAACAGGATATTCAGTTTTGGGAAATGGTCTCTATTTACATAGAGAAAAGTTCACAAAAAATATTTTAACTGCAAAATTGCCACATTAGAGTTATTGTAATTAAATTACAATATTTGTACACACAATATTGTAATTAGTGCTTCCTACACTACATTCATGCCATCCTGTCACGGCCATTTGACAAATGCAGCTGAGTTGGAAGCCTGAAAAAGAAATGTTGCTTTAGGCTTTTAAAGTAGGAGTTTAACAGTTGTCTCATCCCATGTTTATTGGGAATCCATATATAATCTAAATACAATGTATATAAAACATGCAAAGTGCTGTTTTTACCAGCTCTAAGAATGCTCATTCATTTAAATACTCTATGGTGCAATAGGATCAGCTATTTAATCACTGAAAGGTCAGTGAGGTCCAGAAACAATTCTTAATGATTCATTAATGTTGAAAAAGCAGGCACAGTTGCAAATGATCATTCATCTCTTAGGACTAAATCGATGAGGCTGTTGTACATATATAGGCTCTTGTTTGTTTGTTTCCACTAAGCAGTATTCGTGAAGGCACAGCAGTTAGAGACTGAAGATAAATGCTGTTTTCCAGTTGCTTGCGCTTGCTCTTGCAGTATCTCCCTCCCCCGTGCAACAGCAGCCTCAGTGTGTCTAATATGTATTTTCAGTTCATGCTGCCATGGTGAATCAGAGAAGGATGAGTTCCAGGCATTTTGAAAAGTCATGAATTTCAGATACAAGGACTGACTGAGAAACTTTTTACCCATATGTATTCTCTTTTCTTTGTGTAAGTTGCTGGAAATTAGAACAACACAATAATATTTCTGTTATGAACTTCATCCACTTAACCCACTAAATGAAGGCCCCATCTGAGCATGGTGATGTGAAGAGAGAGTAAAAGACAAGACTTATATCCCAGCTGAGTTTTTGTGTATTTAAGATCTGTGTATGGGTAGATCATACAGAAGAAATGAGGGAATATTTCACTTATGCTCACATAAACATGTTTGAGTCACCTGAATATTTTTTTCTTCAAAATGACAGAATTCAAATGCTTGGGATTTGACTGTCTTGGAGCATCAAGGTTTCTTCTCCCTGAATTACCTATTTTCATTTTACTATAAAGAGACTTACTCAAAGAGAGCTACGCTTTTATCTAATTCATGACCAATTAATTCCAAATGTCTTTTGAAGTTTGTTTGTGAGTGAAGTCTTATGGACACTGGCTGGATAAATGAAAATTGAAAATTATTCCTTTGAAGGCTGTGTTAACTGTTGCTTACAAAACAAAAAATTAAGAGAAAGGAATCCCATACATGAGTAAAGCAGTTCTGATTATTTTGTTAAAGTGCCTATTAGTAGAAATTGATTTGCGGTGGTTACTCAGCTCTTACTAGCTTGCTTGCTGTAAAGTATATTATTCTGGAATAATTGTGTCTTGCCATGTTTGTTATCAACATAGTTATGGCTAGTCTTGGTCAATAATCACAGCAGATTCTCATCACTAAAAATAATTATACATTGTTAATTCATCTAGTATATAAATCATCATATAGCGTCTTGGTGAAATTTGAATAGAAAATTTATGTCACTACAGTCTTCTTTCACCATTGTAGTGTGAAAATGTCACACTAATAGTGACTTAATTTTAGGTATTTGGAATGTAATTGTTTGCATTTGGGCAAGTTGCTTGGGCCTTGCTTATGTGAATGTAGAGAAATCTACTTCTAGAATATTGTCTACTTTGTACTGGTGCTGTCACCTAAAACAAGGCATTGAATTATGGTTTGAAGACACTGTTTCTCACTGCAAGAGAGGGCATTTAGCAAATTGTTACAGTGGCTTACATATTTAATGTTGCAACAGTTTAACTCCACTTTCCATGTCAACAGATAAGAGGAACGCTAGTAAGCGTGTTTATATTCTCTACCTTTGAAAGAGCACTTGTTCTAATTAACCTACATAGATAATCTGAAAAAAGATCTTGAAAGAACCCTAATAAACCCCAAATTTTGAATGAGCACTGAAACAAGTTGTTCACTGAGGTTATGGAGTTATGGATTCTCCATCCTTGGAGATACTCAAAAGCCATCTACACATGGTCCTGAGAAACTGGCTTTAGGTGGACCTCCTATAGCGGGGGACTGGACAAGATGACCTCCAGACGTGCGTTCTAACCTCAACCATGATTTTGTGAAATTTTAATTAAAATGCTTTTAATGTTATGTGTTTGAACAATTTACTGACAGGTCAGAAAGCATCTCACAGTACTAAGACCTATTGGAGTTGTCACTTAGTCATTCTGAATGCAAGAACTGAATAGGTTTTCACCTTCATGCACCCCCCCAGCAGCTCTTTTCAAAGAACAAATGACTCTTTTAAGAAACTATGAATAACTAGGTAGAGATACATCTCACCAACTTTAAGCCTGTAAATATTAAAGACATTTAATCCAACAAAATGCTTTGAAAATTAGGTCTGTGAGGTTTCTGTGTACTAGATGGTATTTGTTTCTTCCTTCACTCTCCCTGCCTGATTTTTGCTAAATACAGAAGGGATGAAGCAAACACAAACAAACAAACAAAAAAAGAGAGTGTTTTAAAAGAGTTTTCCAGGGAAATCAAGGCTATGTCATGTGTTACACTGTGATGAATAACCTCCAGTGCTATTTATTAAAGCAATGTTCAGTCTGAGATAAAGATATTTATGCTTTTATGTAGGGGTACTGAACCTTGAAGTATGAGAATCTGAGCACAAAGAAAATTTGCTCTGGTACTTTCATTTTGTATTTAGGTTAGTTCTTAAAGAATAAACTGTTCTTTGTGATTTGAGCAGTCAGTTTGATCTGAGTTTCCTGAAAGAAATGATAATTCACATACTGGTTTCCCTCTTCTCTATGTTAATCATAGTAAGTTATGTTCACATAAGTCCATTTATTCTCTGCTCAAAAGCCAATCTGTAAAACTCTAAATACTTGCCCCAATTAGCAGGATACTGCCATTGGAATGAGGATATGAAAGAAATGATTGCATCAATTTAAATTATGTTTCTTAAGTGATTTTTCTTTCTACAGCCATCCCTAGGTATTCAAACTGCAGATGCTCAGTACACGTCTTCAGGAACTCACTCCATGTCCAGGCTGCCTCTATGTGATTCTTGTCTTGTAGTTATTTTATTAATCAAATTGTTCTTCCTCATGCACTGTGTTGAGAGCTTGAGTGGGGTTCTTTGTTGTTTGTTTTTATTACTTCATATGACTCTATTAATCACAGAATTGAAAAGATTAAAAAAAATCAGGTTGAACTCAAAAACCAAATTATGCTGAGCATGGACTTTAACACTTGAAGTAACAAACCACCATTTTCAAGTTACCACAAAGTACATATCTAATACTGATTGCAATCCATCCTCTACACAGTTGTGTCTAGGAATAGATTCTAACACTCCCCAGGTTGTTTTAGGCATGTTAGCAAATTATATGATTTATTGTGNTATCCTAGCCTTTCAGCCAACACTTAGGTCAGATTTTGCTTTAAACTTGTTTGTATTAGGTGGATACATTATAACATTATTACTTCCCTTTCCCGAGTACAATTATTTTCCATAAATGAATCTTGTCTTGAAAGACAAAATGAATTGGGTAATATAGCTTGGGGAGAGAGCCTACTTAAGTTTTCCATGTGCCATTACTGAAGATATGATATTCATTTTAAAAGAAAAAAAGCCTTGATACCCTGAGGAAGCTCAAGAATCAGATTAAGGGATAATGGATCATTATTGGGACTATATAAACAGCATTTGTATTGATTAATCCATGTTACAACTCTTTTAAAGATCTAATAATTTTAGTGCCAAATAAAGAAGAGATTGCAGTTTCCAGTGAGGAAATGGCTGTAATTGCCATTCAGGTAGTGGATAAGAGATAATTATTAGGCATCACCCATTATTACAATCAAGCAGTGAAGATGCTGACCACAGAGGCCATTATTATACGGATGAACACCAAATTGTAGAGCATGTGCTGGTCTCTAACACTCACTTCATGTGATAAAATAACAATAAAAAAGATAATTACTGTTCATTGTGCGTTTCAGTGTGAATCTACCTATTTTTGAGCATTCTCTTTATCTCTTGACCACCCCTAATCACACCACACATAAACTAAGCAAGGATATTATTCCAGAATGTTCTGTTTATGGTGCGACTATCTGTCCAGTCACATAGAAAAACTTAGTATTTAGTAATAATTTAATACTAATTTCCAAAATCAAAATTTATAGACACAAACACTACAAATCTATTCTCACTGGCATATTTGACTTCTAAAGCCATTCATGAGGAAACATGGTGTTTTGGTTCTAAAAGGTATTTTTCTTTCTGTAAGGCAGAGTTCACTTTTGCATCTTCATAGCTTCCCGCCCTCATCAGACACAAAATAGTTTTGTCCCTTCTTACCATGAAGAGGGGAATTTTGTTAGAATTATTACTCCTCTGTGTTTCAGACCTATATAAGACTTTCCACTCTAATCAGGAGTTAGTAACAGAACATCTCTATTTAGTCTGTAATTAAGGAAAGAGAAGCAGAATCTGGAAATAGTTCATTTTTGAGTTAAATTCCAAGCTGATAGCTCAAATCCTTTTAATTTCATTAATCTTCATAACACTGTTTGTAGAAAAGTAAAATCAAAAGAGCATATATCTACCAAAATTGTTAATTTTTAACATTTAATAATATTAAAAGTATTATCACCATTCTTCATTCTTACACAAATACATGAAGCTAAACACAATTTTTGTGTTGAAGTGTGCAGTGTGTTAGATATTGAGTCAGTCATTTGTAACTGAATTTGTCATGGTATATGGTGGGATTAGTGCAATTATTAACAATTTACAGTTATGAGACTAAAAGCATCCTTAAGTGTATCTGCCCAGTTCAGAGGTGATGGCTTCTTAAGGCAGCAAAAAGCTGTGCTTGTTTAATCTTTATCCTTCCTGGTTTGCTACAGAACACTTTATGTGCCCTTTAACTTTGATTTCAATTGTTTTAAAGTTGTTTTTACAAGTTTCCATAAGAATTCCAAGACCTACTTCTGTGCAGCACACCTTGAGTGTGAATTTTTGTCTACAGTAGCTGTCATATGTCAGCCTACAGCATGCATTCTACTACTTGTATAAATGCAGAATTAGAATGTCTAAGATTTTAAGAGGTTGTTCTGTAGTTCAGTGAGCTGTTCTGGAACCAAAAAGCAATTATCTAGATGATGTTGACAAGAATAACTATAAATAAGATGCGCTTACACAATTGTTGATAACAAAATGGCCAACAAAGAAGTGATTAAAATTTCGGTTTCACTAAAAGATACAGCAAATTACTGTCCTTTTTACCCCACTTTTCCTCACTTTCATATGCAGTTGAAGAATTAGATATTTTAAGAGGGTAAGAAAACTCGTCTGAAGTTTAAACTAAAAGATGACTTTTTTAAATATATGCCATATTTTTGAATAAAGGACTGATTTATTTAATTATGTCTATTTATATTAGACCATTTTGGTGGTTACTGTTCCCAGAAATACTTGTAAAAGGTATGTTTTAGAAAATGACACCACAGTATAATGCCCTGTGATAAAGTATTAACTAATGGTATTAAAATAACAGGTATTAAAATAACAAGAACACTAAATATTCAGCATTGGAACTTAAATGTGGATGTGACTCATAAGGTAACTTCACTGAGATGGAATTTTTCTTTATACTGTATATTCAGACCTACTTTTAAAAGTTCCATTGCTGTGCGGTTTCCATCTCTGTCCTCTTCCTTCCCCTAGAAGATTATTGCATGTTGTTTTTTTCATGGTATTCCCTCTGAATTTTTTTTGTTGGAATTTTCTCATTACTACTCAATTCAACTGCTTTAAATACTTCATTGACCTGCTTGCTATCTTATACTCTCCAAGGACTGCTATTGAAAAGTTATGCTACCACTATAACCCCTAACTTATTGCTCAGTAGAGCTCTGTGTTCAGTACTTCTTTTAATCTTTTGTTGTAAAGTAAAAATGTCACCTTTGCTACTCCACTCTGAACTCAAACACTTTATTTATTTATTTCTGAAATGTTAATCCCAGAATTTAATTTTTAATGCACATTTCCACCAACCTAGACTAAGAGTTCAAGAGTAAAACCGCTTGAACTCATTTCAGTTGCAGAAGCATTGGTCTGAACGTTCTCAGCACTCACTGAGGCCAAAGCAAAAATCCTCACTATCTTAAAGTCAGCCACATTAAGCTGGTGTCCGTGATACAAAAGAGGGCTGAGGCACACAAAAGAGGATTGACTTGAATATTTATGATTTAACATATATTTATTGTCTTTTAGCATTTAAATACTTTCAGATGTATAAAATTCAGACTGACAACTATTACAGAAATAGGAGGAGGGTTTTAAGATGCAGACTTCTGGAAAATAATGGTCTGTTGCATTATTTCTTCCAGATAAACCACTAAATAAAATGAGTAGCATTTTTATTCCTCCAGTAAAAAATTGGTGGAGACTTTCCTGCAATCACAAAAGCAAGTTGGGTTGGGACTTCGTTGTTACTCTGACTTAAACATGACAGGTACTTAATTCGAAAACTGTCAGCCATGTATAGCATCTTCTAGTTGAAAAAGGGGGGAAAAAAAGCCACTCCTTTTTGTAATGCTATTATTGCTAAACAAAGTGGTAGTCATAAAAATGAAAGAAAACAAGTTGGTGATGTTTGTACTCAGTATGCAGCTCTGCTTTCATCTAGATAGGGAAGCATCCACACATTCACAGTCAAGTTTGTACTTTCTCTGACAAGTAGTTTTTAATCAGCAGATTGGCACTGTCTGCAGAAAATTGCCTATAGTCAGGGGTGTGCTAAGCTGCAGAAAGGTACAACAGCATGCCACAGCTCCAAAAATAGGTAGGTTTGTAGGATTCTGCTAATAGTTTTGGTGATGAGTAACCTATCAGCTTCCTTTTCCTGTTAACTCTCATGCAAATGTCATCCATAGTAGCATCTTTATCTTGCTATACAGGAACCAATTATGTGGTTAAATTTAGTCTACAGATGTGGTTGTTTATTACTTGCCTAACAAGTCTTGCTTGTTTGCCACCAGTGCATGACCCATATAAAGGGCACTGTTACATTAATTTGGGGGGTTCATTAGCACAGAAATTCCTGATGAGTTACGTTAATCTAAAGTCTACATAGAACCATATCATTTTATAAAGATAATAGAAAACTTGAAGCCCCAGGGAAATAAATCCCAAGACAAATAAGCATTCAGAAACATATACTTTGTTTTACTTGGTAAATTCTCTGGTGGGACACAAGAGTTGTCCTACAAAGTGACATTCATTGTTTCTTTCTTGCACTGCATCTGCCCAAGGTTTCTGTGTTCATCAATGTGATCCAGTGGATTCCCACTTGCAGACATCCTACAGTCCCCACTTGACCTCGAGCTGACTTTGACATGATAATTGCTAAAAAGAGCCAGAGCTTGACATAGTGATTTACTTAACTGTATACATATTTTATTGTGTGTTGTTTAAACTAGCACAATGAACTGTTTACAACGCTTCACTAATATATTTGAAAAAGTAATTGGATAGTTCTAACTATGTAAAATTGCTTATATGAGTGTGACAATGTGGTACACTGCTGCTAAGCAGGTTTTAATCAACTCAACATTGGGTTCATTTGGTTACTAATCTCAGATGTTTATGCTTCATTTTTTATTTTATAGGAAGGAAGTTTCCATAAATATTCAAGACAGACTAAGTAAAAGTAATTATTTAGGGCTTAGCTGGGAGAGCAAGCAATAGAACGAAAAGCCATATGAGCTGAAAAAAAAGATATTTAAAAAAAAAATGTAATTCTCTGAGCGTAAGCTAGATTTACAAGAAAACTGTGGATCATCAACATTTATGTGAAAGAAATACAGTAGACTTGTTTACTTGGAGTATATGCGTGCTTCAAGAGTCACCTTGTACAAAAAAGATGAGCTTTAATTACAATAAAACATCTGTTCCTCTTATAAAATGGAAGTCAGCTTCTAACAAATCATGTGTTTTCTCTTGCATTCTTTTGATGGGCTTAAGCTTCACAAATAATTTTTTCAGAAAAAAAGTTTTCAGACGCTTCTTTTCATTGGTGCGATTCATCCCTTTTTGTGGGCTTTAGCCAAGGGGTCGATTTGTGATGGGACTTTGCTGTAGTGACCCTGGGCTGCAGGAAGCCTGGCAGCCCCCGGGTAGAGGTGGGCACCCCGCCTGTGCTGGCTTAGGTTGGCCTGGCCACGATTCTTCTCTTCAGGTTCCTAAGTGGTGCACGTGGCTTTGGCTCCCCCGATGCGGGTATTGTCCATTTTCCATGGGAATAGGTGTTGCTGTACAGCACGCTTTTAAAACAGCCCCCACATTGAGGGGCAGCCTTCCCCTCACATCGTGGGGGCATCAGGGCCCTGGGGGCATCATCCCTGTCTGTCCCTGCCTGGCCTTCTCCACCTGCTCACGGCACAGGACCCTGTTTCAGCCCAGTCCCTGTTCCAACAATGCTGCAGGGTGCTGCTCTCCAGCCCCACTGATCCTGACCCCTTCCCACAGGCTGACAGACCACTCTGTCCCCTTGGACCTGCCTGGCCATGTTGGGCTGTGGCTCATCCTGGTGCCCTGCACCAAGCTTGATCCTGCGCCCACCTGCTGTGGCATAGCCCAGCCCAGCCTCAGCCTATCCCAATGGACATGCCTGTGGATCATAATTTTGGTTTGCCCCCTGGCTGTCATCATTCCCTGCAGACCCTGCTCCCTTCCTCAGGTACTATGGGACAGACCCTGCCCTGGGACCATGTTAGAGCTTTTTGGCTCCCTTCCCTCAAGGAGCAGCCAGCCTATGCTAAGCCCTGAGAGTTTGCTTGCTCTGTATCTTCCTATTTCTTCTTTATATTTATTTAAAATTACTATTTTAAGCTCTTTTCAAAATTAAAAACAAAGCAAAAACTGCTGGAAAGGAAGTCAGGGAAAAAAAAAAAGTTATTTTTTCTGTGTGCAGAAAGATTTGACAATGCTCTGATTAGTAATAGCAAAGACGTTTACAGTACCAGTTTGTTTTAACGCAAGAATAAAGTTTAATTTAGCATGCCCTTATTCTTGTTTTGTTTTATTTTGTTTATTCCTTAAGGTGCCTTCCCGCAACCAGCAGCGACACAGCATTAAGTTCTCATCCCAAGCAGCCTGAGGTGGAGGCAGATCTCTCACAGGGTGAGTCATGGCTCACATAGCATTTTCTGGGGAATTTTTCTTTTTTTCTTTTCTAGGAACTCTGCTGCCATTTTGACAGTTTTGCTGCCTTTGCCTTTTTGCTCTGTTGTTGTCTCCAGGATTTTTTTTTTCATCTAGCATCATGGTAATTAAAGATAAGTGAGTCAAGTCTTACCTTGGATGAGAGAAGAAGAGAGCAGAGGAAAAAAAGGCTCAGACAACTTTTTTCTTTGTTCTCATATTTCAAAGAAGAAATTGCCACATGTTTTCTACTCTTTTGCTGCTTGTTATATTTGTAAATGTGACATTTACTAATTACATATTGTATTATAAGAGTTTTCCCTTTTTAAAGCTATTTGTATTTTCTTCTGTGTTTTGTTTGCAGTGTTACTTTTTGATTTTATAATTGTAGACTTGGATATTTTCATGGTTTGACATGAAGTCTGGGCTGAATATTTTTACCTGAAAGGTATATGAGAGACATATCATGCATGACAAGTATATTAACTATATTTGATCCCAGTAATGGAAGTTGAAGTTTCTCCATTAAAGTTAATGGAAACATAAAGATTTATGCCAGCTGTGAAGATCCTTTTGGTTACATTTGCTATACGAAACCCATTTGTTTGGTGGAATGACAAGGGGTTTTTTTTCTGAATAATTTGAAAATATTTATTAGACTGGTTATTAATTCTTAATATGTAAACATTTACGTTTGGAGGAATAGTCATAGTGAGGCTACTTTGTGACTGTGGGGAGACTGCTATTTCTATAAGCTTATAGTTTGTCTACATTTACCTGCTTTAGCTCTACAATCCAGTATCGCTTCAGTTTATCAAAAGGTGATGGACACCATAAGGTTCAAGATCAATCACTTCCTGTGCATGCAGGGAGTTGTGGTCATGAAAAGGAGATAAAAAATTCTGTGTTTGTTTTGGTCACTTTTAGAGCAGGAGTCAGCAAACATGAGCTTTCTTTTTTCTATGCCTTGTTCAAGAACAGCTGGTTTTTTGTTACCGATGGAGATGTAACCTTTTACTGATAACTCTGAACTAATGTTGGCATATGTACTTGTGACGATTAGCAGCCTCAATGAACAATCCTTTACTGTGTTGCATGTTGTGTTTGTAGTCACCTACTCCTCACAACCTAAAGTGATCCTTAGTTTAGGCTTCTGGGTGAAAGCATTTCCCTTCTTTATTACTTTTCTTCCATAACTAAACATGTTACCATTGAAATTTCACAGAATGGTCCTTCTGTTCAGGTTTCTGCTCCATGCAAACAAACAGCATCTGTTTTGCTGTCCATGCTTTTTTAACACCTGATCTTTCATTTCTGCCTTTATAATATAGTGTGACCTCTTTTTTGTGCTATATTTTGTCGGTCCTTGTGGGCTCCTGGCCTTTCACTTTAGCAATACTTCAGCTTCTGCTCAGTCTGTTCCTAGTCTACTGCCTATTTCCAGTGCAATTCAGGTTTCTTATCTGCAGGCCAATCACTATTCAAACTATAAATTTCATTTCCCTTAGATTTTCCTGCTAAAGTACTGCATTTTGAAAGTTACTTTTCACTCTGACTTCCCACAGTTTTAATTTTTAGCCTTTTGAAGGAATGTTCAGACAAGCAAATTGCTAAGCATTTTCAGGCTTCATTTGAATCTATTGTAATGAACTTCTTTCTTTGAGAAAACTGACTTAGAAAAGTAGATTCCCTAAAGTGTGGAGTTTCCGAAGTATACAAAACTCATATTCATACATGGGGCAAAATTACCATTTGTTCACAAAACTAAAGCACTTAAAAAGTGATGCTGTTGGTCTGTAACACTGATTGTGCTAGTGTTTTCCATTTCTTCACAAGTTATTGCATTTTTTTTTAAGCATAGAAGATTAGTTTAATGGACAGATATGCTCTTTGTGTGAAAGAAAGAAAAGAATACTGGTTTCCTTGGGATTATGTTGCTTAATTAGTTTTGTATGTTGATATCAAAAAGCACAAAACAGTTAATCTTATCACTTGATTGTAATTCAAAATTTAAGAAAACCTATGCAAAAGGGTTGCTTTCTGAAGCTATCTACTCTTAAGAGCTAATAAAATTACACTGTAGGAGTTAGGAAATAATTTAATTATTGGAGGAATTTGGACACTTGGAAAATCAGAAATCTAGTAGATCTTAGGCTTTATTAATACACAGCTATCAATGGAGGACTCAGCACCAATGTGAATGTGCTTTTTAAATACACACAAAGAGACCTGGTGGTGAGAAAACGTCAATGTAATATGTGTACACAGGTATAGATATTCTTTTCCCCAAAACAATGATGAGAATATATGTCATTTTATCTTAAATAGATATTCTGTCAAATATTTAAAAGGTAGTTCACTGGAGTCTGATATTAGAAATAGAAAGCAATATGTGGTTACAATGACAGCTCTTTGAGAATATATGTATGTATTACTACTACACATACATATAGCTGCACAGTTACTCTATATGGGAAAAAATTATTTTCACAGTCAGCAAATATTATTTCACAGAATCATAGAATTGCCTAGGTTGGAAGGGACCTTTCAGATCATCTAGTCCAACCACATCTCTAAGCACTATGTCTGCCTGTCTTTTAAATACCAGGATGGTGACTCAACCACTTCCCTGGGAAGCCTGTTCCAATGCCTAATAACTATTTCTGTGTAAATTTTTTTTTCCTGATTTCCAATGTAAACCTCCCCTGGTGCAACTTGAGGCCATTTCCTCTTGTTCTGTCACTTGTTACTTGGGAGAAGAGACTGACCCCCGCCTCACTGCAACTACTTTTCAGGGAGTTGTAGAGAGTGATAAGGTCTCCCCTCAGCTTCCTCTTTTCCAGGCTAAACAATTCTCATTCCCTCAGCTGCTCCTCATAAGACTTATTCCCCTTCAACAGCTCTGTTGCCTTTCTCTGGACACGTTCCAATGCCTCAATGTCTTTCCTGCAGTGAGGGGCCCAAACCTGGCACAGTACTCATTGTGGGGGCCTCACCAATACTGACTACTTCCCTAGTCCTACTCACAGCACTGTTCCTAATACAGGCCAGGATGCTGTTTGCTGTTGGCCTTCTGGGCCACCTGGACACACTGCTGCCTCGTGTTCAGCCGACAAAATCTACAGGTCTTTTTNCTTGGGAGAAGAGACTGACCCCCGCCTCACTGCAACTACTTTTCAGGGAGTTGTAGAGAGTGATAAGGTCTCCCCTCAGCTTCCTCTTTTCCAGGCTAAACAATTCTCATTCCCTCAGCTGCTCCTCATAAGACTTATTCCCCTTCAACAGCTCTGTTGCCTTTCTCTGGACACGTTCCAATGCCTCAATGTCTTTCCTGCAGTGAGGGGCCCAAACCTGGCACAGTACTCATTGTGGGGGCCTCACCAATACTGACTACTTCCCTAGTCCTACTCACAGCACTGTTCCTAATACAGGCCAGGATGCTGTTTGCTGTTGGCCTTCTGGGCCACCTGGACACACTGCTGCCTCGTGTTCAGCCGACAAAATCTACAGGTCTTTTTCTGCCAGGCATCTTTCCAGCCACTCATCGCCAAGCCCATAGTGGTGCATGGGGTTGTTATGACCCAAGTGCAGGAGCTGACACTTGGCCTTATTGAACCTCATCCCATTGGCCTCAGTCCATCTATCCAGCCTGTCCAGAGCCCTCTGAAAAGCTCTTCTACCCTCTATCGGGTTGACACTCCCAACTAACTTGGTGTCAACTACAAACATACTGAGGATGTACTTGATCCCCTCATCCAGACCATTGATAAAGGTGTTAAAGAGAACTGGCCCCAATATTGAGCCCTGGGGAACACCACTCATGACCAGCCAACAACTGGATTTAACTCCATTCACCACCACTTTCTAGGCCTGGCCTTCCAGACAGTTTTCTACCCAGTGATGAGTACTCCCATCCAAGGCACAGGCAGCCACTTTCTCCAGGAGAATGGTAAACTGTATCAAAGACCTTAATAAAGTCCAAGTAAACAATATCCACAGCCTTTCCCTCATCCACCAAGCAGGTCATTTTGTCATAGAAGAAGATCAGGTTTGTTAAGCAAGACCTACTTCTCATGAAGCCATTCTGGCTGGGCCTGATCACCTGGTTGTTCTTCATGTGCTACATAATGGCATTCAGGATGACCTGTTCCATGACCTTCCCAGGCACCGAGGTCAGACTGTAGTTCCCTGGACCATCCTTCCAGCCCTTCTTGTGGATGGGCATCACATTTGCTAGACGCCAGTCAGCTGGGACCTACGCAGTTTGCCAGGACTGCTAGTAAATGATGGAAAGTGCTTCAGTGAGCACTTCCACCAGTCCCTCAGTACTCTCAGGTGTATCCCATCCGTTCCCATAGACTTGTGTATGTCCAGATGCTGGAGCAGGTCCCTCACGATCTTGCTTTAGATTATGGGGGCTTCATTCTGCTCTCTACACCTAATCTGCTAACTCCGGGGTCTGGGTTTTCAGTGAACAACCTGCTCTAGTACTAAAGACTGAGGCATAGAAGGCATTAAGCACCTCAGGCTTCTCCTTAACCTTTGTCACTGTGTACCCACCTTCATCTGTTATACTGGTCTTTTAAACCAGTCTTTACTTTCAAGCAAGGAAAAACACGGATTTACATGTGGAGTGAAAAACCTATACTGATAAGATATGAACATGTGTTTGTTTTTAATGATGTCTGTTTACCAATATCTTTAAGATTCCTCTGATGGTTTCGTTTTCTACTCGGATGAATCAATTATCAGTGATCTTTCCAGGTTCTTGTTTTTTGTGTAGAGGCAAGTCCTCTAGTTAGGGAATAAATGTATTGCTTTGGGATGAAACGGCTACTTGTGTCATGGAAATACAAGAAAAATCCTCAAATGCTCTATAGCAGTTATTGCACTTACACATATTTTAAGATTATGATTCAATAAATAAAAAGGAACGGAAAAGAAATTTGCCAATGCCCTTGTATTGGTAATTTTTTTTCTAGAGAAAATAAACAACCAATAAATTGTACTGAATCTAGTTGTATTTTTTGATTTTCACTCAGTGAACTCTTAATTTTTACTTTCATTTAAAAGAAGAACCAAGGACGGGAAGGCTACAAAAGGTTTTTTTGAAAAGTATTTCAGATCCCAAAATAATGGCTTAGGTTCATCTTCTGTACGACCAGGATGATTTTTCAGTACAGTCTGTCATGTTATACACATGCTCTTTAGCCAGGATGTGGGATTAAATTAAAACAGATATATTATTTCGGGACATAAATAATATGAATTCTACATAGGGTACATTTTGATTTATCTCATACGGTGATAGCATCGATTATAAAGCCTTTGAAATGAAACCTACTTCTTTTGATTAAACATCTTATATTCAAAAATTAGATGTTGCTCCTTTCAATTAAGAATATTTCAACTGATTTTATGCAATTTTAGTATGTCTATGAAGGTGAGATTCTCCAGGATATATTAAATTAAAAAGAGAAAAGCCTTGTGTTTCCTCCGTGGGCACTGTGTGCTTACTTGAAGGAAAGTAATTAACAAATGAATCTTACTGCAGAACGTTATTTGTGATAGCCTTGTTTCGGAAGATACGGAGCATCTTGGTCCTCAACAAGGACACAGTGCACGTATAGGTCGAAGCAGTGTCACTAGCCTCCAAAGAACAAAAGATTAAAAACTGACATAAAAGAATGCTCATCAGCCTGCAGGATTTAGATTTTCTCACAGGCTTCATAAACCCTGACTTAATGTTACTTATTGAGTCTCTGAATATGGAGGTGATCCCTGGATCCAGATAAAGTCAGTGAGCTTGTACACATAGGTTGCATGGGTCACCAGTCTCAGTTGGTTTCCAGAAAATGGCTTAATTCTGTGATCTACCTAGTTGACTCACTTTTCCAAGCAAAGGCTTAGGAAGGCTTAGACCTGTCAGCACATATCAGTGCAAACCAAAACAGTCACTTAGAACTGATTTTTTCCCCCTTAGTATTTAGATCTTTATATGCTTAAGAGTAAATCTGAGACCTCTAAAAGACATTGCCTTTATTCTTATGCGTCTTAATGAAAATAACCTGTTACTTTAATACTTGCTTGAAGGATTGCTTAGATTTATTTTTGCTAGGCATTCATCCATAATACAATCTCTTTTCCCCATTAATGACTGAGATTTGCAGCAAGTAAAGCATAGTTCCTGGTTCACACTGCCAGTTTGTTCACTTTTCATTGCATTTGAGAAATACTGTATGCGCAATCATTTAAAAAATGGATTTGCTCAGAACTGATTGCAGGTTCTTCTGTTAATCATTACACTATTCTTTACTTTTTGTTCTTTTTAACGTTTAAGTATTGCATTATAAGGCAGCTTACTTTACAAGGTGCAATCTTAGGTAATGATGAATTTTTTTCCAGACTATTCCAGAATCGACTGAATTAGGCATTGGGTAAGTCCACACATCTTTCTACCAGTGGATGCTGGTTCTGAGACCACTATACTCAAGAAGCGTGAAAAAATAGATGCTAGACAGGTGGTGAGGTTGTTTGGCCGTTTCATTTATTTACCATTCTTAAACAACAAGAGAACATTAATTTACCTCATCCTTCTCCATATCCTAGGTAACCCATTTCCTTTCTTTCTCCCTTTAATACCGCACATAAGATCTGGGTCGTCTCTTCATCCATGTCCAGGTGGAACTCCATGCATTCCAGATGGTCACTAACATAGAGGACAACACCTCCTCCTTGTCTCCCCTGCCAGTCATTCCTAAAGAGCCCATATCCCTCCATTCCAACACTACAGTTATAGGAGCCCTCCCACCACGTCTCTCTGATGCCAGTAAGATCATAGCCATGTAGAAACACACACATCTCTAACTGCTCTTGTTTATTCCCTATACTACGTGTATTTGCATAGAGGCATTTAAGTTGGGACCCAGACTTGCTGGAGTGGCTGGAATTCCTTTGTGCTGCACTCCAGGTGCTCTCCTGCTGACCTGCTTCTCCAGGCTCCAGGCATCTGTTGCTGGCTCTGGTATCAAACCATTTAATAAATGCAGTTTAAATTGACACCTCTTGTTAATTTGGATTAACTTTCAAGGTGTCCCTATGAGAAATGTGGAGAATATGATAATATTTGTTTTATTGTGCTTTGAACTAGCAGGAACCATTATACCTTCGACTTACTGTTCCCTAAAAGCATAATTTGTAAGCATTACTTTCATGGTCACATAGTCTCTTATGAATCATATAAAGCAGTGTTAACTGCTGTGTTTTATACAGGCAAGCACATACTTGGGAGATTAATGAGTATCATCTCTCCTGAATATGTGTCTACATTTTTATACAGGCTTTATTTTATATTTGGCACAGCCTTTTTTATTAGGAATAACCATATTTACAAAATCATTAAGGTTTTTTTAGGACATAAATGTGTAGGAAAAAAAGATTATGGCAAAATAATTAAATGTTTAAGCCAATTTTTCTTTTCTGCTTTGGACTTTCTATCTTAAATTGTTTGTGAGACAATAGTTTGCCACTGCAGTAGTTGATAGTAATATGTGGACAATATGTTTTTTCTACTTTAATGTGTATAGACAGCTGATAGAAAATGAGTGCTGCAAACCCTATGTAGTATCTACATTACTGCAGAGATTTTGTAGAACCTTTTAAACATTGTCATATGCTTTTGTATGGTAGTTTAGCTAGAATCCCGTTGTTGTGAAAAATATTGCAGTGTTGTCTGGCTACATTCACAGGGATTTCTACTTTACAGCTGGGATGTTGCAGTGTGCAAACCTGCATTACTGAATGCAGTGATATAACCCGTACAAAGCTCTTACGAAGAGTCACTATGAACATTTCCACATGCAATGGTTTCATTTAAGAAGCTATGGATATGCTCAAAGTTCTTGTTTATTTACCTGATGCATGGTACTTACTAAGGCTTAAATCAACTAATACTGAAATCATTTAATGGAGGCACTAGCCCTTGTTAATATAGCTAATTTCTCCTAAAGCAAAGGATCTAAGAATGATTTGCCAAAACTGTAGCAAAAATAGTCCCCTTTGTCCCAATATTTGCAGTTATGTATTTGCCATTTATGTATTTTTCTGTCTAGATATCTCTTTGTGAAACTCCCCTTGAAAGACAAATGCTTTGAAAATTCTAGGTAGTTTCCTGCTCTAAAAAAAATATTTACAATGGAGTGCAAACCTCTTATTTTCTTCTTTTATTTTTTTTTTCTTTCAAAGAACTATTATGAGGAAAACTTACTGCTGGAGCTGGTCAAAGGGACGAGACTTTTCCAGCTCATAAGTTGACTGATACTTGCCAATGTTACAAGAAAGGATTTATTTTTGCAAGTCTTAATGAACTCCATGGGGTTATTCTGAAAACTAAATAGAAACAAAATGCATGCTGAATTCCCAACAGTTGGAGTTCAGAGCATTACCTGTAGTTAAACTTCTAAATTTTGCAGTGGGCCAAGGTGCAGTTCAGAATGAAGTCAGTTCAGGATGACTTAATGGGGAATGGGTTGAAGACAGGAATGTATGTATGCATCAGATTAGAAAAATGACTGTCACTGGAGAGAAAAAAAGGGGACAGGGAAATGAAGCAGGAGGACCTGATTGCAAAATATGACAATTATTTATAAATCTACTTTTGGCACTTGCTTCACTTTTGGTTGAAGCAAGGCCAAAGAAGAGATAAGGTTACTTTTTGATCTGTCTTTTGCAAAGTTCGCAATCTCACGGTGTGGATGGTGGCGGAAAGACACGGTTAGTAAAATATGCGTATTTCACTTAGGTGAGGCCATTCAGGAAGAGTGAAGGCAAAGTTTACAGTTACTTATTCTATTTATGTTCATGCATTATAGGCAGTTAGACAGTTACAGTCCTTCAAAATGCTGACTGACTTAACAAAGTAATTTAGAGAAGCTAAAAGCTGTTCCAAAAGACAATCTTGAGAATTAACTGATCAGGGATCCTATTTGCTCTGAAAACTTTGGAGAGATTATGCCCTGCTGAGCTTTCAGTTACGTACAAACCCTGGGGACTTAAAACATAGTGAGTGTCAGGTTTACACCCTAACATTCCTTAAGGGATAAACTGAAAAACTCTTTGTTGAAAAACAACAGATAAGCATCAAATGAGATCACCTGGATATTCAAATATGTTGTCATTGTCCCCCACAACATCTTTGTCTCTAAATTGGAGAGACATGGATTTGATGAATGGACCACTCATGGATAAGGAATTGGCTGGATGACCGTTTTCAAAGAGTTATGGTCAACGGTTCAATGTCCAAGTGGAAACCAGTGACAAGTGACGTTCCTCCTGGGTCAGTACTGGGACCAGTGCTTTTTAACATCTTTGCTGGTGACACATACAGTGGTATTGAGTGCACACTCTGCAAATTGCCGACGACACTGAGCTGTATGGTTTGGTCAACATGCTGTAGGGAAGAGAGATGTCAGCCAGAGGGACCTGGACAGGTTGGAGAGGTGGGCCAGTGCAAACATTATGGAGTTCAACAAAGTCAAGTGTAAAGTCCTGCATGTGTGTTGGGGCAATCCCAAGCACAAATACAGGCAAGGGGTAGACGTGGGGGTGTTGGTTGATGAGAAGCTCAATGTGACCAGGTTTACCAACAGTGCTGTTGACACACTGTAGGAAAGGAATGCCATCCAGAGGGACCTGAACAAGCCTGAGGGTGGGCCTGTGCAAACCTCATGGAGTTCACCCAAGCCAAGTGCAACATCCTGAACCGGGGTCATGTCAATCACAGGCACAAATGCAGGTTGGGCAGAGAATGGCTGAAGATCAGCCTTGAGAAGGACTTGGGAGGGTTCGTGCATCAGAAGCTCAACATGAGCTGGCAGTGCACACTGGCAGCCCAGAAAGCCAACCATATGCTGGGCTGCATCAAAGGAAGCCTGGACAGCNGCCCAGGGAAGCTGTGGATGCCAAATCCCTGGAGGTGGTCAAGGCCAGGCTGGATGGGGCTTTGAGCACCCTGGTTTAGTGGGAGGTGTCCCTGCCCATGGCTGGGGGATTGGAACTTAACAATCTTTAAGGTCCCTTCAAACCATTCTATGATTCCATGTTTTTCAGGCAAAGTTTGCAGGTGGAGAGGCTAAGAATCAGCTTTAACAGTCTTCAGAAAAATTGTGAGAAGTACCAGCTTGTGCATAGCAAGTCTTTAACATGACTGAAACCATGAAAGATGAGTAATCTTCGGAGTTTTGGCTTTTAAACATTTGGAAAAGGGTCAGTTGGATAGCATGAAGCGTGGAGAAGATTAACATGAGAAAAACAAATGTCCATGGCCAGCCATTTGCAATTCTAATGAGGAGGTATCACCACACACTTCTCTGCCCATTTATGAAAAAACCAATGCCACAGAAAATCAAGAAAGCAATAAAAAAGTTTTGGTAATTTCCCTAGTCCTCTCCTGCTAAGCAAAAGGAAATGGTCAGACTTAATTCATACCAAGAGAAGAAACATTCCTAATGTCGATGGAGGTGTGAATCTTCTTCAGCTATGCTGGAAAGAAAACTAAATCTTCCATAAAATATTTTTATAGGCATCTTCTCCATAAAATTTGCCAAGCATTTTGCTTAAAATATATTTATTTAACATCACAAGAACATTCTTCTCTGCCAAGGCAAAAGAATCATCTGCCACTGTTCTTAGATTTTTATTAATTAATAGCTAAAACTCAAATGTCATTAATTTTCCAAGAAAGCTGAAAAGTACCTCTAGAATTATAGCGGCATTTTTATGCCACTGGGGGAAAAATTGTCTCAGTATTTCCCTGATAAACCTGTCTTTCATGTCTGTGATCCATGAACTAGGAAGGATTTCCAAATAAACCAATGAGTCCTTCAAAGGAGCTTTTTGTCTATTGTGTCAACAAGCACATCCGAAATAATCTTGCAAGTTTTAATATGACACATCATATTGAAGTGCATGATTTTTGTGGCAAACCTGGAGACAGTCTGATCTTCTACAAGACAAACTTAAGCAGTATTTTATTTTCTACTGTGGATGACTGACAGCTTCAGCTTCCTAGCTTTAAATGAAAAAATGAAGCTCAAAGTTAGAGATAATTTTGTAGGATCTACTAATGTAAATAAAATCAAGATGTTAAAATGCAAGACCAGTATCTACACAGAATCATTTTGGACTTTTATCTTTCATTTGAAGTACTGCTTTCCTCTAATTTTGATTTGAACAGAAGTTGTAGTGTAAAATATGAATTGAAATGTGTGATACCTGTCCAGTAGGTCAACATATTACAAAATATGTCCTGTAAAAGTCAAAACTCTGTAGCTTACTTTATAACCTCATGTCTGCAAGATGACCATGGCTGATCTTGTAGCTGGGGCTGTTCTCATTTATAGTGTGGCTTCACAACCTATACTTGTAGTGATTCCTTTGTATTGGCAAGGGACTGAACACTTCCACTTTTCTATGTATTCTAGTAGTTCCAAAACTGTTGAAAGAAGTTAATAAGGCAGTATCTTCAAGATCTGTGTATGAGATCCACACTTTGATGGATACATATTCTGACATTGAGTTTGATCTACCAAAATGTTAAAATAAAAATAAAAATCCCAAACAAAGATCCACCGGAATGAAAGTTAAGAGCTGACTATACTGATTCTCCAATGTGTTTTTCATATATGCTCAGCTCTTTTTGCGAATGTAACCATGGAAATTAGAAATTACAATTCAAACAGCAATTTGAGAATCATTTATTGAAAAGGGTGTTCTTTTTGAGGAAAAGGTAGGGAGGGGCAGAGGGAGTAGGTTTTTTGAATCCAGATTAATGACCAGAGCTTGAAATACTGAAATGCTGAACTGTGATCTAATAACTGAAAGTAGATGCAAATTGTATCAGTGTTAATGAACCAAAGAGTAAATGAAACATATTAGGGTAAAAATAGTGAGTGTATGTCATCTTATTTAAAAAAAAAAAAAAAACACAACTATTTTTAAAACTTCTACCTTCAGAATCCTTTCTATTCATAAAAGCACTTGATGGTTCTAATTGTTTAAAATCTCATCAAAGCTTTCTGTATCAATGGGAATGTTCACTCTTCTCAGATATGATTTAATGATTTAATCACTATGGTTTCTTACCGTGAACCCTGCTAATAAGGATCCTACTCAGATTACATAAATTGTATTCATTCAAGTAATGTAAATGGTGAAGCACTTAATTGTATTATTTTTTTTCCCAATTTAATTGAAATGGAACAATTTCAATAGAGCAATTAAAGAGCTCTCTGGCAGCCCAAGAATAGTTAAGATTATCTTATTTTATTTTGATTGCTTTTAGAGACAGTAATATAGCCAGCTAGTTTGGAGGTTTTTCTTATATTATGCTTTTTATTAGTACCATGTAAAATACATGTATACATGCATGAACTACATTTTTTAAAATTCCATCTTTTGCCCTGTTTTATGACCGATGTATTCCATGAACTGTTTTACTTGAGGCAGGCTTTCTGTGTGCTTTTGGTACTGTGGCTGCTTAGAGTAAACAGATGTCACCCTACCACCTCTCTCGCCTTTCCTTCTGAAGCTATTTATGATAATGCCGGATGAGTATTCAGAACATGTGCATGGTATTGTTGCCTGTCACACAGGCTGTTTGGCATGAAGACTTTCTCTGAGCTACTTCTCCCGTTAGTAGGCTATTTAAACTGTCATGGAGTCACATTTATTAAAGCTTTTGAGGCTAAGCTTACATGAAGAAAGCTTGTTGTATTTTCTAACAACTTTCTGGAAAAGAAGCACATAAGGTGTTGAGGCTCTGCTTTCACAGTCTATTAATTTCTATCAGGCTTGTTAGCAATCTAGCTAATGGGCAGAGCCTGATTACAATCTCTAGTTTATAAATGCAGAAGGTTTCCTCAGTAATATGTGTGTTTAAGCATACACCATTGTAATAATAGGTGTCTAGATAAAGTTATAGTTTATTTTACAGATATTCCATTAGCTGGCTCTTTTCTCTTTTGAACTTCCCTTTTAGCTGTATCTATTTAGATTCTAAGGTGGTGCATCCAGGATAGCTTGCAAAAAGAGTCAGGATTTGGACTGTATTCTGAAGTTCACAAAGTTCATTCAGCCTAATTTTCAAAAGAAATTATTTTTTTTTATCAGATGTCTGTTTCTCCAAGGCAATTTGATCCTCATTTCTTGATCCTGTTGATACATCTGACAGGAATCGGTGCGGCCAACAGAGATTGTCTTCCAATTTCACTTCCATTAACATTTTAAACTAATTTTTAAGACATGTCTACATAGTACATCTCTACAAACAATAGAAGAGATGGTGACAGCTTGTTCTTGGGGAAAAGATTTCTAATGGTTCAGCTACTTTCCCTTCCCCTTTTTTGTTTTTATTCATCTATTGGCAATACATGTTTATTTGCTTAAGTAAGTTGTATCTGAACATTCTACTTTAAGCACAACTGTGACTGAACATATCAGGGTATGATAACTGGGAATATTTATATATCCTCCATTGTAAAACTATTTATGACAGAATATATGACTGCAAGCCTTTCAGGACTGATAATCTGTCTCACACACATGTTCATGTACACAAAACCACTCACATCTCCCTCTGCACTAGCAAATTTTTCGACTTCACTGAACATGTCTGCATTAGTGTTTCACTTTGGATCAGGAGGGCAGTTCTGAAATGAACAGGAGTTTTTGCCTTGCCAGATGGAGATTTTACCTTACCATTGCCCTTTGGTTAACAGAGTAGTATCACAGCAGGGTGTGACCTGAGCTTCCTTCAGATAAATTGGGAGTTGTGCCCCACAAAATGCACAGTGTGGGCTTGTCCTACTTGCAAGTCAGGTTTGGATCGTACTGGTATAACAGACTAGGGTGGATAATTTGGATACCTCAAGACTGGGCAGCTTCAGGTCATCACACTAGTTTTTGATCATTAGATAAAAACAGGAAAGACATGAGATATTTTGACTACAAAGGACTTCCCTTACAGAATTTTTATAACATTTCTGTCATCAGAATTGTCTAAATTCTATATGCTTAAAGTAATTATAGTTCTCCAAATTATTCCTCATAAAAATCTTAGAGTATGAACAAGACAGCTGAGGATTCTAATTTTAATTTCTTCAGGTTAGTTCCTTATTTGTTGGGGAAAAGAAGAGAAGCAACCTTCTACAAATACCTAGAGTTATTTGACAAAAAAGCATTTCCTCTAAGCTTCAAGTAATCAAGTTTAAAGACTTTTTAAAGACTATGTGTTTAAATAGATCTAAAATTAAAAATATTCTTTTTTTCCTTATTTTAATCTGTCCATTAATATAACTTATTTTCACTTCTGAAATGCAAATTGTATCAGAAACCAGTTTCCTGTACAAACTAATACCTGAGATTTACAGTTAATATATCCATTCTCCTTGAAGGTTTATAAGTAGTTTGAGTCTTATTATGAAAATGACTACCAAATTGCAGAATTATAGGACATTTTAGAAACTTCTGTGAAAGCTGGTGTATGTTAAGCTATGGTATTTATTCTCATAGGTTATACACTGAGCAGATTTAATCTTATTTTTGTACTCAAATTGCAATTTTACAAGTATATATTTCACCAAGGTAGTTGATATTTTCTGTGATTTCTGGATTGAATTACCCATCCTCTTTTGGCAGTCTTAAAAAGATTAAGTTATATCTATAAGATGGATAAATTATAGGTATAACTAGTTGCTCAATCACTGTGATTTAAAATTTAAAGTTCATTGAGGCACTACATCTTGAACTTTGTCTTCTAGCTTCATGCTAAGTGGTTAAGCTCGGAGGCAAAAATGTTAAATTAGAACACGTGCTGATGATTGCATCCTCTACACTAAATATCATTCAAATTTTATTGATTGGGTTAGAAATTTGTGTTTACCCAGTAAAATAATTTACCCAGCACGTGACCTTTAACAGAAAGACCAATGATCATTAAATTTCAAGGTGTTTGGGGTTTTTTGTTTGTTTGTTTGTTGGTTGGTTGGTTGGTTTTGTTTTTTTAAATATTGAGACCTTAAAATATAATTAAAGGAGTCCTAGAAAATTTAATGCATTCATACTGAAAAGAGAGCTTAGTCTCCATAGCTTTCTGGATGATCATCTGCTAAAGTTATCACAAATGCAAAGGCTGCTTCCCTTAATTTGTTTGCTATTTGGCATTATTTTTGTTATTTTTTAAATGCTGATATCACATTTGCCATTTTTTATGTTTTAAAGGTCCTATTTAACACCAGCAGCAACCTACATAAAATTATTGTAAACAGAAATAACAAATGTGAAGTGGACTGCTTCTGGTGGAGATAGAGTTAATTTTTAGCAGAGGCTGGGACACGACACAGTCAGGACAGCTGACCCAAACTAATCAAAGGAGTATTTGATGTCATGTGGCATCATGCTCATTAGATAGCTAGGGGAGATGTCTGGGGGACCAGGAATCACTGCTGAGTGTTTTGGGTTACAGTGAGCAGTTAAAACTGCTCATTAATCGTTTTTGTGTATTCCTTTACCAGTATTACTTTTGTTGTTTTGCTATTCTGTGAAGCTGTCTTTATGCCAACCCACGAGTTTTGGATTCTTCTTCCAATTCTTGCCCCCGTCCCACTGGGGGAGGCAGAGGTGAGCAAGTGGCCAGGTGGCTAAACCACAACATGAAGTTAAACACCAAAAAACTTGTCATAATATTGACTATGTCTATTTTAATTACTCTTTCTGCTCTCACCATCTACAATATAGAAACAGAAGAAATTCATAACAGATTTGAGATAACATTATAAATATCTCAAACGAAGAAAGTAGAGACACTTTTTGAAATTCCCTCTTGCAAATTCAAATTTTATTAAATAAGAACAGCCTGGATCTTACGATACACGGACACAGTCTTGTGTCTTTTCTTACCATGAAAAACAAATCCGTATCTGTAATGTCCTTATCATCACTTAGTCCGTTTCCCCCAAAATATCATTTACTATACTAAGTAATGGTATTCCTCAGCTATTTTCATCATGGTTTACATTGATAAATGAAGGGTTTTCTCAGCTCCTTCTAGTCCTTCCAAATATATTCTGAAGTTCTAGATTTCTGATCAGCATTAAAGGGAGCACAGGGGTAGGTGATGTTACAGTAGAGGTCTGGTACAGACCACCAGATCATAGTGACAGGGAGGATGAGGCCCTCTTGGAACTTGATGTTATTTAAGGTCCCTCCCAACTCTAACCATTTGATGATTCTATGATTCTATGTAGTAAGTGGAAATTTACTACAAGGACTGGACCATAGTTGTCCTTAGCTACCTTTTTTTTCAGTCTCCAGGGTCAGATGGTACCAAGATGATGTATGAAGACTTCATGAAAGGAAAGATTTTCTTCCAGGATACCTGTCACTTTGATAGTCCAGGAGAAAGGATAACCTATATTACACCAAGCAGTTGATACCTTGGTCCATTGGCTTAACAGCTGCCCTCATGGACTAATGTCAGAGAGCAGACCATTAAAATCAGGAACCTGACAGATACACAGGAGAGTTTGTACCTCAAAGTAAATGTGGCAAAAAAGACACAGAACCTGTATCTGTCATAGCTTAAATGTGAACTGAACATTTCTTTGACTGAAAATGATATTACCATATAAACCCCATAATTAAATGAGTGGTGTAGAATGCCTTAAATCATCAAGAAAAAAAAAAGGGGGGACTTGAAGTGTGCATCCAATCTCACTTAACAAACAGTTATGTGAATTATGTAGGTACTATTGAGCCCTCGTTCCCACAGGGAGCGTTTGGTACAGAGATTAATTACCAATCTGACAGTAACTTTTGTCCATGTGCTATAGCAAGCTGTGTTCTCTGACTTTTCTTTATTTTTCATTTCATTTTATCTGTCAGATCACCTGACTGCACCTTTTTCTCTCATGCTTGATATGCTGAATGAGAGTTTTTATTTTAACTTTTGCTCCATTAAGACTCTGGTGAGGATCACATTCTCAAGGAGATTAAGTGAACTGCTTGATTGCAAAGGGCGTTTTTTGTTCCCATTTTTTACATGGTAACGTGTAGTTCTCTGCTCCTGGTTCATTATTGTATCAGTGGAAATATTTTTGAAAGAATTCCAGAATTATTAAAAAAAGATATCTTGCAGTTTATCAGAATGGTTTAAGACCCTGCCTGGTTCAATTCTCCCCTAGTCCGTCCCATAAATGTACTGTGTCCTTTGCTTGGGATTTAAGCATACTGATGCACTTAGTACTGCCAAGGTAAAAACAAACACCTTCACAGTAAGATCCCCATCCCCACAGAGGGTTCTCCAATTCCTTCTCTGGTCTTCTGAGTGTAGACAACACACAAACTTATCATTAGTAAAATTCTTACATACAAACCATTCACAGAAGAATGCATTTTTTCCACGGACTTTTCACTGTGTCTGTCCAGCCTATATCCATGTTGAAGCACCTTATATCACAATTTGAATAAGCAATAGCGGGGCAATGCATATTAGGTCCTTTGATGTCCATCACTGTAGGAATGATGGCAGATATCTACTGCTGGTGGTACCAGTTATAATTTCCCCGTTGATCTCAAAACAAGGGTCATGATCAATATAGAGCATATGAAGCTGAAAACTCACAAAAGAGAAAAGAAACTACACTATTTGAGCCAGCAGTATTTAAATAGATGTAAGGCTGCTTTAGCACATACCCACTGCTGTCTTTCATAGATTTCCTACCTGGATCCCTCCTGCTTGCATGGAGGATGTTAAATTTACTTTACTTCAAAGATACAGGCTTTATTCTGAACAGAAAGTGAGAAGGTGAGAAGACAGTAGAATGATCAGTAAATATTGTGTTTATCATGTTAAAGAAGAAACAAGACCCCGCCTTCATGTGTAACGTTATTCTTATCAGACACTACAGGCTATTTTCAATTCTCTATCTTAATGCTGTGCCATGTATCTCAGTAATGTTGTTTCCATAATCTTCAGAGAATGATGCTCACATTTTTATTAAATGTGAAATTAAATCAACGGCACCTTCTTTCTTTCTAAATTTTCTTTATGGATAGCTGTCAACCTACTTGTACAACAAAAATAATTCCTTGTTTAATTAGATGTCTGGGGTGAATTTAGCTGTATTGCACAGTATTTATGTGTTGCAGAGAGTTCTGAAAAGCACAAGAAATGCATTAAGTTACAAACATTGAAGTTACAGTGTGGCACCTTGCTTTTGTTTTCTATTTCCCCATGGACAGGTATCCACATGTTAAGTGTCTGGTAAAGTCAGCTCCGATCAAACTGTCATCTAATTCTTTATAAGGCCTTCAAACAACATAGAAAACTAAGGGAGTGGCACACAATTGTATAAGGTGTCGGTGGGGTGGAGTTTTTTGGTGAAGGGCAGGGCACATTGTTGAGCCTATAGGGCCCCAAAACTGTACAAGTTGCACACTTCAGGTTGGATAAACTTGTTCTCAGAGCAGGAAGGAAAATAGTAGAAGTGAATTTGGAATTAGCTTACCTTGTGGAAATATACAAGCCAAAAACATAGGGCATGGTTTTCAGCTTTCTTTTCTTTTTTTTTTTTTTTATGATATTTTATTTAAGAATGAGCTACATAAATAAAGGTGGAAGAAAACTGACATTTTGTTCCACATCAAAAAAATCTGGGGCTTGCTGTAGAGGTGAAGTGTGAGACATGCTTCTGCAAGATCTCTGAATTTCAGAGTACGATGTGAAGGGGTTTGTATGACTATTGAGGTGTATCCAACAGAGTGGAAGGGTCACCACCTAGAGATAATATGACCTGGCTGTCTTTGAAGTATAATGTCTGTGTTGGACACTATACTCTAAAATGCATATGGACCAGTCTGGGAGAACCAAGAAAACCACAATGAATGACCAGAGAGCTAGAAAATATGACTTTTGTAGAAGTTAGAATGCATTGTATTGAACTGAATGTATTTCTAATTTAAAGTGAAGGAAGAAACAACCATCAAATAAGCAAGGAGGAAATAATCTATTTTGTACAGTGGTTTGAAGAATTACACTCTAAAAGGGAAATATAGGCCAGACACTGGAAATAAAAGCATTATACTGGCAAGAACAGTTAGACCTGGAATGGACTAGAAAAAATTATCTCCTTGAACACTTTCATGCCTTAATCCTGGATAACAAAACTATGTGCACATGCATAAAGTAATCATTGTACATGGCTAGAAGTCTCGTCTTTGTGTCCAGTTAAGGTAGAATTCATGTCATTTAGCAATAGACAGTATACAATTTAAGTTGATTTATCGTGAATTAAGGTAAACACTTAGATTGAAACAAACACTTAAGAGCTGTGCTATAGAGATTTTAAAAAGCCAAGTTTCACCAGCACAGAAGTCTACATTTAGTTAGAGAAATTCCCTTAGTATTTTGGATTAACCTTAGACTTTGCCTACTAACATTTGGAAATGCACAAGCTATGAAATTCATGCCAATGTCTGTCACTGACCAACCATTAATGTGTGCTGTCTGCATAAATTCTAAGCAGACAGATTTCAAATAAGCATTAATATATTTTAGCAACTGCTTTCAGAAATATCTGTTGTTGTGACAGGAAGAAAGTAAATGGCAAAAGCACTTAAGAAGATTCATCTGTTACTTCTACTATAATATGAGCTTAAATGCGTGACATGCAGTGATTCAGAGAATTTGCTCTTCATGTGCTTCAATGTGTGTGTCCAGTTTGAAATTATAAAATTTGAAAAAGAGTATACTAGAGATACCAGAGAGTAGTTCAAAATCAAATTCAGTGGTCAGCAGGCTAGGCTGTATATAGCTTGCAATCGGTAGCTTAGTTGTCATATATCATTTTATTACTTTTATTAAAACACAGTTGCATAGGAATATGGATGCTGTCACCCAGGTATGGGGATAAACATCTCCAGCTGAGAATACCTCAGAAAATAAAAATAATTTCCTTTGTTTAACTTCCCAGTGCTTTACAGGCAGAAAGGATGAGTTTCTCTTCTAGCAGCAACTTTGTAACAAGTCTTTTAAATAAAATCCTCCTAGAGCCATGGAAATGCTTCTCTTTCATGGAAATGTTGATACCAGCATGTACAGAAGGTCCTTTCACCAGTATGGGAATCTAAAACACAACAGGAGAGATCTTGTTCCTCTTGTATATAAAAGAGGCACACAATAAAGTTCATTACTATGGGATGCAGGTTGTCTTTTGGAAAACATTAATTTCTAGATCCTTCATAAGTATAAATATTATTCACAGTGTATCCTTTCCTTTTTACGTGTTTCAAATCTGCTCAGTCTGGTTTATCTGATCTGTGCCAAGAAATTCTGAGTGCTGCTAGCAACTGAAATGTGTATTTTCCATATCACAAGGTACAGGAAAACAAACTTCAACCCATTGAGTGTTTCCTGTTCCCACTAACTGAAACTCTTAAAGCATAATCCTAATGACATGCCAGAATTCACAGTCTTCTTTTTAGGGAAAATAAATCTGAAAGGAAAAACTGGCAGTTTATTTATAAAGTGGTAGTCAACACCCTGTGTCTCTATGTGCTCTTTCAAGTATTAATGAAGTTCCACAGTAAACCAGCGAGCCAAGCTTAAAACTCATATTCTGTATTGCCTTATTATTTTTAAGTAAGTTGCTATACTGAAGATGTACTGTAATTCCCTACCCTATTACCCACTAGTGAATTTGTCCATAATGTATTGTAATCAAAGAAATAATTATATGTAGATGAGCTTGTTTGTGAAAGACTAAATAGAGTGCTTTCAAAGATAAGCTAAAAATTCAGGTAATCTGATTCTGTCCAGAAATATGACTAAAAGGTGAGAGAATTTCCTTTTGCATTGTTCTTCTTTGCTATAGCTGAAAGAAAGAGAGTTCTTTCTACATCTGAAAGTGAAAAATGTGATATTTGGAAAGAAGTTACATTTAAAAATAGACATGAGACCTTAAGGAAAGGGGAGTGCATGCTCTGTAACCTAGAAACTGAAATCCCTAAAGAAGTATCCACTACAGCAAGACCTGAAAAGAAAGAGAATTTTAAAAATCCAGTGAAATAAGCAGAATAAATATTCTGGGGGGAGAAAAAAAAAAAAAAAAAGAAATTAAAAATGAAGTGATAATTACAGGTAGTGACTTTGGTCTACACTCTTACTGATGAAGTCCTTTGTAGTGAGGCAGTCTGTTTGGACATAATTTTTTCATAATTAAAAATAATTGTGTCTCTGAAAAATGTAGGAAACAGGATTTATAAATGATTATCATACAACTAAATTACTTTGTAGTAGAATTTTATGGTACGAATTCTAGCTGTATGGTTCTGGGGCTTTCTACACATTAGAAAATAGGTCATCTTGCTACTGTTTTTTTTTTATTGAACATGTTACAGAGGGCATACAATTTTAGTTAGCAAAGTGAAAATCGGATCATCCCTTCCTGTGCTTCCAGTAATGCCAAAGGGAGTTTGGTATGTAGAACTTGTCAGTAAAATTTGGCTGGCGTATCTGGCACTTTCAAGGATATACAGCAGTGTAACGAAGTGAAGAAACCCTCCTTTCCCTTGAGCAGCATGTGTAGTGGCCAACTCAAACTTGCAATCTGTGCACTCGCCTCTGAGTGAATGAAGGTTGTTGACAGATGATGCTGAGAAAGTAAAAGTGTTTAGTACCTCTTTTTTTTTTTTTTTTTTTTTTGCATTAATCTTTACAAAAAAGTAAACTGAACAGGTGAAAGTAGAGAAGGGAAAAAACCAACACGAAAACTTTCAATCTTGGTCAAGGAAAGAACAGAAAATGGAGAGTGTTTAACTGCTTTTAAATCAGGTGAGTGGATGCTCCAGATCTGCAGTTGTGGGTTTTGAGAACATGTGAAGGATTGGCAAGGGAGCAGAAAAATAAAAAATATATTTGTGATGCCTGCTTCTAAATAGGGGGAAAAGAATGAAGTGAGCAGTTGTATACTGCTTGTTTTCATTTCAGACTGTATAGTTCGGGAAAGGATTGGGATGTTGGATTAAAAGCAAATGTGAAGGGAAAGACCTGCCTTGTAAAGACACAAAGGATTTATGAGAGATTTGTTTCAAGCCCTCTTCTTTTAAGGTTTCTCCACCTCAAGGGTTACATTGTTCCAGGCAATAACAGTAACAACAAAAAAAATCCTTGGAGTAGAAATTGGAAATAATTTTCCAGATGACATGTTCTCTTTAATGAATAGCAAGGCAGTCTGACCTGAAGACTCTAATTTTGGCTTGGGGCCATTTCACATCAACACTAGAGGTCTTTACAGGCAGGCAGAATAAACATCTAACAGGTACAATATAGATATAGTTAATCCTGTGCTGGGGCAAGGAAAGGGTCACAAGACTCCTTGATATCCTTTCCAACACTTTTCAGTGGTGCTGTGTTAAAATAGCCCTTGAGTTCCTTCAAAACCGTATTGTTGTAGTCTAACTTTCAGATATTGAACATACACAGTAAGTGGAACAGTACCAACTCACAGATGAAGCTCATCCCCCCAAAAAATGCCACAACTGTTTCCTTTTCGATATTTTCAAAACTGAGCTCAGTTACCTACTGTAAAATGATAAAAAAAATATCAACAAAACCAACCGAAACAAAAAACAAACAAACAAAAAAAAAAAACCAAACCAAAAAGCACAACAAATCCACAAGTGGCAAACTAGCTTCATTTCTTTAGAACAGATTGCCACGTGGATGCCTATTTTATTCAGTGGACACAACAGCAGGGTAAGGACACGCTGCAACTGATTCTGGGGTTTTGCCTGAGTTTTAGTTGTTCAAACTCGTTCACTGGTTATCCTGCGTTTTCAGAAAACACAACTGCAGGGCACAAAAATACATATTGATATTAAAAGAGGTACTGCTTGCTAGCATTATTTCTTGAACTTCAGCACACTTACAATTGCTTTCCTTGTTGAATTAAGTGTGGGGTGAGCATAGAACCTTTGTCAAACACAACCCAGCTCCACAGGTCAATATAAATAAATAAATAGATGCAGGCAAATAGAAGATTCTGATTTTTATGTCAAGGCAGCAGAAGTCTGGATTCAGATTCTGTTTAAATGATGTTTATCCAATAATGAAGACCAGGCAGAATGATGAATGTGTTTCAGTGTGTCTGTGTTGAAATAGGTTTATAAACAAGCACCTGCCATAAATCACAAAAACGGCTTTGTCAAAAGTAACTAGGGACCAGATGCATCTTTATAATTACCTGTGACACCCTTTGTCCTGCTTTCATATCCTCTGTTCTTCACTAAGATCATTTGTTTTATTTTATTTGTGTTTTCAGTGATTTGCATTCTGTTTGGAAACACCGGCTTATGTCTGGGTAGCTTCTCAAGAAAGCTTCTAACAGTTGCATTAAGGACAGTAAAATGTATGAGGCTTAGTGGCTAAATGCTACTAATCGTTTACTCAGGAGAGAAGATGAAAGTACTCACCAGTACTTTCACAAGAACTTTGACAAATATTTTCCCAGTCTTTTAGTTGCTTGGTTTCTGGATCTGGTTCATCAGGTAGGGGAAACTTCATACTTCTTTTCCTTGGTTACATCTCATATTCAGTGTTATGATAATGGTCTTAACTGATAAAGCTAATTTTAATCTGCAATCAGTACGAAGTTGTAGCACTTATGAAGATTTTTGTTCCTTGCACTTACTTTTTGGTTAATCTTGCAATCTGAGACTAATTGTCTGTTTGTAGTTGCAGCTAAATGGTTATTTCTGGTGTAGCTTAGAGAAGGCTAGAATATGAGTTTTGTCTCCCTCATAGTCTTTGATAATTTCTCTACCTCATTGTGGTATTAGGCATCTAGAAATAGCACTAATGCAATCAATGTTAGGTTTAAATCAGGCATCATGCAGGATAAGAGATTAAAAGAAAAGGGAATATAGAAGCTTGGAGGTAAAAGCTGATTGAATTTTACGTTTTAATGTTATTTATTTATTTATTTATTTATTTATTTCCTACTGTGGCTACCGTGCTTAGCTGATGCACAATCACAGTAATGTGTTCCTTCATATTGGTTTACAAAAGCCCTTTGCAGTAATCATGGAATAGAAAGCACAGTGCTAGACAATAAATGCCTCTGCTCTTAGGTCAGCCCATTAAATTTCCCTTTCAAATCCAATTGTTCACCTGCTGTGCTTATTAAATATAAGCATGCTCTCTGTATTTGAATACACTGTCTGTGCCACTTTGGTACTCTGTACTTGTAGCTTTGCCATTACTGATGCAAGTTGTCTCTGAGGATGACTGTAAGAATATGAATATGTGGTCATTTACTTACACTACTGTCCACAGTTATTTTCTGTTTCTCTTTTAATTTTTTTACTGCCATGGTCTGCACCAGGCCGTTTAATCTGATGGGTTTATATTTTGACTAAACAAAGTGACCTCACAAAACCTACCACCCATCATATATTAAAATCTGTTTTTAATAAATCTGTAACTTCTTGTCACCTTCAGAGTTTATTTCCACATAGAGTAATTCATTGTCCTCCCTGATTACATATTTTATGGTGGTGGGATTATGGCTATTTGATTCTTCCTCTTCACAACAGGAATGAAAGAATCTCAAGTACTGATAATTATAAGCATGATCACATGTAAACTAAAAGTGTCATTGCCATGAAAGAGACCAACAAAATCCCATATCTCATCTGTAATGAAAGTAGCATTCACACAGACAGCCTATATTACTTTCTGTTAAAAAAATTATCTCAGTTCACAAAAAGATACTTTATCTCCAGCAAATCTACATGATACCCCCCTCAAACAAGGCACACAGGGAAGAAATAGAGCACTTTCTTCTACAAATTCAATCAAATTACCTGGGACAGAGCCCAAACAGGTACAGTTAGTAGGAAAAAGTTATGGCCATCGTCTGGCTAGGGTAGAAGGACTCATCCAGCTGTGAGCGTGAACCCACCTTTACAAATCTGTTACAGGGAAAAAAACCTGCTTAGTTCCCTGTCCTTTGTGCAAGCTCCTCTCAGATACCTCCCTACCAATATCAAAATGCCGTCCTTTTAATTTCCCTCTAAATAAATCATCTTTAAGTACAGAAGATAAAGTAAGTTAACAGCTAATGCAATCAACAATCAGTATTAATTCACTTTCAGGATGGGTCTCTTGCTGATGTAGTAAAACCACAAGGACTAGCAGCCCTTTTGTTTCCATCCTTCCTGAATTAATGCTCATTTGGAATTGACCTTAACTGAGTGTCTATTATAGAGACATATCCAGAGGTTAAAGTTACATTGCATTCCCTTTTCCTTGCTTCAGAATTTCAATGAGGGAATGCAGGATAGGGATAGATTAGTAAACTGAATGCTGCTTTACCATTAGCTGAAAGTCTTCCATGAGTACATCTGAAATAATATTAACATGTAATTGTAAAGGTTGAACACTGAATAATGTTCTGTTTTGGTTTTGGCTTATTCAGATGCAGGCTTGTTTTAAAATTTGCATATGCTTCTATTTATGGTTATGAAATCTGGCTATAACTATCCAGTTTGACATCTAGCATGCATACCTGGGATTTTCATTTACACCACAATGAAACAACATGATGATCTCACTCTTAACTGCTATTTAGAGCAAAAGCTGAGCTGCTTGGTGAAAGATCCTTGAATGTCTTTCCCCGGGATCGATAGTACTGTATTCATTGCTGCCACCAGTCTTTTCACACCAGTTCCACCGTTACACCAAAACCACTCTAAAATGGTTTGCAGAACTTTTATGCAGCTGCACGTAATCTGATACCTCTCATGTGTCATCACATACCGTTGTGTCATGTATGTTTTTCTGTGTAACCTTTTTTGGCAAGTGAGTAAGATTCCTTGGAAATATATTAAATTTTCTTACCATATAGATGAGACTACTCTGGTTTTAATCTGATTAAAACATAAACATGTCTCTTCTATTCCTAGGGCTTTACATTGAATCTTTGGAGGTCTAGCGCAGGCAGAATCATTGCAGCTGAGACACTTAATATTATAGATTTAGGGATATGGGAAGTAAGTTGCTGCTTGTGACTAACTCATTCCTAAAGCACATGTGTAAAATTACCTTAAATAAGGTGGGCCATTCTTGAGTGTAAGAAGGATATATTAGGAAACAGATTACACTTTGCTATGCACAAGTGATGAATTAAACTAAAAAAAATCTGTGGAAATGATACATTAGTATGCTTTATGCCTCTTCCTGCAATTTCCTTGGTTTGCTTTAGTATAAAGTTAATCTATCAAGAGCACACCTTATTCTGTTTCTGAGTTGCCTTCCCAGACTTGTTTCTTCTAGACACAGATGTCCTTTAACTCCTAAATAAAAAAAAAAAAAAAAACACTTGAATTTCCCTTACCGGACTTCAGTCTCTAAAAGTTTTATATATTCCATAATGTATATACATATATATGTATATGTGTATATATACTCTATCTATAAGGTAATGTTTCAGCTTCTAATACATGAATAATGAATATAAGCACTTCTGATCACTAAAATTTTACCCTGTATTTTTGACACTTTAAATGAAAACAGAATATGGTCTGGTTTCTTCATGTGGTTTCTTGAGACCATGTATTTTTGTTGTTTTAAAAATTCCTTCTTCTTTCTTGGAGATGAAGAGTTAATGATTAATATCTTTAATACATATACCTATTAGGGACATGACATAGCAACAGTTATGAAGTCACTCAAATGTGACTATATGCATACAAATTTATTTTCTATTTTATATGCCTAAGTGTATATCCATAAAATCATATAAGGAAAATAATTAACCTTTACATATATTATTAACATTGCCTTTGTTATCCTGTGATTATCTGCATTATGTATTTATGTGAGCACTCATTTCAGTGTATTCCTGATAGTAAATCCAATCTATTTTCAATAGATACTTAACAGAAATGCAAATAATTTGCAGTAATTGGTTTATGTGAACGTACAGAAATAACATGCTTATGCAGATCTGGTGCACTTACAAGCAATATCTATAATGTTGCTAGGTGAACTTAGTACAAAAGTTTCTGGCAATGATAGAGCATTTATCTGGGAGAGTTCTTTGTTGTTTGGTCTTGAAACAAAACTGTTATTGCAAAACGGATGCCAAACTGTTCCTGACCAAAGATATTCTTTGTTGCTAAATTTAAACCTTTAATGGGCATTAAAGATGATATGTCCTTTTTAATCAGCTCTTCCCTAGGGGAAAAAAAAAAAAAAAGTGCTTAATGTTGTACTTAGTTAATGTACTTAACTTTGTACTATGTTTCGTAAATTCCTATCAAAGTTTGACAGCATGCCTATACAAAATTATTTGGTTTGACTGTCCTATCTGTATAGGCATTCTTATTGCACTGCAAGTCCCATAGTAAGGGTAGCATCTTGGTACAGTTGGCAGTTCTACCAATTGTTAATGAAAGCATGCATACAATGTTTTTACTGTGTACCTCAAAACTGTGCATGTGCCGTACTTGAATAGGTTTTATGGAAAGATGTAATGCAAAATTGAACTTGCACACATGGAAGGAATAAAAAGGAATTTAATTTGCAGAAGAGGAGAAAACCCAAACCAAAGTCCCAGACAACCACCAGTATTCTTGGAGACCATATTTACATAATATATTTTTTAGAACGTTTAGGTTTTTTGCATGTTTATACTGCTGTTGCAGTGTGAGTTTCTGGTTTAGTAACTGTGTTCACCAGAAACATTTTTTCAAAGCTAATACCTGGCAGAGATTTGGTAAACTGAATTCTGTACACTAAATTATAAAATTACCATACTGTGCAAACACACAGGAGTCATGGGAGCCTTGGAGCAACTGTATGAAAGGATAATGATACTTGCAGTATTTTTATGACATAGGAAGAATAAAATAAAAAGAAAACAAAATACTTTTTAGTATTATTGCATTCTTTTATATAATTTATTGTATATACTCAGTATTGCTGGGAGAGATCACTAGGATAATTCAAAATTTGGAATACTCCTTTGTGTACAGGTTGTCAACAGCATCAAAGTTCTCTGGAATAGACTGCAGTAGGTAAGAGCTTTCTAGTGAAAGTGAAAAATTGGGGTAGATTTGTAAGTAATATTAGTTTACTGGTAAAGTTGGAATTTACAAAGGAATTCTAATAATCAGTCTGACAGTTTTAAATACTCATAAGCCTGAAAACAAATAATCCACATACAGTTTTTAATAAGAAATATTTAAATCTCATTAAATATGCAAAGTAGTGGGGAAAGAAATTGACATAAACAAATCTAATAGTGACCTGTAATCAACATAATCCTATGAACTTCCTGTCTTTTTGTAAAGGAATATAGAGGACATATTCTTCTTGATGATGAGGTGAAAAGCACATTAGTCTTATGAAAATTCTCATTTGAAGGACAAGTTTGTGCTAAGAGGGTATGATTTATGAAATCGGGCATCAATATTATCTACCTGTAAAAACAGGTTTATTCTTTAAAATCTTTGTGGCAAGAAAACATAGAGGTGTTTATTCATTTTATATACGCACTGTGAAGTCACAACAGGACAGAGATTTTCTGTTGACTGGCAGCTTTTTCAGTATGGATATCTGCATAGCACCACCTACCTTCCAAGGCCCTTCACTTAGAACATTCTGTATTAAGGGTATATGATATGTTTCTGTATATACATACACATATATTTAAGTAGGACAACTGTAAAAAGGTCTGTCATCATCAAATCCATGTATTTCCTTTAAAAAAACTTTAACTGTACTTTGTGCCCACACACCGCTGCACATACACATGCTCCTCTAACAAATTATATTGTCATTCTCTTTAACCTTGTTCTACCTTACTTGAGACAAGTAACCAGTACAATTTTTTCTTTAATTCTGGCTGAGCTGGCCTGACCCCAGCTGAGCTCAGAGCAAGAGACACCAATGCAGAAGAGATCTGCAGAAACCTGACAGATGTTTTTGCAAATTGTCAGGCTGGGCTTTGTTCTTTTTAACATCTTGTTCATGTGACAAGCTTAGCAAAGGCAAGTTTTATATAAAATAATGTTTGAAATATTCAAGTAGGAATATTTTAGTTTATGTCTTTCAATGTACATCAAGAGCGCTGGACAGTTAATTTCTCCCAGGAAAGTTATTCTGAATCCTACAGTACAAAAGCTTGGCTCTTACTTTAGCGGCTATTTTCTGTTCATAGTGGTCTTAGACCTCAAGAAATTGTCTTTGTAGTTTAGCACAGGCCACTAGTATTTTCTTCAACCCACTCATATTTATTAAATATTATCGTATCATGAGCAGAAGGTTTGACTATATCCCCAGCTTTTCCCCTTCCTTCTTTCACATTTTAAACAAACACAGATTGGTTTGGCTTGGATTTTGTTACCGCTTGCATATTTTTAACTTCTATTTTAACTGTGTTTCAAAGCTTATTTTGAAGTGGGAAAGGCTGCCAATTAAGAATTTTCTTATTGATCGTAAAGGAAGTAAAGGGTGTTTCTTTGCTAACTCAGTTGCAAACCTTCCACTGGAATTTTGAAGTAGCCTTTAAGCAATTGTCAGCCGTTTGCCTGCAAAGAAAGATTTCAAGTTTTGTCATGCAATTAGTGAGTGTTCAAAAGGCCATAGCATTCACAGGCTTATTTCTGGGATGGAAGTCTCTGCACAGGCAATTGTCTGTCTTCTAAGCATACCTGCAAACAACCTACCAAAGATAGAAGGACTCAGAATAAAATTAGAGAAGAGATACAATAATAAAAATGGTACTTCAAGGGGAATAGTCAATGCTTTGAATTAGGAATTCACTTAAATACCCGAATAAGGGATTTAATTTTAAAATGCATCCTTTTATGGGAATGTTCCCAAGCATATATACACACATGTACACAAGCATTCATTTTGGTACCATTCTTTCAGCACTTTCTAAATACACACCTGCTTTAAATCAGTTCATGAGGAAAGATGATCTTTCCTGAGTATAGATTGCTGTGGAAAATTTTGGTTCTAGTCTCATCTCATCAAACTTAATTTTCCGTCTGTTTGCCCCACAGAACTCTGTTCTAGAAGCACTTTAAGTGACTGTCATTTAGTAGATCCCTGTCAATTTGTTAATCTAGCCCTTATGTGTTGCCTTTAAATTGTTCTTTGAAAATAAAGATGCTTGTTTAGAATTGATATGACCATCAACTTCTGCAAACTTACTGTTCTGTGAAAACTAAATTCAGAGAAAAAAGTGAGAAAATCTGGTGAATATTTTTATGGGTGCTAATTTCCTGAGCTTTGGTGTTCCAGCAAAATACTGTCCCTAATCATAAACAAATACTATCATAGGTTGGAGCAGAAGCATTCTAGGCTGAGGAAAAATTCCTGGCATAAAAGGAAGGCAAATATATTGTTTATTAAAACATGAAAGTTGTCATGCTTTCAGGCATGAAGACAGTAGATGACTGTGGTTTCAAGCCTGTGTTCTATACTGAGAACTTTAAAAATACTTCTATTTTGTGTTATTGTTTCATGTTTTAAGACATTTTTCTATTAGTATATGTTTATCTAAAACTGACCTGCATATTTGATACTGTAGTATTTGGCCATAAAATTCGGCAGATTTGCCCTCATTTTGGGGGTCTTCAGAAGAGCATAGTACCTTCCTGATAGGCATCAGCACTTTGTGGTTTACAATAAATTGGTGTCCTGTAAGAATCTCTTAATTAAGCCGTTCAATTATCTTATATAACAGTGATACATATTAGAGACTTTGGTACTGTTTTCCAGGCTGGTTCATCTTTCAGGTGTACTAGGGGTATAGCTTCTCTGCCCTCTGTCTTTTCTTTAAGAGACAGGTACATTCATACACACACAGCTTGATAGGGTTTTGTATATATTGTACCTATTTCATTACTTCTTTTTTTTTTTTTTAATTTTAGTATTAATACTTCATTAAAGTAGTTTAGCTCATTATCCTCTTCCTCTCCCTTTGTTTTTTGGGGGGAGGGTCATCTCTCAGTCTGGTTTTGGAAGTTTTGGCTGAAACCACAACATAAATAGACTTTGAGATTTATTATGTCAAATAAATGAATGGGAAGATTTGTATGAATAACGCCTGTTACCACTAATGGCCATTTCAATTATTATATGCCTCAAAGAGATAAAATACCCTTATGAAGCTGAAGTATCTGTGATCTGCTAGTGAGTTGCCTGTATGCAGACTTGCTAAATAGTTTTTAATTGGTGCATCTCATCATTCAGTTAATTTAGTGAGTTTGGTAGCTAATTTTCCTGCAGTCCTGCTGCTGATATTTATCTCTCATCTCAGTAAAAGGCAGTTCATTGAGATCAGCATCCAGAATCCCATTCATCATAAATAGCTGTAAATCAAGATTAATTCCCCTGGTAAACTGTAATTTAATTTTACTGTTTGAATGTGAATACATTCATTTTGCATATATGAAGAACCTCACTCTGATTAGGAACTCTTCATTGCACTTCTCACTCCTCTTGACATTCAATATAATGTAGAGTCCACATTATATTGAATAATAACAACAGAGGCTATAAATTTAACATAATCTTTTTAAACAGTGAAAGACCAGATTATAAATCCACTGATCTCAAGAAAATTACAGATATTGTCACTAAGCAGTGTTTAGACTGACATTTCTTTATTTTCTACTATGAACAGTAGAAATCAAAGAGTAATTACAGTAAACATAAAATAGAGGATTCACATTGTTCTTAAAGTTGCCACAAATTATTACAACTTTTGTCTCAGTCCTCTACATACAGAATAGGGAGAATATTCTCTCTGCAAATGCTGAATTGTGTAGTTTGAGTGGTGAGATCACGTGGACTGGTTATTTTAGCTGGTTTTGGATTATGAAAAGTGTCAGTATCCAGTGAAGTGCTCTGATCCAGGGAGGTGCAAAGGAAGCATGGAGAACCACCATGATTTAAGCTTTACAATTTACAAGAATGGAATGGCTCTGAATTTTCTCCTCAACAGTTTATCTCTTTATAGAATTTTCTTGATGACTAAAAGAAAAACCTCCTGTATTTGAACTGTAATTTATATTGGACAGAGGTTTATGCAGATTTGGGGTTTTTCTGCTGTTTCAGTTCAGAAATAAAGCTTCAAATTCTGTAAGGGCAAAGGAGCTTAGTTTTGTTCATCATTATCAAACACAGCAGGGTACCAACTACTAATTATTAAGATTGATAGTAAAACATTTCCAGGCTCTAGTTTTATTTTGCAAGCTAAATTCTTTGACTGTACGTCTGTTGTCCTTTTAATTATTTTTGAAACCTGAAAGCACTTTATTTACTTTTTAATCCTGTCTCAGTTTCTTCTTGTTCTAAAGGCCTTGAAGACTCCATAGGCTAAAAACCTAGGATGAGTATTTCAGCGTGATAATGATTCATCACCTATGGTCTAGTTGGACCTAATTCGACTACAAGAGCTTGTGAACATGTTTGTTGAACTTAAGAAATAAAGTGTAGTTTCTCATTTTTAAAAGTGCCTTTTCTGAATAAGTGTAATCTAGTATTTAGAGTAGTAGGAAGATGAGAAAGATAATCTAGATCATGAGACTAAGTTATTTTTTCTTTTTCTCCTTTAAGTAGTCAACCATGAATACTTGAGATATTAAATAAATGTTAGTCCATAACTCAGGCTTCTGTCTGCAAAGTAGACAGATAACATTACAAGGTGCACATGCAGCTCAACTTTTTCAAGGTTAGCTTCAGAAATATGAGGAGAAGGGATATAATTAAGAAATATATAAACTGACAAAAATAAGACATCTAAGTTTTCTTATTTTCATTCTAATGGTTGTACAGTTCAGAGTCTAAACGACAATGTAACATGTAGATTATGTCAGTTCTTCCCCCTAAACTCTCCTTCTTTCCTTACAGACTATTGTTAAGAAAATAAAATCTTGCTGTTCCTTCCCAATCAGAAATGAAAATGAGAGCCTGAGCTTCAAGAGGCTCAGCATTGCTTAAGAGCAGATATTTTCAGTTATTCTTTCTTTAATTTCTTCAAGGTGTCATAATCATATTTCTGTCATTTCCTCAGAGATAAAAACATAGACATCTTTATTAGTATACCTGGTCACCAGGGAGCTCAAGTATCACAAGAAAAGTTTGAATGAGGTGCCACCAGTCTATTTATTGAAAGAAGTCTGTGTCAGGCCTGCCTGGTGCCACAGTACAACATTTGGTTTGGTAAACTCAGAATCTAGCAACTATGCATAAATGAACAGCATAGTTCCAGAATGTAGATTATTACGGAATTATAGAGAAAGGGGATGTAATAGTTGAAAAGAGCAGATTTGTTTACCAAGAAAGCAGAGTGAAATTCATTAGGGATGACCGCCCTCTACTGAATAGGACTTTTTTGCAAGACTTCTGCCATGCAGGTCATAAATCAAAACGAGCACATCTACCATTGAGCCTAACAAGAAGGGACTTCAAAAGTGATGGATTACACAGCTGTTTAGCATCCTGCCTTTGGTTCGGGGGTTTCACATCTTCCTCTGCATTTTTTTGACAGCAGCACAACATGAAGTCTTAGAAGTAAAGTGTTCTGCCTAAAACCACTTTATATGAAATCAAAGTCTCTTATTCCTGATTCATGCTCTTAGGACGAGTTAAGGAGCCAAGTCACTGTTGCATTTAATTACATACAGACACGCAAACATAAATGCACCATCTATATAACTTGCAAAATTCAGGGTTTTTTTCTGCTGCTGTTATCGAGTTTGTCATTCTGTGTGTCATCTGGGACTAGATTAGATAAGCAGGTAGTCTAGAAATGACGAATGAATCCAAATATAGAAGATACCTATCTCTATTCTATCAGTTCCCCTATACATTTTGCATATACATATTTTTTGTTTGTTTGTATGTACACCCACCTGTGAATGCTTAAAGGACTGACAAAGGTGTGTGCATTTGAGAAGCTCTAATTTTTGAATTATTATGTAAAATTTTTCTTCTTGCTTCATCTTTAAAACTCTAAAATTTTATGCTTTTAAAGTATTTTAATAATATACTAAAATAAGAATATTAACTTAAGTAGCATAACTAAAACCCTTTCCTTTATTTGTATTATGTTAATGGCTAGAAGCCCTGCTTAGTGTCCAAGTAACCATTAGGCTAGGTGCACTACAAACTCAGAATAGAAGATAGTCCAATTCAAACCTAATCAAAAGAAAAAACTTTTAATTTCATTTTTCAATCGCCAATTATTCCTGCCATATATCCTAACACAGCTTAGATCTCTCTTGATCCTTTTTGAAGTTTGAGCTATGATGATAAAATGTATTTCATAATCTATGAAATACAGGTTTGTTTCTCTTTCCTAGCAACACACATGCAGCAGTTCTCAATCAGAGGGCTTGACGAAACTTGAGGCATCTCAGAAAAGCAACACATTTAAATACAGCAGAATAGACCTGTAAGAAATACTGGGTTTAGATACTTTAAATTTCTCATTTTCTAGTACTTCCATATTCTGATCTAATTAATTTTATCCTAAACAAAACCTTTGTTGTTTAGTTATTTCCTAGTGCAAATCTCAGTACAGACTTGCTGTATCCATACCATCCTGCTGACACTAGGTGCATTTATCCATCAATAATCTAATATGTAAAAGTTATTTTGACTTCCTAAATGACACCTCTCTGTCAGAAAGTCTCTCACTCCATACCAGTACTACTGTTATTGTTGTAGTAATGAACAAATCAGGCTGTAATGATCTCTATTCCAAATAGCTGTTGCGTTGGCCTGGATGAGGGGACCTAGTATATCCTCAGCAAGTTCACTGATGATAACAAACTGGGAGGGCTGGCTGACACTCCAGAGAGCTGTGCCACCATCCAGCGTGACCTGGACAGGCTGGAGAGCTGGGCAGAGAAGAACTTAATGAGGTTCAACAAGAGCAAGTGTAGAGTCCTGCACCTGGGGAGGAAGAATTCTGGGCACTGATAGACGTAAGGGACAGACCTGCTGGAAAGCACTTCTGAGGAGAAGGATCTGTGGGTCCTGGTAGACAGGAAACTATCCATGAGCCAGCAATGTGCCCTTGTCACAAAGAGGGCCAATGGAATTCTGGGCTGCATAGGGAAGAGTGCGGCCAGTAGATCAAGGGAGGTCATTCTCCCCCCTCTACTGGTGAGGCACTGGTGAGGCCACAACTGGAATACTGCATCCATTTCTGGGCTCTCCAGTTCAAGAGAGACAGGGAATTACTGGAGAGAGTCCAGCATAGGGCAACAAAGATGATTAAGGGATTGCAGCGTCTGCCATATGAGGAAAGGCTGAGTGTGCTGGGACTCTTTAGCCTGGAGAAGAGATGGCTGAGGGGAGACCATATTAATGCTTTTTTAAGTATCTGAAGGGTGGGTTGAAGGAAGATAGAGTCAGACCCTTTTCTGTGGTTCCCAGTGACAGGACAAGGGGCAACAGGCATGAGCTGGAACATAGGAAGTTCTATACGAATATGAGGAGGAACTTCTTTTCGGTAAGAGTGACAGAGCACTGGAACAGGCTGCCCAGGGAGGTTGTGGAGTCCCCTTCTCTAGAGACCTTCAAGACCCTCCTGGATGCATTCCTGAGTAATGTGCTCTGGGCAATCCTGCTTTGGCAGGGGAGTTGGACTAGATCTCTAGAGGTCCCTTCCAACCATGACAATTCTGTGATTCTGTGATTCCGTATGGCTAACAAGGAACTAAAATTAACATCTTTTTATGGAGAAACAATGCAAAGGGGAGATGAGAAAAAGGGTTGTTTTTTTTTTTAAATTTGACTAGATACATATGAAAAGGTTTTTGGGGTGTTCACCCAGCTCTGTGCTCGGAAACCTTAAGCCAAGTTAAAGAATTACCTTGAATTGGCTTAACCAGGACCAAGATTAATAACTGACACTGTAGCTGAACTAGGCAAAAAACTTCTGGCATAGAGTATTTAGTAAACTGTGCTTTATGATGTATAATTAATGCTAGCCGTTCCCTTCAGCCTTCCAGGAGGCCTGTAAAGAAACAAAATATGTAGCTACAGGATTTTTCTGCCAGGAGAATAATATAATTCAGAATATACTCTTTTGTCGCTCTAACTTGGATATTCAGACCAACAGAAGTTTGTATTAGAGACATCTTGTAAGAAAGAGCTTCCTAACAATTCTACCACTCAAACACTTAGGACTTTTTAACCCTTTCTTGATAAAATATTGGGTTTTTTTTTTAAAGTGTCTTCAAAGAACAGGTAATTTGTAACATTCGAATGGAAAACTTCTCCTTTCAAGAGTATATAAGAGCTTCCTACTGACTTTTTTTCTTTTGATTCCACAAAAACGGTTAGTCTTTTATTCTTCTTCTTTGTCTTTGAAACACACCATCACAAACTGTAGAGGAACAATACTGCAAACAGGTTGCCCAGTGGCATCATAACAAATAAAAGACTGTTACACCAAGCCCAGCTTAACATTCTTACAAGCTTTTTCACAGTATTAAAGCCCTTGGATCTAGTTTCCTGCTCAAAGCAGAGCTCCGAGAAGCTACTCCTTGTTCTGTGTACTAGGGGCTATGTGCATAATATGAGAGAAAAGAAATTCATGAGATATTATGCTACAAATGAGCATAGCGAACTCACTCTCTGTTATTCTGTTTTGCCTTTTCCCTAGTATATGGAAAATGAATATTCGTACATAATATTGAGAGGATGGAAGTAACAATGTTTTTAAAATGAGGAAACACAAAACATGCTGAAGTGTGTTCTACTCTGCAGCAAAGTCCATGTTTTTGCATATTATCCAGAAACTATTTGATGTGAGGTAGCAAAAGAGAAGATCTCCGAATGACTCTTTGCTACCTTTGGGTCCTACCTGATAGAAAGGTAGGAAAGACTATACTCTTTCTCCTGTTTTTCCTTTTTTTCCAAAAGTATCTTTCATTCCAATTTGCATAACTACTAAGGCTCAGTAACAGGAATGAAAAGGAGCTGTGTTTTTTTAATATTTATTTATTTATTTGGTAGTACCTTAGTGTACTTCAATACTGTATAATACTTCACTGTATACTTCTTTGGACTCAGAATACATGTATAAATTGAGTCCTTCCAAGGCACAATAATTGAAGCAATACCTTCTCCTCAGGATAACATATAAGCTTTTCCATACAATGCATGTAGAAATGCATATATTTTTGTGTGTTTGACTAAGCATATGCACGTGATAAAATGAACAGTGGCATACTTGTAACCATAACAGATATCTATTAAAATATATATGTTTATTCTTAGTCTATTGAAATTGCTTGAAGACATACAGAAAACAGTTTCAATTACTAATGCAATGTCCTATTCTTTTTTTCTTGTTCTCTAGTCATTAATAAAAAGTAGTGAACCATGAAAATAAATGTGTTTTTTTTAATTGCCTAAGTAGCTCTGCTTTGTAGGTAACTAAATATAAGCTGGCACAAGAAAACTAATTTAAATAATGCATTTTGGACATGTCTACAAATGACCTAAAATTAGTTTCTGAAACCAAAAGTTAGCTTCAACCTACCTATTAAAGACTAGGAACAAGTGCCTGCTTTTACAGGTTTTCTAATGTAAGGGAATATGAGATTAAATTAATACTCAGAATCTCAGGACTATGAATATGTTTTTTATCAGGAGGAGGGGACATTTATTTGGATGTTTTTTTCAGCTAGAAAATAGTGGATAGCTAAAGGTTTGTAAAATTGAGATGTTGGGCTGGTGACTAGAATTTATTTGGTGTATAGTAAATGCTTGTTACTTTTCAAGACTGAATGACATCTTCTAGATTGAGCTATAATACAAGATGATTGGTACCGATATATATGTGGTTTTGGCATAAGAAATTAGCTTGGTGCCTTGCTACACTTTATTTTCATCAAAGAAATTGAGAAATTACTCTAAATGCTCTAAAACAAACGATAGCAAGAACAAAATAAAATCTTCATTCCTTTAAACCTCCTGTAAGAAATGAAGATGTTATCATGTAAAACACGAAGCACCTGCTCATTTAGCCCTTCTGTTTTATGTTGTATTTGATGCCTTAGTTTTCAGTAGTTATCTTGATAGTCCAAATAATCACTCAGATGAAAAAGATAATGATAGCAACAGTAACTAATGCATAACTGGTAATGTACATAATGTAATAATTAGGGATTAGCAGACGATCCCTTAATATTTGCAGTCTAATCCTCAAAGAGCATGCCAAACTCACACTTTATCTCCATTTTCCTGATAGCACTCATTTTTACCCTTAGGCCTCCATTTATTTCCTATAGTTCTACTCCATTAAGCAGAGCATCCTGAAATAGCCAGTCCCATTTGTCAGTCTTTTGTTCTGGTCCCCAAGCTATCTGGTACCAAGGTAATGTTTCTCATGCCCTTCATCCTTTTGTGTCTTCAATGAAGTTTATCATTCAATATCTTACATTAGGTCCAGAATCAGACATGTAATTAAATAGTAAAAGGTAACTAGTTCTGAGCACTGAATTAGACTACTTATTTCATCTTTCTTTCTGGACGAGGTTGGGAGTCATACTCATCCCAGTCAGACTTTTGCTTACAGAAGTTTCTAATTTGTCTTTTGTAGTATATCACATATTATTTTTATTTTTTCACAGGCTAATATATTATATAAGGATTAGACATAATAAGAGGCCTAAACACAGCAAAGTTTAGTATAAAACTTTCAGGCTCCAAATAAAATTTAATCCAGGAATTTTAGAACTCTGGGACCACTGGGATTAAGTTTTATTTTGAGAACAAAGCTGGGAAGTTGCTGCTTGTTCCCCTCTGAAACGCAGCCACAGAAAGTTTTGCTGCTTCTGTGTTTTTGTACAATATCTCATTGGCTGAGCACTTCCCCAGGATGTGTGGAATTTAATTAACACGTCTTTGAGGACAATCACAGTTGGTTCTTCACCTGTAGCAGGACTTTTAACCTCCAGCTGATTCCAGGCTCCTGGGAAAGGAGCTACACTGACTGGAACTTCCGGTATCTCAGGAAAAGTTTATGGAGAGTTTGTGAGACACCTTCAATTTAGTGCCTAGTGATCTCTGAGCAAGAGTGTGTCCCAGGTTCTGCTCCCTATTCAGTGGACTGTTTCATGCGTTTTGGGAAGAGGGAAAAACAGGGAGAGCACATTGCCACAGCATGTAGTCCCTAGATAAATTATATAAATACACATTCCAGATGATAGGTACCAACACAGGAAGTTTCCAAATTGCTAATTTTACTAATTTTAGCTACCCTTTGGTAAACTGTATTGTTTTATTTAGGATATAGATATTGGACTATTAGAAGACAAATAGATTTTGACTTTTTTGTTGCTGTTTAATTTGCCCTTTAGCCAACATGCTGAGGAGGTATGCTCTGCTAATGAAACGTTTATGTGGAACTGTCTTTTCAAAAACAGCTCCCTAGGCATCTTTGAGCTGGTAGACTGAGGAGTAGTATGGTATGACAGCAATAAATTTGCACTACACTGCTTCACTGATCTACCCTTTGTAGAACGCTTCTCTAGGGCTCTCTTAAAAGCCATCACACATGTTTCTCCATACCCATTACATTCTGAATGATATGCTGCAAATCGGATATGCTGTAGCACATCCGATTAAAGAAGTCATTCGAAATTCAGAGACGTAAATGCGAACTCATCGTCTGAGTTTCTGGGAAGAGTTTGACACACCTGAAATATATCATTCAATTGCAATTACTGTATTAGTCACATTAGGTTTCATTTGAATTACTTCTGGAAAAAGAAAGGGAGAATAATTTTTTGTTAATACGGTCTCTTTTTTCCTGAAGATTGATGGTAGAGATTTCTATGGGCAGATTTTTTCATTTTATTTTATTCTGCATGTACCTACAGTAACAATATAAATCATGGGAATTATTCAGTACAAATATTTAGGTGTACTAAAAAATATAAGATCATAGAATCATAGAATTGTCTAGGTTGGAAGGGACCTTTGAGATCCTCTAACTTATGAAAAACAACAACCCATCACCAAACCACGTCACTAAGAACTATTTCAACCCGTCTTTTAAATACCTCCATGGATGGTGCCTCAGCCACTTCCCTGGGGAGCCCATTCCAATGCTTGATAACCCTTTCAGTGTAAAAAATTTTCCTGATACCAAATCTGAACCTCCCCCAGTGCAACTTGAGGCCATTTCCTCTTGTCCTATTATCTGTGACTTGGGAGAAGAGACCAACCCCAGCCTCTCCACAGCCTTCTTTCAGGTAGTTGTAGAGGGTGATAAAGTCTCCCCTCAGCTTCCTTTTCTCCAGGCTGAACAAACCTTTCCTCATACAGCTTCCTCTCCAGACCCCTCACCAGCTTTGTTGCCCTTCTCTGGACCCACTCCAGCACCTCAATGTCCTTTTTGTGGTAAGAGACCCAAAACTGGACACAGTACTCAAGGTGGGGGCTCATCAGTGTGAAGTAGAGGCAGGGGATCACCTCCCAAGTCATACTCACCACGCTGTTCCTGATACAGGCCAGGATGCTGTTGGTCTTCTTGGCCACCTGAGCACACTGCTGCCTCATGTTCTGACAACAGTTGACCAACACCCCCAGGTCCTTTTCTGCCAGGCAGACCTCCAGCCACTCTTCCCCAAGCCTGGAGTGCTGCACGGGGTTCTTGTGACCCAAGTGCAGGAGCCAGCACTTGACCTTATTGAACTTTTTCCCATTGGCCTTGGCCCATCAATCCAGCCTGTCCAGAGCCCTCTGCAAAGCTCCTCTACCCTCCAGCAGGTCGACACTCCCACCTAACTTGGTGTCAACTGCAAACTTACTGAGGGTGCACTCGATCCCCTCATCCAGACCATTGATAAAGATGTTAAAGAGAACCAGCCCCAGTAGTGACCCCTAGAAGACATCACTCATGACCGGCCACCAACTGGATTTAACTCCATTTACCACCACTCTCTGGGCCCAGCCACTCAGCCAGTTTTTAACCCAGCAGAGAGTATTCCCATCCAAGACATGGGCAGCCAGTTTCTCCAGGAGGATACTGTGGGAGGCTGTATCAAAGGCCTTACTAAAGTCCAGGTAAACAACATCCACTGTCTTTCCCTCATCCACCAAGCAGGTCACTTTGTCATAGAAGGAGATTGGGTTTGTTAAGCAGGACCTGCCTCTCATGAACCCATTCTGGCTGGGCTTGATCACCTGGATGTCCTTCATGTGCTGCACAATGGCATTTAGGATGACCTGTTCCATGACCTTCCCAGGCACCGAGGTCAAACTGACAGGCCTGTGGTTCCCTGGACCATCCTTCCAGCCCTTCTTGTGGATGGGCATCACATTTGCTAGACACCAGTCAGCTGGGACTGCTGGTAAATGATGGAAAGTGGCTCAGTGAGCACTTCCACCAGCTCCCTCAGTACTCTCGGGTGTATCCCATCCCGCCCCATAGACTTGTTTATGTTGAGGTGTTGGAGCAGGTCCCTCACCACCTCCCTTTGGATTAGGGGGGGTTCATTCTGATCCCCACCCCTATCTGCTAGTGCAGGGGCCTGGGTACTCAGGAAACAGCCTGCTCTACTACTAAAGACTGAGGCATCAAAGGCCTTAAGTATCTCAGCCTTCTCCTCATCCTTTTTCTCTATGTTACCTCCTGCATCCAATAGAGGATGGAGATCCTCCCATGTCCTCCTCTTGTTACTAATATACTTATAGAAATCCTTTTTATTGTTTTTAATATCCAACTCTATTTAAGTTCTAGTTGAGCTTTGGCTTTTCTAATATTTTCCCATACTGATCTCGGACTGTGTCTGTATTAGTAATTCCCAAGAGTGTGAAGGTAATGTTCATTACCAAAAATCCCTAGATCTTTTATTATAAATCAGACATAAATTGGTGCATGGCTAGTGGTCTTCTTGTGATTTTTCAAAATCATGTTAGCTGCTGAGTTAAATTCACAAGGAAACCTGTCAGAGCAAGCAGTATTCTCAAAGCGTATTTCTTTACAGTTTCTCCTTCAAAGAGATATGAATGCACAAGCAGAGTAGTTGTCAGAGAATGAGCTGCTGCTTCTGTGAGTGCTACCGACATCATCCCCCAAGAACAGCTTCCACTGCTCAGGGTGATGGAGATGTGAATCTGACTGCAACCTGTGGTACCCACTGTAGGAAGGAGCCTCCCTGGCGCAGAGCAGAGCTTGGCCCAAACTGCTGGCTTATATGAGAACACACCCAGTCAATTTGGCAGGCAGCATGGGTTCTTTTCAAACAAAACATGCTAATCCAATCCAACAGTTATTTCCACAATTAAACAACAGTTGCCTGTTTAGGTAATAATTTTAAAAAAACCTATGGTACTATTTGGAAACTATTTCTGAATTAAAGAGGCATGTTGTCCTTCAGCACATAGTCCCTTAGCACCTTTGTAAAATAGATTCTTTCATCTTAAAGTGAGTTAAGGATCATGGGCATTTTCAGGCTCCTGTTTTGAAATTTGTGATAAAAATTATATGTCACCGGGCATTTATCGGAACATTTTAAATCCTTCCTTGAGGCCAGGATACAGATGCACAATGAATTTGTCAGAAGGGCGGAACACAAAGAAGAAAACAGTCTCACAGATGCTTATATGCTGTAATATAGGTTTCATTCTCCTAAGCTCTTTGACTTCAATTACATTTGCTAAGACTGCATTAGATGAGCAAGCTGTTTTGTAGCCAGATTTTGCCTCTCTCAGTTCAGTATTCCCTTGGAAAAACACTTAAAAGTATGACTGGTGTATCAATTAGGCAATATTGTGTAAAATACATGAAATGCACTAGTTGTGCTTGCTGTCTCTTCTATTCCATTGTGCAAAATTATAAAATGCTAAAGAACTATTGTCATTGCTTTGGTTTTACAATGGTGAAAGACATTAATCCTTCAATGATAATGAATGGTGAAGTTAATTTAGTTCATTCTGCTTTAACCAATTTAACTAAAATCAGAATTTTGAATATATAATATAGTGGTTGGTATAATATTTGCCAGAAGCAAATGGTTCACAGGTGTATTTATTCAAATGAGTATGGCATACTGATGGCTGTGATATAGATCGTAATCTAATTCTGGCCAAGACAATATTTTAGTCTTGAATTAAATAATGAAAAAAGATTGATGAGCTTTATTGTTTCTGAAGGACGAAATAGCATCTGGTAGCAACGCATTGGTAAGAGAAAGTTCTTAAAATATACTAAAGGCCTAGGAAAAAAATAGAAATGTGTATGCATAAGGAAGGAACATTTTCTGTTTTATAAGGAATGAGTTCTCTAGTAATTATTTACAAAACCAGTCTGCAGTAGTTAAAATGCGGATTGAAAATGGAAGCCAGGTGTGGAATGACATATATAGATATGTGAATGCCATATGTGCACTTAAGACTGTCAAACTATGAAATCACAAGGGCTGAAGGAGGAGATTTAAAAACATTTCAAAACTACAGAAAAATTTAAAAAGCATATTAAAAATTCTCAGTTTCCTACTAAGATACTGGTCATAATGCAGAAAACAATAACTAATACAGTAACTTCACAGAAAACCTGACCATACTGTTCCAGCGAATATCCTGTGTATCTAAGAGGTCACTGGCTTTTATATCAGCTGAGACCAAGAGCTTAAATGGGTCAAAGTTTTTATAAATTGAACTATTTTTTTTTTGTTGGAAAATTCTGTTTATCTTCAATTTATCAGTAGCTAATAGGTTATTCAAGCTGTGACCCAAATTTGAACTTTTTGATTCTGGGTTAAGACAACCCAAAGGTAGGCCTAGCTGTAGAGTTAGTGAACTGTGTATGACAAGGAAGGATATTTCTGGCATGGTGTCTTAGATTTACTTATAAAAATGTCCTTGTAAAAAATAGGGCTGCTGTTCATGTTATCATTTTTTCTTTGTGCAATCTGGCCACGTAAATCTCCTGAAACAGAATACTTTTCTGGATTGGATCCCAGGGCATAAAAGACACTAAGGGAACAGTAATAATCACAGTGACACCTCACAGCAGTAGCAGAAACACTTCTATCAGCGGCAACATGGTGAGTTGTGAAAAAATGAGATGTTATTAGTGCAATTGAGAGTATATATCATCCCAGCTATCTCTTTTTCTTCTCAGCCACATCACTGCAGAAGAGGACATATTTTTCACGCTCTAATAAAACTGGATTCACATCCTGGAGAGGGGGTACGAGGAGAATACTCTTATAATGGAAAACCCAAATGCATCAGTGAAACATTGCTGATCTATTAGCAATAGTTAATGGTCCAGATTACAGTTCTCCTGAATTTCTCCATTCGGCTAAACTAGTTGCTTTCTTGTGCCCTTGAGAAACCTTGCATTTTCTGAGGGCGTAGCATTCTCTTAAAGAAGAAAGATCATGATTGAAATACATGAGCAATGCTTTGGTTGCATGTAATAGCAACACACTATTAGAGGTTTTCTAAATTCTCTATATCCAGTCTTGTGACCCTGAGTGCACTTACCAGCACTTCCTCTGTCTTTCCCCCACCCTATGCCCATGGCACCACTTCAGCTCAGCCTGGGGTGGTCTGTCCCTACTTAAACATCACCGTAGGAGTACCAGTCTCCCGCTCCGCCTTCTAGATGGACCAAAACTCTAGCATGGTCTTCAGCTTGTTTCTTCTGATATCTGCTGCTGCCCCTGATTAGGCTGGAGGGACCCTGGTCCTGTTTCATCACTTGCCATGCCTGTTACCTGTTCCTCTCTCTGCCAGCTGTGTTCAGCCCCTAAAGGACTGTAGCCAGCAGGTGAGAGCACAGCCTGCACTGGTGGCAGGTTTGGCTCCTGATCTGTCCGCTGCTCATGGAGCATCCTCACTCTTGCTGTGCCATGATAATGGAGAATCATAGAGGGCACTGTAGGCAAACTAGGTTGCTTTTAAAACATGGTATTGTCATAAGACTTTTCGTTTTCCCTTTTGTGGTGGCTTCGATGGAAGCAAAAAACATTCTGAAAGTTCTTGAAAATCCCATCCTAAATAACTGCCCAACTTCTAGTTTAGAAGTAGGAAGGGTAACAGGTTCTGAGTACTAAAAGATGATAGTAATAATTAGTGTTAGCTATTGTCAATGGTTTGGGGTTTTTGCCTTTCAGTGGGACATCCCATAGCCTTTGAGGTACTTGTTGTTGTGACATTCCTTACAAGAAACCAGTAAACTTATAAGGGCAGTAATTTAATGAAGTTATTGAAAAGAGCAGCTTCAAAACTGGAAATAGAAATGCCCTCATACTGTCTTCTGAAAAGAAAATTTCATGAAAGAAATTACAGCAGTTCTTCAAAATTTCTTCTTCAAAAGTTTTATGAAGAAAACTTTCCTTAGCAGGAAATGCACTGTTGCTCTACTAAAACTTCCAGTAGGTTAAAGAAACTAACAAGACCTAAGCAAAATGTTAAATAATTTCCTTATTTATTCTGTTTTTCTCTTTCTCTCTTGTGTTCAGCTCTTGTTGTCATTCTGCTTTTGTACTGAATGACAAGGACATAAGGGCAAAGAAGCAACACATCGTGCAGGCCCATATGTTTATTATTCAGTGCACTACAAGAGTACGCTGTTGCTTTGCTAAAGAATTACAAATTTCTGTATGCTCTATCTTTTAAGTGTTCTCAGAGAAAATTAAGAAATAGGACATCCTCTTCCTTGAAGTCATGAATCCAAGTGTGGAATGATTAGCAGTACCCTACTGCAAATATTATAAAAAGTAAGGTTGAAAGCCTCAGGAAATCAACTACATAATCCTCCCCAAATTAATCTAAACAATGTGAATCCTGACAGGTTAGACTTGTATTTTGAAGCATCCTATGCTTAAAATTTCTAGCTCTTTCTATCTGCTGCTCAGATAACCTTACAAAAGAAAGTTGGTTAATATTCAAGCATCACCTCCTCCAAGCTCAGGAGCAATTCATCCTGCAAAAATGCCAGGACGCCTACATGGAAGAACAAGGAGCTCTTGGATAAAGTCAGGCACAAAAAGGAAGCCTACAAAGGGTGGAAGAAAGGACAGGTAGCCTGGGAGGAATACAGAGAAGTTATCCAAGCATCCAGGGATCAGGTTAGTAAAGATAAAGCCCAGAGTTAAATCTGGCCAGGGATGTCACCGGCAATAAGAAAGACTTCTATATGTATGTCAGTGACAAAAGAAATACTAGGGAAAATGTGGCCCCACTCAGGAAGGAAACAGGAGACCTAGTTATATCCATTGCAAGTCTTGTAGTTTTATGTCCCTGTGCATGGCTTGAAAATTCGTGGAATTCGTTAAGGTCTCTGTGTCTGTGTGCAGGTTTGCAGTGAATGTCTACAGATATTACTAAACACTTAAATGTTTCTGGTAAAAAGTCATTAGATTTATATGCATAAAAAACCCCCGTGCTCAAAAGCTTGAGAGCAAATGTCACACAGCTCTTTGGTAAGCTTCCCTTATGATAAAATAAAGGCGTTGATATTATTTCACTTTTAATAAAATCTTGTCATGTAATGTGACAGCACAAATAGCTAGCAGTGGATGGCCAAAGAGAACAGCTCCCAGAGGACTCATTGTATTTAGACAAACAGTTTGGCTGATTCTATAAGTAAAAAGAAAAAATAGAGTTAGGTAACAGATAGTTTTGTAGACACAAGGGCTGGCAAAGTTTAAAAAGAATTTAAATAGATCATTCAACCTTTTGATTTCAGTGGGATCCTCTGTATCAAAGAAAGGGATACCTACTTCACCTTTTAGAAATCTGATAACGTATTATAAAATAAACCCAAGCAAATTAGAAAAAGGTTCAAGTAGAAGGCCTACAAAATCAAGCAGAATTTTGGAAGTAGGAATTTAAAAATCAGTAATCACTTAGTAAGCTTGAGACAACATCCGGAGCTTGAGACCACATCTGGACCTATAAGACAATATCAGCCCTACTGCAAAGGCATCCATAAAGCCTGCTGGATTTAGATTTCTCCAGAAAAATGAAAATTAATGGAAAGGAACCTGGTAAAGTGAGGAACAATTAAGAAGCAGCAGTCTTTTGCTCTTTTGATTTGACCCTATATAAGGCAAGCATTTGTCAGGGAACTTTACAAGTGGTTCTAGTTGAAAAAGTATGATTGTTTTTTATTCATTTGTAAAATAAGGTTGAAGTTATTGATATTACTCAAGTTGTTACAAAGATGTTAATTTAATCATTTAGTTTTAGTTTTTTTCCTTTTGATTAACCTGACTCACAGAGTTCTTGCATGTACAACCCCGCGCTTCCTTATGTAAACCCTTGCTGCACTTTACTGACATGTCCAGCTCTGTAAGCAGAGTTTGCACACTTTCACATGATGGTTGAGCAATTAATAAAACCAGGTTTCTCTGAAAGATCTGTTTAACTAGCTTTAAATGACTGGAACAGAAAAATGTGTTGAAAGCAAGATAGTGACTTCAAGCACAGCCTTCAGCAGGACCTAATGATAAAGTTGCTCTCATCTCAAGAAAGTAAATGTCAGATTATAAAAAGAGTCAAATCACAACTTTAGCATTGCTTTTAGTGGAATTTGCCAGGCAGTTTATTCTCCATATCTATCTCTCTCACACACTCTCTCTCTCTTTAACCTGACCTGTATCAGCAAAATGAAGTGATGGTCTTTTTAACCTTTAAAGTTATTATGTGACTGTCTTGCCTGGGTGGTTGCTTCAGCATTAGCTGGAAGGGCAGATTCAGTCTCTTCCACCCCCCATGTAGTCGTTGAGACTGCAGTAGGTTTGATATGTAGAGAAATGGAGCTGTGAAAGAGAATTTAGATCAGCTACATCTATCGAGTCTTATGACTGTTCTTAGATGCTCTATCACTTACTGAAGAATTATACAGATACTGAAAATGAAACAGACAAATGAAATGGCAATGTTATCTGTAGCTGCATGGACTGTCCAGAGATCACCCAGTAGTTTGACTGTTGAATATATGTGCTATATAGCTTGCAATGAAATTAATCTGCTTTGCTGCTTCGCTTTAACTTTGTTTTGCTGCAAAAAAAGTCACTTACATTTGCAAAGTCACCAAAATTCATATTCTTACATAAAGCTATTAGAATAAAATACCACAAAACTCAGGCCTGTCATGTATTGTAGAAATCAGCTTGAATTTAGTTCTTTCTCTTTTTCCTTTCTGTCTTTTTTTTTTTTTCTTAGTTTGTCAATGCCAGCATGAAAACGTGTATTTCTTTTCTTTCTGTCATTCCTATAAAGGACATAAAACTCAGCACAAAATGTTTTATTGTTTTTCTGCATTTGGGCTTCCCAAATATTAACATACTAATGTGCAAGATACTGATGTGCTAGTTCCATGTCTACTTTTCTTTCTCAGATACAAAAAGAACTGAAGTACTCAAAGAGTCTTAGTGAGTTTTCATCAACATAGGTCCGGTGGTTGGTTTTAATGAAGTTATGCTAATTTACACTAGCAGAGGATGTACTAAATCTCTCAAGAGCAAATGTTCCCTTTGATTACATTTTGCTGTTAGGTATAAGCATAGTTCCATTCCTACATAATCACTGCCTATTGTTCTTTCTATATACCTATTTTCCTATTAAAGTAAGCAATAATTACATGGTTTTAAATGTTCCTTGCCTGTGTAAGTCCTTATAATGACAATTCTGAAATAATTTACATTTAATAAGGCTTTAATAGTCTCTATGAGCACATGTTAAGCTCAATGAGAGCGAGAAAACATGTTCCAGTCATATGGGGAGCAAGAGCTGGAGCTGAATGTTGAACACCAGAGGACAGAGTACAATTACTACTTTTCAATGCTGGGTAAAAATGTCTTAGCTAATAACAATGACAGAAATAAAGCTACAGTAAATTCCTCAGCAGAATTATAAGTAAGTCTCTAGGAGCTCACATTTCTGTTCATTAGCTGTGTTTGGCATCAATTAGTGTAGCAAAAAGCATTTAGTTCCATAGTATGAAATGAAGTAAACACCGTAATTAATATTAAATAAAGACACTTACAATAAGGGAAATAGTTGAGATAAAGAACTGCCAAAGCTTAGTATAATAACAAGCAGTAATGATCCATGTATCACTTTCCTTATTAAATTACTGCTATGTGGGGCAACATCAGACTGAGGAAGATTGAGAAAGATTGAGTTCACTTACATAAAAGTTTTGTATTCCAAACTGACAACACAGAAGAGACAAATATTGAAGGAGAGGCAGGAGAGAGAGATGCACTGCTTTCCCCAGCTTATAAACAGGAGAAAGGTGGGGCAGGAGTGGGATATGCTGAAAATGGTCCAATAGGTTTATGGAAGAAAGAGAAAACTAAATAAAATTTCAGTGCCAGACCCTCAGCAGAAAGCTGTACCTTGCTTTCTGATGTAATACTCAAGTCAGTCTCTGTTGTCTTTGAGGGCAACCTGAATTAATCTTTATTCTCCATTGATCCTAAAGCATCTAAAACCTAGACATTGACAAAATTTGCAATAGCCTTAGGTTTTCTTTATATTGTGTCTTGCTACAACCTAGCTGACAAGAGATCATTGACTGAGAAGAATATTTGGAGGATGCCCCCTTCCTCTACTTTTTTCGCTTGGTACACTCTCTAAAATAGAGTTTAAATACTGTTGTTAGCAAGAAAATTCTGTATGCTTGATTGGAAGTCTTTATGCAAGGAATCTTCTGTCCTTTCTGCCTATTTTCTCAGGGAAGTAGAAGAAAAGAAAAAGACCATTCAATATAACCAGTGTTTCAAAATAAGGCTCAAAAAATGTCTGCAAGATAGGAGGGGAAACATTAAAAAAAGCTGGAGTAAAGGTATTGAATGGTACTTGTATGGCATATGATTTTAGAGGATGAAAGAATAAGATCTTGAAAAGAAGAGCAGACATTTTTTCTGAAATATGACAAGGTGTAATACTAACATTTTCCAATTCAATAGCTGGATATAGTAGCTTATTTAGAATTTTTACCTTCTTCCCAGAGTTGTACTGCAGGCCCAGTTTTCTTCAGCAGCTTTTCAACTGTATTGTGCTGTGTAAAAAAAAAAAAACCCTAACAAGAAATTAAGATGAAATAAATTAATAGAGAATATACTTCCACTTTCCCCGGTCTCTCTAACCTCTGTATGCATGAATGGTTTCACCCACCACTGAAATCAACCAAAAGGAAGTGAGTGAGACCATATCAAATTGAAATGCCAAGGATTTTTAGGTAGCAAAGAGGTAATCACCTTTGTTGGAATTTGGCCAGAACACAGAGGCTATTAGACCATATTTCACAACTGCTATGGGATTGTCAGTGAAAAAAGAAGACCTTTTTTTTTTTTCACATCATCAAAAGGATGACACTGTTGGTAGAAAAATGACTCAAATCTGTCTTGTTCTCGTATTTAAGTAATGACCTGGCTTGACCTCTTTTAACACGGAAGATCTAACAGGCTCACAGCCTTAGGTGAACTAGTATGGCTGTAGGCTTGCTGCCAGACAAGAGATACTAAACCCTGTAAAGAAATCTAACTGGAATAATTGGAAACCACGGTTTTCCTGGAGAATGATTAGTATGTATTTTGCCCTGCATTTAAGTAGTTTTGTCAGATCAGCATTCCTAGAAGAGAAAAAGACAAACACAGTTATAAACATAGCAGTTGTTATTGATAAACACCTTCAGAAACCCAGGCTTTGTCTGAAGAATCAATACTTTACATAGAGCATATCATTTAATGCCTATTGTGTAGTTATCTACGTGACTAGAGGAATCTTTTAATATATGCAGAACCCTATGAAATTTGCACTAAAGAGCCTGAACTTCCCATGGTACATCTTTCTTTGTTTCAGAGTGTTTGAGTGCATGAGAAAATGCAAACTAGCTCATTCTTAATCACAGAAATGGAAGGCTATTGATCTTACCAACTCCCCTTCTGCCAAGATGCTGCTACATCTTACATCAGAATCCAAATCCTTTTTTCTATTCCTCCTTTATGTACCTGAAAAGTTTCCTGTAGCAGCATATCTACAAAACAATGGATCAGGCTGTCAGTGAACTTTCCTAATAATCTTCTTTAACTTTCCTTTTTTCCTTCAAGCCCAAGTTTCCTAGTCAAAACCCTTTCTATAATCCTAAATAATGCTGGTCTTCTCTTTATTTGCCATTTGTTTTCCCAGAACGTTTGTAAACCATAATCAAATTCCCTTATTCAATTTCCTGCACTGTAATTGGTAATATGAGATTCAAAACTTAAAGTGTTAATGGATTTTGCTGGTCTTAGGATACATATGAACTTACTATCACTTCCTGATATTGCAGAGATGAGATGGGCAGTGTCCTAAGAGGACTCTGTTTGCCTTTGATCCCAATCTGTGCATTCCTGGATCCAGATCCAAAATCCAGTTCCCATCCATTGCTCAGTCCAGTTTGGGACTTTACCAGTGCCAGCCAGTGATGCAATAATTTTCTTTTTTATATTATTATCTTTTTATTATTAATATTTCATTGAATATTTTTAGTATTCTTTTCAACCCATAATTCTCTCCCTTATTTTCTCTCCCTTCTCTTGAGAAGGAAAAAAAGGGTTAGAGAGACCATCTGTCATTTGCTTAGTGTCCAGCCCACCCCTAACCAAAACACTAATGTGCCCTGAAATTTCTGGTGCCAGCTTGCATGGAAAAACCCCAAGGTTTCAACAAGTGGAATTAATTTCATTAAAATACTTGTAGTCCTCCCCATATCTGTCACACCTAACCTTTCTAGCTGTAGCCAAGATAGCTAAAATAAAAAGCATACTTTTCTCAGCATAATACAGTGCTGTGAACAAGCAGAGAAAACAGGGAAAGGGGAGGAAGTAGATGAGCCTGGGGAGAGCATTCCAGGAAGCTGCAAGCATGCAGAGGTAATCTGTTTTGCCCGCCTAAAACTCACTAGACCCTGACCAAGGAAATTAGAAAAGTATGTTATGTGCAGGAGGCCCTCTACACCAAATATAATGAAAAAAACAGAAACCAGAAAGTATACCAATTCAGGACAAAACAGAGAATGCTGCACAATAGGGACAGCATTGCCCTGTTAGCTGGTAACGGGGGAAGAGCCTTTAAGATTATAATAATGTGAAGATAAAGAAGATCTATGAAGTGAGAAAAACATTATAAAGCTTCCTCTTCAAAATAATTTCAAAGCATTTGTTTTCTTTTTCTTTAGTTACTTGATTTCACTCATAAAATAAGATTGTCTAACTTTGAATATATTAACTACTTTAAAACTGTACTGTGAATTGTAGTAAGCACACTAAGTAGCAGTTGACTTCCAACCAGATAAAGATTTACATAAGTTTTTAATTTCCAGTATATTAGAAATCAAACCAAAGCTTAAATTTTGTTCAACTTTATGTATTTTGCTGAATTATAACCAACAAGATATTAAATTTATCCTGAAACAGCTCAAAGCGCTTTCAGAAAACATAAAGCATATGCAATCAACCGAAGGTAACAAGAATTTGTGGTGGAATGCACCAGTCCATTATTATATTGCTATTGGATCTATATTTTCTGTGTAATCCAGCAAAATTGAAATCATAATTTTTCTTACTAGCAAATTTAAGCCAGGCTTTAGCTGAAACAGATATTAATACAGCATTCAATATATTTAAGTAGTTATTTAATGATCTTTGAAACAAGGACTTCTTTTTATTGCATGTATGTCAGTGCAGTGACTAACTCTATGAACTTTTATTTTTGATAATGGTTCCAGATTCTGTTAATACTGTTAATGAAACATGAATTATTGACCTGTAATTATAATTCCTATGAGTAATAGAATAGCAGCATTGTCAGGTTTACAGCCCTCCATAGGAAAACATTAGAAATTTTGTTTAGCTTCAGCTCTATAGAGAAATGTGCTTTATTAAATGCATTATTGTAGAATTTTGTTTCTTTTCCTAAGTGATGTTAACCATGTCTTAGACTGCCAAGCTTAAACCCAGTAGACTGCAAATTATTTGGCTCCAGCAGGTCTGTACAAAAAAAAATGAAGAAATAGTGGCCATTTAAATGTATACTACAGCACGGCTAGCTGGACTGTCTTTCAAAGAGAAAAACGTAAGGTAAAATGAAGGAAGGGAAGGCCTTGGGGTTCTGGCACCAGGACAAGAAGTTATCAGTATTGCAGCTATCATAGGAGAGACAATACTTCTCAGCAAACTTTCCAGTTTATATTGAATTTGATATTCATAGTATGAAATAATCCTTTGGGCCAATTCGGGTCAAGTGCCTGGGTCTCGCTCCTCCTCATTCCCACACTTGGCTCACTTAAAAACTCTGAGACCTTGAAACCTGCATACCATTAGTGCCTATAAAGTAATTATTTTCACAAATTCAGGCACTAGAGTCTTCTAAAAGTGCAGATTTCCTAAGCATTAGAAGAGACCTTACTTAAAAGTATAATTACTGAAGGAGAAATTGATCTTAACGTTGCTCAAATCAGGACAATGGCTGAACCTAGGGAGGCATTAGTATGACAGATCAGTGGCTTTTCTTCTTCTGTTGCCTCCATGTGACAAACATCAGGGCCATGGGAAATCAGTGGTTGTCAAGATTTAGGGGTTCCTAGTGCAGTCATGGGATCATTTTGTTGTGTGTAAACATCAGCATGGACCCGGTATATCACAATCCATGATTTTGGAAATTAAAAATAAGCTTTTTATGAAAAACTGCTAGCAGCATCATAGCAGAAGTTGAAATTAGCTCACCACAATCAGCTTCTGTTTGTGTACACATATTCTGAAGCAACTGAGAACAAAATCTATCGGATATCCTTATAGCTGCCACAGTGGAGATGCACATTCCCATTCAGACATATGCAGCCACTCCGAGACCCATATGTCCGTAAAACTGACAAAAAGGGTGACAGGATGCTTTGGAAAAAGCCACATTGGCACTGTCACCTTTGTAACAATGTGCAATGTCTCCATAAGCTGAGACATGTTATAAAACTGAGAGTTCTTGAAATGTCTGTAGAAATTATTGCTTTGGATCATTGCATTTGCCAAAGATTTTAAGGTCTTAGTTGCATTTAGAAGGCCCAAAATGTTCTTAAAACAAAAAAGCAATGAGTTTGCCCAGGATAGCCCCATGAATTTCTCTTTAAAAGTGTCCTTTTATTGGATTATCATGTTGAGAGTTGTGTGGGTCAGGTTTGAAAAAGGGAAATTATTGAAGAATGTACAATTTGTTTTGAACAAACATGAAAGGAAACTGAATAGTCACAGCCACAATGACCATCAGACTGAAACGTAATGGACTGCAGCTTCACGTGTCCCAAGTTCAAGCTGTGAATGCGTTGGTCTTACTGACACATGCAGAATATGCACACATTCGTCTGTTGCTGTTGAATCTACCACTGATTTCATGGAAGTATCAGAAAACTTTTCACTAAAAAAAAAATTCCAGCAGCAGTAGAAGTCACCAAGACGTGCTCAGAAGAGAAGGCTATAAGAGACTCTACATCCAAGTTTTAGCTCACAAAGTTCTCTTCTAATATCAGAAATGCCACCTCAGATTCAGGGAGGAAACATCTGCAGTTTTAGATTATTTCTCCCTAGCCCACAAGTTTGAGAGTCTTCAGTGTGGATATCAGGACACAGGGGACGGGAACTGATACACAAAGGGATGCAGGGAGAAACATGCCTGAATTTGACAGCTTAGAAGTAACCTTGGGTCACTTGAGCTTTCATGTAACTTGAAATCTTCTGAGTGAACACTGAACAAGAGGATCAGTTCAGTTATTAAACCTTTTGTGGAAATCAATCTCTTCACTTAAAATTCTCACCTTTTCCCTTTATAATGTATAAATGTGAAAGGCCAAATTTAATCTCCTATTTTATCAGTTCTGGAAGTTTTAAGACTTGAATAGACATCTGTGCCTATGAAGAAGCCACAAACATTCTGCCTAGCTTTTCAAAAATGTCTATTTAGAGGACAGAGTCAGAGAAAGTGCTTAAAACTGCTGTCTCTTCAGCTGCCTCCAGATCAGATCCACGACATCTGATTTTTCTCTGCTTACAGAAGCAGAAAAGATAACTTATGTTTGGTTTTAGGAAATTAATTGTTCCATGTTTTTTTAAAGGTTGACTCAAGCAAAGCAAGGAAGGAATAATTTATCAGGTGTAGAGGGAACATGATTTTTAAAAGAAATTGAAGAACACATCTGCACAACGAGACAGGGGGGTTTGTTGCTGCTGCTGTTTTCACATAGAAACAACTTCCTTTACTTTGTAGGTGTAGGTGTCTACAGACACTGACTGTAATGGACCACAGTTACTGGTGGGTAAGCCTTCTGGGTTTAGTTACCATAGAGACCAGTTTGATGTAGTGCATTAAAATTCCCTAAGACAAGAGTGCATCAAAGACTGTATTAAATTAAGACTAGTCCTGGTATGCTTCTTAACCTGTATTCTGATTTTTTAGAATCAGGAATCAGTAGACTGTCAAAGTTCAAGGTTCACAGGAGAGCTGAACAGTTACATCAAGTTAGCATATTAATTACCAGTCTTCTATTCAGTAACACCTCCCCATGAGCACTGTCATACTTTAGCCTTTCATAAAGCTTCAATGGGTACCTCAGGCGGTCTTAGTACTGTTTTTTGTTACTGCAAGGTAAGGAGACAACACAATAAAAAACTGCTAAAAGAAATGAGTAAAATGAATTTATGGAACAAAGATATAGGCTGCTAAAATGGAATTAGTAAATCAATCTGAAGGAAAGAACTGTGAGCAATGCACTCAGAACTAAGGGCATATTACAGAATCACAGAATTATAGGGGTTAGAAGAGACCTCTGGACATCATTTAGTCTACCCCCACCCTCCTCCACCCCTGTCAGAGCAGGTCCACCTAGAGCAAGCTGGACAGGAATGGATGCAGGCAGGTTTTGAATGTCTCCAGAAATGGAGACTCCACCATGTCTATGAGGAGCCTGTTCTAGTGCTCTGTTACCCTCAAAGTAAAGGAGCTCCTCCTTATGTTTAGATGAAACTTCCTATGTTCAAGTTTGTGCCTGTTACCTCTTGTCCTGTCACTGGGCACCACTGAAAAAAAAACTTGCCCCATGTTCCTGACACCCACCCTTTATTTATTTATAAGCATTGATAAGATCCCCCCTCAGTCTTCTCTTCTCCCAACTAAAAAGACCCAAGTCCCTCAGCCTTTCCTCATAAGAGAGATGTTCTGGGTCCCTAATCGTCTTCATAGGCCTTTTTTGTATCATCTCCCCAGCAGTTCCCTGTCCTTCTTGAACCAGGAAACCCTGAACTTGACACAGTACTCTAGATGTGGCCTCACCAGGTGCTTGCCACACCCCAGGATGCCATTGGCCTTCTTGGCCACAGGGGCACGTTGCTGGCTCATGGTCATCCTATTGCCCACAAGAAATCACAGGTCTCTTTTCCACAGAGGTGCTCCCCAGTTCATCAGCCCCTAACCTGTATTGTTACTCCTCCCCAGGGGCAGGACCCTACACTTGCCCTTGTTGAACTTCATAACATTTCTCTTCACCCAACTCTCTTACCTGTCCGGGTCTCAGTGTAAGGCAGCACAGCCCTCTGTTGTGTCATCTATCTCACAAAAATATTTGAGTTAGATTCATTGTATTGGTCATATGAGGTATAATTTTGGTCTGCATGCCTCATTGAGAGCATGCCACAGGCCTTATGGAGCAGGTTATCTACTGACTGCATCTATTAAAGTGGGAGACCATGCTTCTCTGAGAAGTTGTGAGCATAAATGAAAATCAGTGGTCATTCTCACAGAAATTCAGATCAAAGTGGAGATTTAAAACTGCTTGGTTTTGTAAACTCTGACAGAAATGGAAGGGAGGAATAAGTTTTGAGGAGAAAAGACTTTGAGAAAAAAAAGGAGATGCAGGCCAACCACGGTACAGAAAGGTGGTAAGCAGATGTAGCTGCGTCACTGCACTGTCCACTACTCTGATCATAATGAATGATTTTTCCAAGGATTAAGAGTATTTTGTTTGAGCCAACCTGGTTTCCTGAGCTGTAGTGACACATTGTGTTGACTACTGGGTAATACTTTCTGTTCAGCAGACACTGGATGTGTACAGCTGCCAGGATTAGGTAGGAGTAGTGGTTTGTAACAAAAATACAACAGAGGAACACAAAGAAGAAGCTACCCAAAAAAGTCCACCAAGGCTGCATACCAGTTCACTTGGTCACCAGGGAAGCCAGGTGGGCAATGGGACCTTCATGAGTATGTGCAACTGGGGCCATAGTTTTACAAACCATCTGCTTTCAACCTGGACCCATCTAAGCAGTGTCTATGCTGGGTATTTCCTTCTTCTGCCAGGGTCTGAAATTATTGACTTCTACATTGTTTGATACAATAATTTGCACTGTATACTAGACAAATTAATTTATGCCAGTTCAGAAATAATATTTCCTTTCCTCTTCCCCTTCCAAAAAGAAAGGTAGAAAAAGATTTTGTTTTAACCTGAATATGTTCAGTGGGCAGTTCTACACAATGGCCATGTAAACAATTATGTACATAAGGAAGGGAAATCATTCTTTTACATGCTGTTTTTGCAACCTAAAAAAAAACATTCTCTGAAATGTCTGCCTAAGACAGCAATGGATTTGGAATCTGTTGTGGCAGTATCAGTACAGGAATATGCTGAAAAAGTTAGGGTGATCTTCAAAGAGTTTGTCTAACAATGTATGAAAGAAATAAAGTGAAATTATTGCATTTTTTATGCTTTTGAAGAACTCTTCTGTCATTGGACTACTGCAAATTCTGTGGAGGATGCAAAGCTTTCAGTTACGAGTAAGTGTTGACAGTCTGTCTTTGATTTTACTCTAAGAGTGGCTATTAGTGTTACATACCTACTCAGCTGATCTTTTTGCATGTGTGTGCTACAGCTTGGAAATTCAGGTTCAGCAGCAGGTGTTGCATTTAGAAACACAGTTCTTTCAGCATCTGTTGCTCAGTGAATCATAAAGAGTTCAGACAACAGCTGGGCTTGTTTGCTTGCCTTTTCACTTCAAAGGAAGCTACTCTGGTAGATGCAACACAAGGAGGAGAAGGAAGATTTGAGTAAATCTCTGAGCTTTGTAACTTTATTTAATGAGGGTATGCCACGTTCTTCAATTTCTTCCATGTGAGAAGGTTTGGTGGGAACAGGGAGATGCAGGCAAACTGATATGGCTACTGAGTGCATTTAATTTTAGGCTTTCAAATAGATGATCTGGGTATGGAAGCCTACAATGGACTCTGATTTAGGCAAAGAGGCAATATTCTGTCTTCACTTAGCAGCAAGAGGGCAGTTTTCAATGATACCAGTAGCAAGGGATTTTTACTTTTGTTGGTATCAGGGAGAATGGGAAATTAAGAAGTCTTTTTGTTTCCTTAGGAGATAATATATCTTTTACTAATTTCTGTGGGCTGTGGGAGAGGAGATGCAGAACTATGTTCTTTTATGGAGCCTTATCTCCTGATAATCTTTGAGCAAATACTTCATACTTAGTTGAATGCAAGATGATGCTGGGCTCCTCTTTCTTAAACATTTCATCTGTATATTTCCTAGAACTGAAGTGGCTGTCCCAGTACCACGCTGCCTGTGTATCTCTGTAAAATCAGCTCATGAAGACAAGGAGCATCCCAAAAGGTTTTCTGGGGCTCCTCTTAGTTTGTTTATATCGGCAATATGGTAAGCACAGTAGGATAAAAACAGAGTCGTTATGTTGTTTGTGCTTCACCAGAGCCCTGGCAGGTAGCTGAACATCAGCTGCCTTTCAGAGACAGATTGAGACAAATATCCACTACAGAGATCAACTGTCAAGGTTTATTGTTTTAGTTGCAGCACTATATTGTTATGAGTGACCATAATTGGTGATCTGGGAAGAGGAGTGGCCTTGTGAACATGCATAGGAGAAGCTGGCTCTCTGTAGCTGAAGCCAGCCTGTATTTTGTGCCTGTTTGTAAAAAACATAGTAACTGCTGTTTAGAGAAGATTCAGTTATGTTGAACACAGCTGAAGAGGTACAGCTCTGTCAGCTACTAACTGCTCTGCAGAAACCAAGGAGATTTTCTGCCTGCCTTGCAGCAATTTGTAAGGGCTAATTCCAGGTGATTAAATCGTATAAACCAATGAGGGAAATCGCAACAGTGGTTGCTTACTCACAAGCAGTTAAATATTTCTGTATCTTAAAGGGCAGAATAATATATTTATACCATAACATATACTCAGTCCTAAGTTATATTCTGAAGCCTAGGATGTACCACAAGGGGATTCTCTGCTGCTGAGTACATAGTTTTTCAGTACAATGATACTGCTGGTTAACCAGAAAAGTTACTGGAAGGATTCCCTCTGTTTTGGCATTATTGGCAGTTGGACACTTAACATGGCAACAAACTGCATTATATCTAAAGCAGAGGAGGTACAGAAGGGGCATACATCTACTCTCCCAGAGTTTTTCTCCAACGAGTCAGCGTCCTGTTTCTCCTAAACTGTATGTACAGTGAAAAAACTTAATTCCTCGCAGTATTCATAGCAGTTCCAAAAGAATGTCTGAAATATCAGACCAGCCTTTGTACTTTCCCCATGTTCATGTCCAGTAGACAGAGACATTTGTACAAACCACACTATTAATTGCTTTTATTCACCTACAATATTATCAAAATAAAATTAGTTAAAATGGAAGATAAGAAAAATTAAACACTAACATTGCTTTGACAATGTGGTAGAGGTACCTAGTTCCTATTTTAGTTTTTCAGCTGGTAATTTGGAATCTGATCTTTTACCAGCTCTTGCTGGAATGAATGTAGTTCTGGGCATGCACTAACTGCTTCTGAAAATCAAGATTTTGATGAAAAGTTCACAGCCACTGAATTGTTTTTCTTAATATTATTTTCAAAACATGAATATAGAAATAAGCAAAATAACAAAATGTGCTTAAACTTGTGGACAATTTTTTGTTTATTTTTATTTTCCACAATTTCACTTGTTTTCAGGTAGAATCAAGATAAGCTGCCAACTAATAACAGTTTACATGAGAAACCAAATAAACAAGAACAAAAAGGGAACAAATCCTTCCCCAACATGAAATAGAGCTTTCCCTGCTCTCTGTCTCTAGCACACTTTATTATTGTACTTCAACCAGGTATTGCTAGTGAAAGAACAGTAAGTAGTGCCTTCTGAGTACTCTTATTGCACCTATATATCTGCATATATTGTTATATTTATTCAAACATATATGTATAAAAGTACATGTGGGCACACATGCATGTAGATAAATACAACATTGTAGCATTAAAACCAACACAACTGGGCATCTGCGTAAGTAGTGGCTGTCTTAATATCTGAAAGTTTTGAAAATTAGTATTTTTCTTATTATTTTTACCCTGATGATTTGCTATACAAGTTGAAAGAATGGTGAAGTGGGTCAGTAGCATTTATTGTTTGAAAATAGAAATTCAATAAATCCAAGTTTGAATTCAGGCATGGATTGAAACCAAAGCATCCTGAAAGATGATAGCGCTAAAATTTGTTCTGGTCTTGATTCTTGCTGTCTGAATCTCAGGAGACAATTCTGCCAGACCTCTAGAAGCTTCAGTCACTGCTGTTTACACATATTTGTCTTAGATTTATTTGTAGTGGACCCCAAAATATTGTGTGGTTTCGATTGGTATTTAAAGGAAGGTAAAACTTTCTAACCTCAGAATAAATAAATTTGATATTGAGTTCGTCCCGTAGGATTCTGCACAGAGCATTTATGGACATAAACAAACATGTGATGATATTTTGGAAAAAAACAGACTTGAAAGTCTCCTCTCTGAAGAGAAGGAAGTGTGAATATTGCCAGGGAAAGAACGCAAGAAGAGACTGGAAGAGCTGCACTGGCCTTTTCTTTTTCTCTCTTCCCATTTTCAGCACTTGCTGAAGGAGAAATCACAGAATGTGTCTGAGAAACATAAGTAATAATTAGAACATTATGGAAAAACACCTAGATTCTAAAAGCTGAGAGGAAAAGCCATAAAAAAAGAAAAAAAAAGAGGTTTGAGGAGCAGATGAATTGGAGAAGTAGTGAATCCTTGGAAGTGTTCAAGGCCAGGCTGGATGGGGCTTTGGGCAACCTGCTGTAGTGGGAGGTGTCCCTGCCCATGGAAAGGGGATTGGAAATAGATGATCTTTAAGGTCTTTTCCAACCCAAACCATTCTATGATTCTTTGAACACCAACTTTGGGGAGTAGCTCCATGGCAGTGAAAAATAAATGTCGTTTTAAAAAATAGTATCTGGCATGATTTGAGACTTGAAAATTGGTAGAAAGGAGGAGTTTTTCGGGAAAAAAATGGTTGGTTTTCACTTAGAAGCTTAAAAAATAGAAAAGGCAAGACAAAAGAAATCATAGAGAAAATGTTTCCAGGGACCATCTGGAGAGTAAGGAGGAGATGGAGTACTGAGGTGGGTAAGATGGAGATTAGTGTGGTGGATTTAGCATGTTTCTGAAGCAAAACAGATTCTTAAATATGAAATGTCAAGATTATTAAGCATTCAGGAAGCTGTTGAAGAAGAGAGCAGTGAGAGCAATATGAAGAGTGTGTGGTGAATTGCATGACAATATGAGAACACTTTAAAGAGCAAATCTTTTGGGAGAAGATGAGTTACAATTAATACAGAGGACAAACTGTTGGCTGAAATACACACTCTCTTCTTTTTCCCTTGCGTTAACACATTATTGCTGATTAATGTGAAACATTACAAGGTGGATGGAAATATTTTATTTTTGTTTTTGTTTGTATGTTGTTGCAGTCTCACAAGCTTAAGGACTTCTCCCTAATGTGATAAACCTCTCTATTGATTAGCATCTTACACTGTGGAAGAGTCAGGAGAAAGTGTAACTCTCTTCCAGAATGTCAGTGTCTCTCTTTTTTCCACCATAACACATCCTATGGTACTGGACTGCAGCTGCACAAGATCACATTGATGTGCACTTTGAAATCTCAAAGGAGTCCAGTTAAAAGACAATTTCACATATGTGTAACTAGGTCTTGCTTTGTGCAAGTGTCCTTCCCTGATATTCTTTCCAGACACCTTAGCTGCCTCATTTTTCCCACTTTGCAAGTAGCCTGTACAATATACACATCTGATTGTTGTAAGCAGAACAGTTTTCCTCTTTTGTTGGTTCCAGGCATTTCTGTTTATATGTATGACAAGTTCCTCAATCCTCTTGGAAACTACTAAAACCTGTCAAAAGTTGCAGGTGGTCAACATGACTAGTAATATCCCCTGGTACAAAAGCCTTTTCTGTTTCTCTTAGGTGGTCTCTGGCTATAAAGCAGTGCATCATCTGCTTATGTTAATATTTTGGTCTCCAGGATTGCTACTGACTGTGAAACAGATCTCTCTTCTCCATGAAAAGAAAAAGCTGATTCATTACATTTTCATTTATGTTGATTTACAATTAATCTTGCTTACCTACAGTAGCCAATACCACATTGATCAGTGTGAGTCCTTCTATGGTTTTTGAGTACCTTCATTCTTAGGTACCAATGTACATAATATGACTTAATGTGGCATCAGGGTGAGGAGAGGGTGATAGTTTACTTGCCATCTATAACTGACATATTGTACCTGTTTCTAGCACAGTATGTTTAGCCTTTGGGGATCATCCTTCAGAAGCAAAGCACAACTTGGTGTTTAATTCCAGGTGGTGGTGTAATTTTTAATATAAAAAATTACATTTTATTTTAATATCAAAATGAACACCTCAGAGTAAAATCCTGATGCCCAGTAGATTAAGTAACCCTTTTTGATTCAGGTAATTAGATGACATCGACCATTCATTGCCTCATCCTTTACCCTCACTTGCTATGCTAGGCTGAAAAAATGCTGTAACTCAAAATTATACTGGCCTTAGGATACTTGCACCACTTTTGTTTTGTCTGTTTGTTTGAGTGAGGATATAGCTTTAAAATGTTGCCATGTGTCCCTCCCCTTATCTCGCTCATGACATTGCTGCTTGCTAAATTCTGTGTCACTATTTTCTAACCTTCAATACCATACGACATTACTGCTACTTTTCTGTCTTATTCCATCTGCCCTTTTGCTCCAGCTGAGATATTTAACTTTAGTGTACAGAATATTTGGCTTCTCACCACCTGCTAGGTTTTCCCCAGGAACCATAGGTGCCTACTCTCTTCATCCTTCACAGAAAAATGCAAAGTTTGAGCCAGACTTTGGGTTAATGGCCACGTTAAAAAACATCCTCCTGTGAAGGGTGAAAGAGTGCTAAGCACCAATGCAGCCCCTGGAGAGAGATGGAAAAGAAGCTGACTTTCTGAAAATCAGAAACCTGATTAGCAGACAGGACATGATTTGGCCTATCTTATGCAAATAAACTCAACTTGTACAACATATAACAGCTCAGAAAAGATTTAAAGCTTGAAATAACGGTACTTAACTGAAAGGGGGAGACCCACAGGCTGAAGCTCAATGTGAAGTCAAGCCAGAACCTGTACTTACCATGTTAGGAGCACGTTCAGCTCCTACTCATGCCTTACAAGTAGCTTCACTAGTGAGGTTGATTCATGCATATTGTCTATATATGTGCCAGCCTTTTTAACACCAGATTTTCTGATACAGATGAAAAAAATCCAGACAGAGTGGCAAAATCCCTCATATCTTTACTGTTATTAGTTCCAGAGATTGGTTAGAAGATTTTCCAAAGTCCGTGTGGAAGCTTTTTAATAGATTTGGGCCTTTTTGTGATCTTATGTCAGTTGGATAATCTAAAAAAATCCAACAAAACAATACAAAACAAAGGCCATTTTACTAAAATATCTTTTTCATGAATACTTTGACTCGCTAATAGAATGGCCATTTTGAAGCAGAAGTCACTGCTGACTTACTCTATTCAAACAGTAAGTTATGGCAAGAGTATTTTCTTCTGATATTCAAGTATTTGTTTACAACCCTTGAATTAAATGGGTTGCTGATGGTTTTACTGTTCATGCAGTTAAAAGTATATACCAGCTTAGCCTGGAAAATGCTATGGACTCCTCACTAAAAAATTTGAATTAGTAAAAAGCAGCAATAGTCTGTACACAGTTTACTTCTATTTGAACTTTTCACCCCACATTAATTTCTTATCTTCACAGTCTACCCTTCTTTTATTTTTATCTCCCAGAAAACCTTGAGAATAATTATTTGAAAGAAATACTAAAATATGTGAGTTTCTTCTGTAATAGAAGATTTCCTTCATGTAAAGTTGCACTCTGGATGCAGTCCAATAGATATATTTTTAAAATGCCGTGGGGAAATGAGGTCAACTGTCAAGATCTTATGAAAACAGTGAATTGTGTGCATAAGTCTTAATGCATTAGTTAAGACAGGGATATGCTTTTCATCTATTTAGATATGTGTTTCCTTCTATCAGCTTGTCATCTGGACAATTGATTGGTAGATTATTCAAAATCTAATGTCAGAGTTTTTAATAAGAATATTTTCTGTTTGTAAGAAAATCTTGTAATGGTATGAGCAGAAGTATTTTCATTCCCATCTGTAGATAGGATATCTTACAGGTTGTAGAAAAGGGTTAGAAAAAATGTAATAGCAGGCTTAGCAGCTGGAGCTACGGAACTGGCAAGGAACAATGGATTAAATTATAACGCAGAAGAAAAGCTATTCTTTAATCAGTAGCGGATGACCTTCAGTAATACCTACTGTATCTAGCATAATTTCTAACTCAGAAGTCAACTTTTGTCTTTGAGACTTTCATTATGGACAGAAAAAGCATATTCTCAGCAACAACAAGACTTTTTTTAGCATACTCAGCACTTTTATCAGTGCGGCCATGCAAAATGCCAGGGAGTCAGATGGTACTTTGCCTGTGAAAGCTGGAAGGAGAGAGTAGGGAAACATAAGGCAGTGTATTAAATGGATATGCCAAGGCCAGACTTATACAGGTATGGAAATTTGTTTATACAAAATAAAAGGAATTACTGGAATTGCATACTTAAAGCACTGGTGTTAATTCTTTGCTAGCTCAGGTGCTAGTTTCTTAAGAGTCATGGAAAGACTTTTACACCTTTGATCTATCTGCGTCTAAGATGACCAATTTGAACCAGCTCCCTACAGAAAGCAAAAGGTTAAAAGCCTGAGTTCTGTGTTTAGAATATGGAGGCTATAAATGATTTCTGTATAAGCGGGAAGTAGTGTTCCTCTGCTTTGTCCAAATGCAATTGACAGAATAGGTTTCTGTCACTAGATGTAACAACAAAGTTTCTTTTCAGCCTGTATGTACAGCATGATTTTTATTTTTTCCTCAGTAGCACCATTCAGGACTAACTTTATGACTCCTAACTTAGGATCCCAACTAAGTTTCCAAAACTGGAAGTAGGCAAATTGCATTACCTCTAACGCATGCACAGGAAAGGAAATCTAGAAAGTGTCATTTGACTCACCCATGGTACAATTTTAAAGAAAGATCTTCATCCTCATGGATTGTATGTACTCCCAGGCTAGATATTGAAAGTTCATGCTTGCTGGGTTTGACCTGAATATTTACATGGGAAAGAATAAAACTACTGCCAAGACTGGGGGAGATCCCCCTAGAACATTTTGAGATAGAAGAACTTCTATTAAAACATTTATATTCCAGGCATAGATACTGTAATTTAATCTAACTAGGAATACAGGAATGCGCCTCATGGAAAGTCAGAGACTGCTTGGCTATGCAACTTGCTATCTTCACATAAAAACTCTCTTCTGCTGTGTGCACTGGGTCTTCCAGTATAAAATCCCTCAAAGAATGTGCACCAACATTCAAATTGTAATTTGTGACTGGCTCTTGCTGTTTGTGCTACAGTTTATCAACTGTGATTGGAGTTTTTGATAGGGGACAAAAACACTGGAGGCTTAAAGAGACAACAAGCTTGTCCCCCAGGCGACCATACAACAGGCTCTTACTAGCAACCAGGTCAAGTTTGAGAAAAACATTTCTATCAGCTCTTTCCGTGCCACGAAGAAGCCACACTTCCTCATACTTCCACACTACAAGCAATGAGAAAAGAAGCAAAAGCATAGAAGCTAATCAAACTGTTTTAGTTGCAGATAGGGAAGAAAATAGGCAAGACACATGATAGTTTCTATTTCTAAAATGTTTTGAAGCATTTGCAAGCAGAGGATGTGGGCTCACCTCTGGAGAAAGAAATCCTGTGTATATATATGTTGTCAGTTTTGGAGTAGATGTCATGATCGTATCTATATTTTCCCATTGCTTAGCTTACTGGAAGTAGTATCACTGAGGATGCCATATTCCATATGAGATCATTTAAAATTTTGTTTAAAGTTTCATATGAAAAATTGATTTTCAGTTATATTATTTTAATAATTTTTACATAAATATCTTTGTTAGTTTTAAATTTAACTGTGCCCAAATACCAAAAATATTGTCTTCTCTTGTGATATCTGAGAATGTAGTCCTTGTTTTTCACTTCAGTTAGTAATAATGATGCCTCTACAACAACCTGACATGGCACATACCTACCTTTCTATAATACTCATCATAAAAATAAAAAAAAAACAAACCCAAAACAAGCCTCCAAGAGAACTCTGGAGGGATTTGTTTCTGAATAATAATCACTTCTTAAAGAGTGGAAGTACAATCAGAAGTGGAAATACTTGAAGCAAGAGCTCTAGAATATATAGTACTTCCCACTGTACTCTCACTTAGGAAAGCATTTGAAGTGTGTGCCTGAATCTTAGTAACTACATAAGCCATGAACACGCATTTTCTAAGTTGGAAGGATTGGCTCATACTTAAAATGGGTCTTTTCATTAATGCTTTGAAGAATTATGTTCTATATTAGACCGATGTTAGAAATTATAATAGTAATGGGCACTGAAAACTGCATTTTGTAGCTTCTTTCCCTGTCGGTATATGACTATCCCCTGCCTTACGTCTTTTTGTGTTTCACTTGTTCCTTCTAATTGCATGAATTACCCATAGGACAGAGGAAGATCTTATTGATCAAGTAGAAAAGCTTTGTCATAAAGACATATGTGCTGCTTTTTTAAGACATTAGTCTGGAAAAGGATAATATAGACTGATGGAATGATTTCTTAACTCTTTAAGAGATTATTTTATTTATATATATATTATATTTGAGATACTTAGGCTATAGTAACTGCTTTTAGACATTTCCTAAAATGGATGTAATAAGGAATGTGCATGTAAAAGTTTTTTCAGAAGTGAATATTAAATTATCCAAATAGTCTCAAATAAGCAGTAAAATATGTACATCTATATCGTAAATGTTAGACTTTCTTCAAACCTTTTGACATAACACCATCACAACATCCTGCCAGAAACAAATGGAATAATTGATCCTGGCTTGAAACAGCATAGGAAATAGACTGGTAGAACTGGGTAGAAGTTCTCTTGCCAAGCCATTTCCTGTAATTCTGTGATACAATTATATATGACAAAAAGAAGGAGTATTCCCTGGATAAGGTGTATTTAGCAGTATACGATGAGGTCTAAAGGTCAGCTGCCATAAAATTGCTACTTTTGGACAGCTTCTATTTTACTAAATGTTATTAAAGAGTACACGTCCCTAAGGAAAAATAAGCCTAATATCAATGTGAATTTGTTTTCTGTTGTAGTAGCTTTATCAAAATTCCCCTTAATATTCTTTGTGCAGATGACTCTGGAAAAAAATGCATCAGTTTCTATTACAATTACTAATACATCTATCTTAGAAACAATTTTACTTACTAAATGAAAAGCATGTATTGAGTTTTAACTATATTGCCTAATAAACATCATCCATATGATAGTATTTATTAGAACTGTGGGAGAGGTAATTAAGATAAAGTAATTCAGAAACTGAACACAAGGTTATCAAGAAGGAGTGCTTGGTCAGACCCTTGACTGGCCCTGTACTCGTACTCAGAACTCCCACTGGCATCTGTCATCACTGACATTGTCATCAGAGTCCAAGATAATATAAAATCAAGCAGATATTACGCATTATCCCATTGAATACATCTGCTTAATCAAATATTCTGAGTTAGAGAAGTGGGTGTGTGTCAGGGGGGAATATTATCACTAGGTAAAGTTTTCACTTCAAACTAATGAAAATTAAAGATTGATTTTGTAGGAAAATAAGAGTTCTAGTGCATATGCAAAGTTAGAATTGAGGCCAATTAAGGACAGCACTGATGTTTCACCAGAGTTAGGATTTTATACAAGGCTTTGCTCTCTTGGAAAAAAAACAAGTGCCTTTCACCTCAGTTCAACTTTATTGATAACAGATACTGGCACAATAGTTTCTTCTTGTAAAAATATGCTGAAATGAAACAGGTGTAAGGAGAACATAAATGATGCATTTGTGCTTTGGTAGGTTGCTGTCCTTTCCAACAAAATTTCTAGAAATTATTCAAAAAAGTGTACCAAGAATTAAAAAATGTTTGTCCGCCCCTTAAAATATGAGAAAGTGTTTTCATGAGGAAGAGGAGAAGTAATATATGACAGTAAGCTGTTATTAATTTGTCCAAAAAATACATGAAGAATAAATGAAGTGGAATTAAATCCACTCTTCATTCCCAGAAATACAACAGCGAAAGTTCAACAGAAGTTAGATTATAATTATCCGCTGCTTCTTTTGAGCCCACCACTTCCCTTTGTGGCCACAACACTTCAGAATAGCAAGAGCTAATGTTCACTGTTGGGGTGACATATCCAGCCTGTAATTATCCCTGCAGACTTAAGAGCTGAATGTTACGAGACTTATCTTCAGTTCTCAGTGGAAATGATCTGAATATACCTGCTAATTTTTTTGCTTTGCCTTTGCATTCCTCTATTGCAGTATTATTCTATGCTAACTATTTTTCTTTGCTGTTTAAGAGTTGTTTTTATAGAGTTGAAGTTTCTCTTTTAGTATATAAAATGAGGGCCTTTGGGAAGAAACAATTTTGGCTTTTCACTGAGAGCTAACACATTGTGATTTACTGACACCTGTACAGTTGCAAAGTCTAGTGACAAGACATCCATAAGCGTCATCCCCAGAAAGTCTGCAAAAAATAGCTTCCAGCTGCCCTAAAAGCAGGCAGAAAGGTTTCCTATGAGTTAGAGATCTCTGCAGACTCATTTCTTCTTAATGATGGCTTTAAGTTTACCCAGTACTCTTACCAATTTATTCCAAAGTTTAGGAATTCTAACTAATAGTGAAAAAAAGAGACTGGTTAAACATTTCCAGGAACATCATAGGAATAAATATTGCCCACCATAATAATCCTCAAAACTAATTGCAGAATTTCTGGCCTCTTTGTGGGGAACATTTATCAAACACATCCCGAGCATGAGAATTTGTTTGTGTCCTGATACAGAACTGGGTAACCTCTTTTAAGCTGAAACTTGAAGCAGCTCTCCTGGCACCTGAGTTCGCTACCACACATTTCGTGAGATTAGGACAGTAATCTCCAATCATACAGAAAATTTCAGCCTGGGAAATTACTTTGGCCTACCTATTTTTTTCCCCCAGTCCTTTGAAAAGAAACAATATCTTTCACTCTCTTTTCTAAACTGTCCTGATATAAGCTGTTGCTATGCCTTTTATTCCCTGATGCATCAACAGAAATTGTGGTTCTAGCAATAGAAAAATGACTACTAGAAGGATAAAATGCCCAAAAGCACAGGCTGAGAGCCAGACCTGGAATATATTGAAGAGGCCTCCCAGTCTCCCCAATGACTTGTGATCTTGTCTAGTAGGCTAGCATTGCTAAAAGATGTTTTTTTAGTTTTAGCAAGGAAATTCTCCAGGAGCTTTGTTATATAAGTTACCACACCTGGTTATTTACCTTTGCTTTATTCTTTCTTCTGTAAATAAGAAACATACAATTTTGAAAGAGTATTTCTATGTGTCTTACAATAAGTTAATGAGCAGGTGGGCAATTTAGGGCCGTACAAACACTCTAGAGTTTTTGTAAGCAAGAACAGATGTGACAACTGTATCTTAACGTGCTGTCTTTTTTCTTCATGCGGTACCTTTTCCATCCCTGTGCGAGTTGCAAGCTTCACCATATTTGCTTCATTCTGAATGTCATCGTGTACCACTAATGTTCCTTGGGTGTTGCTCTACAGGGGTCATGCAATTAGACTGTAATTGAGCAGCTGCAAATCCATGGGAGGCTGTAGAAATCCTATCTGAAAATGGATCAGAACAAAACATTGTAAATTGTTTCCCTTGATTGGAAATTGCTTTGTATCGATTGGAGCAATAATCCATGCCATGACACATACCAAGGACATTGGAGCTGATGCCAATTACTGTTAAACTCCAAATTCCTGGTAAGACTGTTTTGTATATCATGTGAGATTATAGAAAAAAAAAAAAAAAAACAAACAAAAACTATTAGTTCTCTTCAAAATTCCGAGACTTTAATTATCAACTAAGTGCTTTTGTTAGACTACTGCACATAATTCTCTCTCTTCCTGAGGTGATAAACCTGAAATATGTAATCCTATGTATTTATGTATGTATATAAACCACACACATGCACACTGCAGAGAATGAAAAGGAGGTGCAAGTGTTTGATTTGGATCCTTCCAGATAAAAAGTACAACAAAGGACTCCTGGATCCAGTCCCAGGTAGGATTTGCCCAAATGATTCTTTTCTACGTTTTAAATAAGAAAAATATTTCTGTTGAAATTTTTGCATGAAAACTAGAGGTTTTTAAGAAGAATGTCAAAATTTTTTTTCCCCACTTAGAAAAATAGTTTCAGTGGAAAGTTTTCAATTAGCCATATACTTTAATGATGTTACACTGGTTTTGCATCGACTTAAATGAAATCAGAAACTTGCCAAAATACCAAATCAGAGACTTTGCTTTCAGAACTCGCATTAAGGATGCTGGCAGTGGTATGTAAGAAGGGAAACAATGACTGTTAAATTAATGAGGCCATGATAACTGTTTTCATTTCCCTTGCAGTGTTTTTAATGATCTGAAAGCACTTTAGGGATATTTCTTGAGCCACAAAATACTGATGTGAAATAGAATAGTCATAATCCCAAGATGCAGAAGGAAGCACAGTTATTTCAACAAATCATCAGCAAATAAGTTTATATTTTTAGTGGTAAACACACCTTTGTGAAGTGAAATAGTGCTCGAGGACAATACTGGGTGACTGTAATCAATGGCAAAGTTGTTCTGGTGTTTGCAAAAGTAACATCTCAATCATTAAGATATTTTCCAAGTGTAGCTCTGCATAGAAACTCAAGTTTGAGAGAAAAATACAGTCCTTGCATTAAAGTTTTCAGACTCAGAATAGTTTACACATTGCTGAATATCTTTTAATTTCTAAATTTAGCATGTTAGCTAGAACTGCAATAATATGACAGCACAAATAGAGAAATTGTATGAGGACAAACTGCATTTGAATGTGATGAAAGACAGCACCTCACCAAAATATCTGGAAGGCTTAGGATGAATTGGCTAAAATCAACTAGCAGTGGAAATATCTTATGAATTACCTGGGGGAAAAAGGTAATTTTGCTTTGATAAAATGAGGACAATCTGAATTTCAGGCTCCACTTCTTCCACCTGCCTCAGGCTTTCATTGCAGGGCCTCTCGTTTTAAGGGAATGGTATTATCCTAGGACCAGAACATTTTCTCCAAAAGTGTGTCCGCAGTGATGCAGAAGCAATCTAAGTCTCTACTTCCATGGCTGTGTCAATTAACTATGAGAATAAACCATTACAAGAGAGAATTGCTTAGGCTTGCTGTTTCATTACTGCAGGCACCTACAGTAATAGTAATGTAGGACAGGACATCCTAGAATATATTGATCACTACAATACAGAGCCACTGTAACAAGAAAGTATCTTGGTGAACAGGAACAAGTCAAAGGAAGGGCTTCATAATCCTGACCTATCAATCTTAGAAATAATAAAGCTAATTTATGAGAACTGGATATTTTCCACTTTACTACAGGATGCAAAATTGCTGCAGATAACAGCTTACATCTTTGAAAGGTCTTCACATGTTATATGAGACCTTATTAGAGCTGACTGAAGGAAAGGGTAAAGTTGAAATACTTTCTTCAAAATTTTACTACTATTTTATTTACAGAACTTGTGCTTAACGAAATATGATTTCTGTTAAGTCTACGGTGTTGTTTAGGAGGCCAGTCTTCCAGGCTATCTATGTACACATTGAGGGATAATTTTACCAATGGAATAATCTAAAAGTTTTATTGCCTCAAACCAGATGTATTTATTTCTTATGCTATGAACTAGCTTCAAACAAGTAAGCGTTTGCCAGGTCAAGATTCTAATAAAAAAAAAACACAAAGGAAGGAATGAAATAATCCCCTTTTACATAAGAGGACAAGTGGCAACAGCAATTATGTGACTTTTTAACCTCTTACTACTGGCCAGAAAGTGACACTTATCTCTGAAGTCATGGATCATACTAGGTGATAAATTCACTTCTTGTCTAAAACTCTGAAGCCAAGACCAAGATAAACTAGTGTTATTCAAACCTTACCATTAACAGTACTGAAAAGAGTTTGCCTGTACTAGGCTTCAAAAGAAATGTTTCACACATATTTCTGCCTACCATAGCTTCCTCTATCTTATTTATCTGTTTAACAAACTGTGCTAATTTCTTTCCCAGATTCTGAAAATCCTTTACTATTATTGTGGTAGCAGGATCTGGACCAGTTTCCATGCAATTTAAAGATTTCAATAATGATAGTCTGTCCTACCTTTGGTGCCTAGTTAACAATATTATATGTTATCAAACCATCTTCTTGTTTTAATTAAGCTTGCAGGGAGGTTTTATTCCTTTGCCTATGATGATCTTTGGTATACTAAATCTAATTTCTTTTCATAATCCCTACAGTAGCAAGTAGCAAAGACAAGTTTTAATAAAAAAGTGTTCGAATGTTGGAAGCTACAAGAACTATGCATGGAAGAAAGTAAATGAACATATTTAAAAACAAATAATCACAATAAAACATAGTCCTTAGTAAACCTGTCAATAGCAGTGACTTTCTAATGCGGAAACTTACTGGTTTTTAGAAGAGGGATGAGGGGTGGAAAGGCAGAAGTAAAAGCAGTGTGGTTTCTTCTGTCTGTCGTCTCTTCTCTTTCATCAATCTAAGCCATCAGGTGGTGTATCAAGAGACTCACTGGAGTAAGCCCTTCATGCAGGGGCAGGCATAGGTGAGCAGGACTATTCATGGAATCACAGAATGGTTAGAGTCAGAAGGGACCTTAAAGATTGTCAAGTTCCAACCCCCCTGTCCTGGACAGGAACATCTCCCACTAGACCAGGTTGCTCAAGGTAGCTCAAACTGCTATTTTTAATCTCTTATTTGGGGCCTAAAATCTGGGGATTGGAGCCTTGAACTAGCTTGTAGAGCCAAATGGTTATGAAAAAGGGAATGCACACTCATCTCAGTTTCTGATTTCAAGCTTTATTTTTCCACCTGCAAAACAGGATAGAATATAATTTAAAAATATGCAAAGCTATTGCTTTCAAACTGTGCCTTCACAATCCCATTTGGACTGGGAAACTTAGTATACAAATCTGATGATAGGAATGGAAAGTGAGTGTCCCTAACTCAACCACTCTTAGCTTTGCTGCTGTGCATTAACAGTGCAAAACACTTAGGAAATATGACTGCTTATTCAGCATGAAATTCATCCTGGTGTACAGAATCATAGCAGCTTTTCACAACACTGAATTTTACTTCAATATTTCAGTTAGTGTTGTAACCTGCTTCTTTTACTGAAAAAGATCCATTGAACTAAGGTGGTGTCACCTCTTCAGCATTATCTTATAGAAGCTGAACGTACTTTGAAACCAGCTTTTTATTTTCTCAGAGAAACAGTGTAGTGGCTACATCCTAAAATTTTAAACCATTCTTTTTTTCATAAATAAACACCTTATTTATTACCTTGTGTATTAGTCATGTACATCATCTAGTACAACTGGGTGAGCATGAATCTAGGGAAAATCTGCATTCCTGTCATAAAAATATTTTTTAAGCTTAGGAAAAGATTCACAGCAGAAGAAAGCTGTTGTATTTGTCAGGTAACACTTCCAAATTTAAAAGCAAACATTACATTCTTTAGAAGCAAGGTGCATGGCTGCCTTTGAGAGAAAGATCATCCTACACTCACAGCAAGATGTTCTTTTTTTGGTAATTCACAGTAAAAACAAATGCTAAAATACCTGGTGGCATGAAATAAGGGGGCTGACATTGGTAGGAGGGAATGGCGGTTGTTTACTTGGGATAGAAACGCTTATATGAGGTGCAAACCTCATCTAACAGTAGGAATACTTGTTACATTAACAAGATTTACTGACAGGCTCCATCTGTGCCTTCCCACCAAACAAGGTCACTCAGTTAGATCCTAAGGAGCCTAATGAGCAAAGTGCCAAGTCTCTGGAGTGATAATAGAGGTTTGCTCTGACTTACGCCTGAGGCACTTGCAATATTTTTAGTACTGGAAAATAAAATAGGGTAGAGGAAAAAAGGTCATAATTTTTATCAAACCAATCCACCTTGAGAAATACCAGTGTGTATGCCTGTGCATGAACATAGCGGATATTTTTTTCTCTTTTCCTGGTGGGTCACAGTTTACTTTTCTCTTTTACTTCAGAGTGGCCCTTGAGGCACTTCAATGCCTTCATCGTGGCCATCCATTTCACAGCTGCATCTTGGTTACAGAAACTTCAGTGTGGTGACAACATGCCCATTCCTTAAAAAATGCTGTAACGTCAACAGTATGTGTGATGGTTTCGAAGTTGAGGGAGAAGCCTTATTCTTGAAATTTTGCTGGTTTTCCATTTTGCTGTTTATCTCTCTGCAGCTTCTGAGATACAGTCCGGTGAATTTGTAGCAAATCTTATGGTACTGCAAAGGAGAAAGGGACATAGATAAACTTAAAGCATTGCAGTCTGCAGAAAAACCTCTGCTAAGCACCTTCAGTATTTACAATTGTGAGTATTGATTTGTTGCTATAGACTAGCTGGTGGTTCAACAAAAATTATATTTTAAAATTGCTTCTCTAAATTTACAGCAAAACTATAAGTTACCTAAATTATTAAACTGCAAATTAAAAGAAAGAGGACGAGAATACTTTCTCTACATCCTGGAGCATGTAGAACTGTGGGAGTCATTGTTCTCAGGTATTATTGTAGCCCAGCTATAAATTATTCACCTTTCAACTAGTAGCAGAATGGTCTGAATTTGACCTCTAGTTTGAGTTCACATCATTTTATACTTGCCTTATATCTCATCCTCTTTCAAAACTGTTTTCTGGAGTCATCTGAAAAAGAATACCAGGTCCTATAAACTCCTAGTTTGATCCAGTGTCTATTAATATTTATCCACTGTTGTTATGAATATCTAATCTAGTGAATGTCATTCAAATGCCAATACATCATGAAGTTCCTACAGAAAACTAACACTCTATTTAACTGCTCAGTGAATAAAAGAATAATTGTCTAAATCCATGAGATAGGATTAGGGAGACAGAAACTATTTTATATGCTGTAAAATAAAGTATCATAGCAATCACTAGAAAAACAACATGGTGAGGCAATGGAATAAAAAGACTTCAGTGAAGTTTCTCTCAGTTATAATGTGCTGGAATGTTTCTGGAATTAAATTTATTCCGTGATGTATAGCTATAAGTATGAGAAAGATGTTGCAGCAGACTTGGTGGAAAGGACTCAACTCTTCAGAATCTATTCCATTCCACCTTCTGATAGGTTTCTATACTGTCTCAGTGTAGACTAGATCAAGTTCTAGGATATCACACACAGACTACTTTTTCATAGCATGAAGGTTTACATTTCCATTTTTGTGCCTTCATACTTACTGTGTAAAATAGGACGTGATAACAGTGTATACCTGGGTATCAGAATACATGACTAATTTAAAAGTTCTTGGGGAGAAGTTTCCAGGAAAATGCACATGTACAAATGAATATTTCAATATTCTGGAAGAAAATGTCTCAACAATTGTCAAGGGGCTCTGCATGTTAACACCAGCACTCAATTGCCTTGTAAATTACAGTTGTAAAAGATGTCTTTATATGGTGATATAACATCACTGACTGTAGTAGAAGAAGAAACTATACAAGTGGAAATTACATGAACATTTTAATTCTAAATTGAATAATCCACAAAGATTTTAAATTGTATTTTTATTGACATTTTAATTTATAAAGATGCTATTGTTCAAGCTCTGCAAACTTCCCTCCCTCAACAATCTGTGCAGACTGTGACTCCAGAACTTGGTGTTAAGCCCAGAGCAGTTTGGGAGCTTGGTCCAGTCTCTGCCTGTTGCTGCAGCACAGTGCCGATGTCTGGGATTGCCCAGGGCTTCTCAAATGACAGCTGACAACCATATTTTTTAAAAAAAAAAAATCATGAATATACATAATTTAATGCCACTCTTATTTAAAGAGATCCCTCTGTTTCAATCATCATAAACAATCAGCAGAAGACTTCCTAAAAAGGCAACAGCACATTTTGCAGTGTCTGTACCTATCTAATAATAGTTGAATTACCATTTCTTTCAAACCCTCACATGATTTTTAGTATGTAAATAAAAGTTCCCTACTATATAGAATACTTTTATAATCATAACCTCATCATGCTTCAAGGATTTTTTAGTGTTAATCAGAGTTTTTATAAATTCTCCGGTTACAAGTGCAGGTAATTATTTCAGGAACATGAGCTACATTGAGGTAGAAACCAGCATTTTTCCCCTTATGTACTGTTGGTTTCTGACAAATCAAGCCTACGAAATGAAAACCATGCTCATATATTCAAAAACATATCTAATAATATAATAACATATCTAATAATCCTCAATAATCCTTTTTGTTAACTGATAGGCATAATTAAATGTTCTGAAAGATATAGATGAAACATCGCAAAATTTCAAAATTAACTGGCAAGAATGTCATTAATTCTCACACTTTACACAGAGCAGCACATCAAACTACCTACACACATAAGGAGAAATCAACATTTACATTTCAGTGTCTCTCAACTGTTTACAATAAGGAGCAGCTACTTATTTACTGAAATCCCTCTTCCTCCATTCACCAGTTAATTCAGGCGCCAGGTGCTCAAAGCTGATACTCAAAGCAGACTCTGTATGTGGGACATTAGGTACACTGAGGGTTTTGCCCTTAGGCCACTGCAGTCTGAATTTCCACGTACCCAGAGCAACATGTTTTCTCTCCAGTCACATTGCATTTCCGCTAGTAATGATTCTCATTTTTTCATTCTAACCTTACCCACAGCCATATTTACCTCAAGACTGTATGTATTGGTGCTCCTTTCCAGTAGGCTCTTCTCTCATTGTCTCTATGCCCTCACGTGTGGCCTAGGTTAGACCTAATCCCTGTCTTATATCTCGCACTGTTGTGGAAATAAGACACATCAATTGCACTTCAAGCACAGATTTCCACGCACTTCTCATAGCTGTCTCACTAGAACTTTCTTTCTGGTCTGTGAAAGTGCCTGCTTATTTGTCCTTACTTGAAACTGAATAGTTTTTTGGTTTGTTTGTGTTTGTTTTTTTTTTTAAATTATGACTTTTGTCTTTCTCTAAGTAATAATTTGTTTGGGGTTTTCCTTTACTTCCCAGGTTCCTTCAGCTTTTATAGGTTCTGCCTGGCAAATAAGGAATGGCCTCAGGTGGCTGCTCTCATTCTGGGTAGTGAGAAAAACATTTTTCTGTAAAATGTATTTTCAGCTCTTCGCCTAACCTATATTCTTTAGTTAGTCATTAAAATCAAAAGATTTTGTATGCACGTGTATCTTTAGAAAAAAGAAATTTTTTTTTTTTTTTGACAGGAAAATTAATTTAAACAACAACAAGGAAAAAAAAGCCACACAGGAAAACACAGAAAAGGAAATAGTTGATACAATATAATTTAAAAACCATGTCTGTCATAAACTGAAAGGAAAATTAGGGCCTGAAAAAGAGTTCAAAACATGTTTTACTATAGAAACTCTTTAAAACAGAAGAGTTGACTTAAAGAGATTATATTTATAATCAACAGCAAATCTTTTGTGTGTGTCTTACAATGTCATCATGCCAAAACCACGAAGATCAGTAGATGAAGCTATTAGGAAGCGTGTATGCAGATATTGTATTGAACAGTCTTGTATGAAAGAAAGAACTGTTTGCTATAAGCTTTAAGTACTCACCATGAATAAATTGTGTTTAAGAAGACTTATGATCAGGTAACACAAACTCATATGTTTTCCTATATAGTGAAATAAACAATTTCTTGGGAATTTTTCATGTCACTCATTTAACTTGTCAGTAAAAGGTCTTGTAAGATCCAGCGGCTTTAAAGGCACTATTAATATATGAAAGAAACAAAAATGAAGCATTTTAAGCTTCTTACAGAAGCAGCAATTTATTAGCAGTTTCCTCTCAGACTTTCACAGTACAATGCCCAGGTAGATGTCACTCCTTGAGATCTCTCCACCATGCTCACTGATGGGAACCTTTTCACTGAGTTTTGTCACATACTGAATCACTTGCAATTCTTGATAAGTTTCAGCTGGAGATAACCAAATAACTGTTAAAAGCATGTGTAAGAGTGGCCAGAGAAAGGTAAAAACAGGAAACATTTTTATACAGTAGCACTACACAAAGGGCAAATACTCTATTTCATGGGATTTGTGCTGAGGCACCCCTGCTAAGATCTGAACAGATGGTATTTAATGTTTAATTACTTCCTTATAGACCTTTCCTAGCAATTAGGGAATGCCTTACCCAGTGATTGAGACCATCGCAGATCTGATATCCATGAAAGATACTGGAGTATTAAAACCCCCCACTTGTCTGCTTGTTGCATCAACAGGTGACTGTTGAAAAGTCACCTTCAGAAAGCAATACTTTTCTATTTGCCAGCTGGTGATCAGACACAGAGCATTTAACCAAATAATAGACCCCCCCATCTGCTGAGTCTTGACTCATTTATGCTTCCTGTCTTCTACTACGAATAAAAAAAGCGTAAACTGAAGCCTCTATCGAGATTACATGCTTGTATCCCTCTAAAAAGCACTGATTGACAATTCTTATGCCTCAAACAGTGTTCAATACCATGTTGGCATGCTGTTTGCATGCAAGGAAAAACTAAGAGCTAAAAATCATAAAAGTTACTCTTTCTGTGAATGGATAATATGTAAAATGTTTATGATCCATTTTTCTAATAACCACTTTTATGTGGAGGCATCTGCAGTGGAACTAATTTTAACTAGTTCTCTAAGGATTCCAGATGTCACTTGAAAAATTGACAAAAATTGCTGTCTTTTCCACCAGTCTTTGTACCAAGTATTCATTTAACAGTTGCAAAACTATTGAAGGTGCACAATCAGCTTTAAGATATTCCTGCAGCCAACCTCTGTCTTAGGCATTATGGAAACAGTCTGCCACATATGCAAGAACTTTTATGGAGCTTATCTACCTGGAATAATCTGTAAAGAAATTACAGCTGTGATAGCAGTAGTATTCATTAGGAATATAGGTATAGCTGGGAAAAAAACAAAAAGAAAAACAAAAACGAAACCCCCCCCCAAAGCTATTATATCTAAAACCCTGCCTTTTTCCAACTGCAGTTATTTCTATTATATAAACTTTACTTACAAGTAAACCTCCACTCTGCTCCGCTTGCCATAACACAGTATCAGGCCTAGTCTTTTCATTAACAGATAAATCAAAGAAATTGGGTGGTAATGTGCCATAGGGAACTAAAAATATTTCTCACCTACTCCATTTCACTCAGTAGCATAATTTCTTTGGGAGAGATTCCTGTATCTTTCTGCTTCTGGTTCATATTTCTGAGCACCGAGTTTTCAAAAGAAAAGATTTCCTCAGAGTAAAAGACTACAAAAATGCTAAGCTGTGTGACCTAAGTGACAGCCTAAACTACTAGCCATTAAGTCCTAGATTGGTGAGTCCCCTGGCTCTCGGGCACCGTCAAACAAGTAATTCCGAGAGCTTCTCTTCTCACATTATAACAGTGTGGAAAAGACTGGAAAAAAGGTTGTGTCATCTGCTGGTGACAACAGCTAGAGCCACAAAGCCACATCCTAGCTGAGGATCTAGCCCTCTGCAGGCAGGGTAACAGCAGGAAGTAATGGCAAATATTTGCAGTGAGGAAGAAGGGCTTGAGAATGTTTTGACCTCTGTTTTGTATTGTGGATTTTCTATGCTGTCAAGGAGCAGAAATGATACATATTCATTTAGGATATAAGAATATAAACAAAAATGACACAAATGTCCTTATACAGACTGTAGCTGGCTTATGAGTTTGGAGATATCTGCATGCAAACCAGTCGTTCAACCAGCGTGGCGGAGCTGTGTCAAAGCCGCCAGGTCATTACAGCATGAAGGGCTAGAAACATGCCGTCAGCCTGCAAATTTCAGCTACTTTCTGTGTGAAAATACTCTTCTCATTCAGCTTTTACGTGTTGATACTCAAGCCAGAAACAGTCATACCTGAGAAATCTCTTGAATTATGTGCTATGAGACTATGACTTTTCTCCTATTAAACACAAGAAAGTGGCCCACAATTTTGTTAAAGCATTAATGCTTCTAGGATAAAATTTGTGAAGTGAGAGCTTGATATATTTTGAATGACTATCCAACAGAGTCTCCAATATGTCCCAATCTACAATGGATGTAAATTTTATATAGAAATCCCACTATGAGATAATGGTTGTTTACAACCTGAAGTCCAAAGATTCTATTTTGGGTTTTTTCTTCTAGAATTTAAAACAGATTGGAGGGGTGGAGCAAGGAATGTCAGCCAGCACAATTATTTTCATTTTAGTATGACTGTCAAATAAACATAGATTCACTCCTAACAAAAACTGTCTAAGCATACAGAAAGAAGAATGAAAAGATTACATGGTTGCTGCACAAGGTGCTTGGCATTTATTTTGTATCATAGAAACCCTAAAACACCTCAAAACCAAGTCTTTTCAAAGTTAACAGTGTCACCATAGATAAAAACATTTCTTCTTCATTGGATGTGTCCTTTCAGAAAAAGTTATTACCACTCTGAAAGAACAAATCCCAAAGTTCAAAATTTTGTTAGGTGTCCAAATCTTATTTTACTTCTACAACAGACTCAAGTTGGAAAATCAAAGTCCTCTTTGAATTTAGTTCTGTCTTTCCATGGCAATTGAAATAATTGCACTCTGTCTTGTTACATCTCTTACCCTGATTAAAGGTATAGTTTTATTGAGACAAACACTAGTCTGTTGATAGATGAAAGAAGATTGCACAGCATGTCTGAAGTCATTCTGATAGGTTCACGTTATGTAGTACATATGTAAAAAGTCATCCAGTATACCTTCTTATGGAAACAAAATACTCTATTACGAAGTTATTCATTCTGTACATCATATTCTTAAACCCAAATAGTTTTAGTTATAAATCAACTTAATGAGCACTTTGGATTCTTCCTCAAAGTTAATTATTGGTGCATTCTCTTGTACCTGGGTGTATTTGAAAGCAAGTGTCTAAAATCACAGGGTATAAAATTAGATGAAAAAAATGTTTGATCATTAAAAGTATATACAGTTAAGGTGAAGTTATTAGTGCAGATAATTTGGTTGTTTACAACATAATTACCGATTTGACTATGGAAAAAAAAGAATTGTAAATTGTTTCGCTTCAATTAACAGTACATAAATAATTCTGGCGTGCATAAATATTTTACTGTTGAAAACTGTAGCACATAACTTTTTATGGTGCTCTTAAAACAGGTCTAATGCAAAGTTAATAACACATAAAAAACCCTTGTCTGTGGGGAGAAAAAGCCATCTGTCAGAGAGAGGACTAGAAATGGTTTTGTACCAGAATTTGCTAAGGAACTAACAATTGCAAATCATGTGAGTAGTGAAACATTGTAAAACTACACAGCAGCAATGCAGCAACATAACTACAAAAAAATACATTGATATATCCTTTTGTCACCTCTTGACTGAATGGCACTGCTTTGCACTGGCAGAAATTTAAGAAGGATTTCCAAACCTGTGCTTTTGCTTCTGTGACACACCATATTTCAAACTTTAAAGGACAGGCAAAATACACAATTGCAAAATAGCATCTAAGATTTTCAGGTAAACCTTTCTTTTTAGGCTTTAAAGACAAAGTTGAGCACTAAAGGGGTCTCAGATTGGAAAACACTTGGACAGTCTAGTATTATGACTAAGATGTGGTTAAATATCAGGGTTTTCAGATAAGCAGCATGAAAACTGTAATGCCAGTAATTTTCAGTGGGTGATTCGAAGGTCAGCACTGTACAGTAATTCAAACAGATGCACAGGCGAATTCATTAAAAAGTATTAATTTCTTCAAGTGGCCTTGTATCTTTTTAGACTGCCTTCTCTAAGCTCCAGGATTGTAAGGGCTAACTTTCATGCCTTTGCTGAGACCACATTTATGATTTGTTAAGCCTGATAGTTGAAGAAAACACCTGTACATCTTAACCTTATACAGAAGAGCTAATATCTTTTATATTAGGAGAGCATCTGCTCCTTTATTTTCTTAACAAATCAGATCATGTTAAAGATCTACATGGTATAAGGCCCAAGACCTGGTCTACTCAGTATTTATATACATGTTTACATGTTTTTTGTCATGAAGCAAGGCACTGTCATTTCTTGGAAGGAACAAACTTAGGTGCAGTTGACTGGGCAAGGGGCACATAACCAATAAGCATACATTTTGCTTTTCTTATTCATNAAAAAAAAAAAAAAAAGTTAAGTTCTCTATAGCTAGTGTAAATGTAGCATTTTCACCACCTTCTCCTGTTTAAAGAGTTTAATTTCAGTTTATGTATACTGCCTTTTGTTTGATTCTTGGGCTTTGATTACCTACTTTTTAGGTGTTCTACCATTACTATGTGGATTCATAAAGCTTATTTCCCAATCTGTCTTCAGAAATGAGCCGAGATCCACAAGCTGCCATCCCAAGCAGGCAGCTTCCTCTGAAATAATACCTCCAGGTATCCCTTCCTTCTGCCTGGTTCATTGGCTGAGATTTATCACTGTATCACTGGCTCTGGCCGCAGAAATAAAGAGAACAATGCAAATCCCATAAGACAGTGGAGCTGTGTTTAAAAATACAATTCTTGAGACTTGGAAAAAACATTTAAACTTCCCTGAAGTGATTGGTTGCATAGTCAGTGTAAGAGAAGACAAAGAAAGAAATAAAAATATTCACAAAAAACATACAGCAAACAAGGAAGAATCTAGAAAATGTCTGTGATGAAAGTGATTATAATAAAGAGGTTTTCTTGGGATGACACACTCATTTCTGATCTTTCTGTTTCAAAGACAGGACAGAGACAGTGGGATTAAGAAACAGTGTTAAGAATATTAAAGTCATTATGAGTTTGGGGCTATTTCAAACATACCTAAAAGAAGAAAAAAGCCCTGAGATAAATGTATGAATTTCATATTAAAACTATAAAGAAATCTTTATAGATGAAAAAGAGGAACCTGTGTAGATTTTCCTACAACAGAATAAATAAAGGGTATTAAATATATTAAAAAGCAACAGATTTAAAATGTATTAAGACATTTTTACAAAGCATATAATTAACCTGTGGGACTTGTTGCCATAAGGTAGCAAGAATTTAGCAGGATTTAGAAAGACTGGACATTTTTATGTATAATCAGAAGTTACCATGTTACATTAGAGAGTATAAAGTGCTTTTATAGGGGACATAAAGTGTGATACTTCAGGCCGTAAGGCAACTACTAACTCATGGGGGTTAAGAAGAAACGTTTCCAGTTGGCAGGTTATTCTGTAGAGGCCACTCCAGGGCCCCTGGAACTACTGCCAGACTTCACCTACAGTCAAGGGAAGACAAGGTAGCCTGCTGGTCCGACGTGGCAGCGTACGTCTGTGTGTTTCATCTGTGCTCTTACTCTTGCTTTTGTTTTTATTAATTTATTTCTTCAAAACAATGTTTTTCTAAGAATACAGAATTATACAGGTAAAGCCTGTCTGTCAATCTCGTGTATCTCTCTGCTCACTAAAGGGAAACAACTGTGATTTGCCATATAACATACTTGCTGCATATTCCTCTTTTTGAAGCAACCAAGCTGTAATGCAAGGCAGCTGTTAGAGTGTTTGTTTCACTCTTCACTGAAGGAGCCAGCATATTTCCTTTATAGGAAATACTTTGAAATCCCTCATTCTTCTATTAATTCGACATAACTGATTGTAAGAACTATGTTAGTAAAATTAATATTTCAGAGCAGCACTGCAAGGGATATTTTTAACATGCAGCACCACAGCTCCTGTCTCTTGTCACTTGTGTCATCCTGTCATCATGTACGCCTTCAGACATAGGCAGGCTGATACTAATGAGCACACTGCTCCATGTTCCTCTATGATGAAGTTCAGTACTAATGAGAAAAATTCCCAGACTGCACTCACACTCTAAATCAATTTGGCAAGACTGATCAAAATATTCATTAAAACAGTTTGTTCTTTAACTCAAGCTGAACCCTGCAGGCATATCTGTCTGGCTTCTATATGGTTTTGTGTGTGAGTCTGTGTGCATGTATGTGAGTGTGTGGAATTAAAAAAAAAGTCAGTTGTTTTTCCTCCTCATGTGATTCAAGTACTACTTTCAGAAGGAAAAAGCCAAGGCTGTATTCTCATTACTTTTTTCTCCTTGGGATGTGCCTAGGAGTCTAGAAAGGCTAAGAAAAATATTCTGCACCCCTCTTCTCATGTCCCTGTCAGCAGACGGCCTGAGAATGACTGACATGAAGCAGCAAATTACCATTCAAAAGGGTAACAAGCAAAACAACAAATGGGAATCTGTCAGAGAAAGAGAGACATCACTGGCCATGCAACCCTGGGAATTTAATATATCTTTTGTCTGTCATCTGCATGCTAAATTTCCATGTCTCCCTTCAACAAAATTTCCTTCAACAGAATTTCCTCTTGCCATGTCAGCCTTGATAAGTACAGGTTAGTTCACACTGTCTACTCTTTCATATGCATTTCAAGATAAAACGCAGTCCACAGAGCCAAGGATGACATTAGCTGACTAATGCTCAACCAGCCTGACTCTGTGCTCGGAAGGGTTAGAAACAAAATCAGAGCAGCACAAATTGCAGTGAGGGATGAGCAGGGGATAGATTTACAAATCTCAGCCATGATGTTATCTGTGCCTCTGAAGGGACAAGAGTAATTCATCCTGGTACCAGTTTAAAAGCCAGGCACCCTGACTAGTCGTATGTTACGTACTTATGGTTCATTTCAGCAACAGAGAAGGTTGCTGTTGGTCATTTGACTTCACCATTCATTGCCTACAAACTAGGAGCTTTTTTCAAATGGCTAAGAGGAAAATTCAAGGAAACTTAAGCCAGGCATGGTTTTAAGATAGTTCATTTGTTATTGTTCATAACACTGCAAATCCACTTTAGTTTACTATGTTACATACATAAACTGCATTCCTAACAGCCTATTAGATACGCTATGTGCTATAAAATGAGATAATGTTATTCCAGGAATTTTTCCGTGGGGTTATGAGCCCAATCATTCAGCAACTCCACAGGCAGTGTCCTGCTCTGTTGAAGCAACAGGCTGTTGATGGGGCTCCTGCACTGCAGGGGCAAGAAGGACTCTCTCCTGGCTCAGGGTACAGAGCCACAGCAGTCCATACTAAAAGAGACGTTAAGTGGTCCTCTAAAAACTGACAGTGGCACACAAAGGCAGTAGTTCACATTCTTTGGATAAATCATTTCCATGGTTTTGTAGTCAACAGGTTCCAAATTAAAAATAGCTGCATAGCTGGCAGGAAGATAGGTAGCTCTTTGACAATGTGCAGTGGTATGAGATTTTTTTCCTATTTAAGCATTGTTGGCTATTCAGAAATCACTGATGTGATCTGCCTCCACTGATGAACATCATTGTGTGCCTCAGCATCACTGGGCTAGATTTCCAGAGCAGCATATCAGCAGCCAGCTAAGCCTCAACCAGAAAGCAGAGATCCAAGTTGGGTGAATTTTCCTGAAGGACCAGTAGCTCTCTTATATACAAGCCCTTAGAAATGAAACCCCTATTTAAATACAATTAAAACCGCCATCTCAAGAGTAGCCCAACTTCTGCCAATGCAGAAAACTGTTTTTTCTTTACAACAGAAAATAACACTCCTATGAAGTAAAAAAAAAAAAAAACCAACCAAAAAACCCAAACAACCTGATCCAATCATATTGTTCAGGCAGGTTCTCTGGAGATAAGTTATTATTAACCAAATGCTCGTTTGCAGACATATCATCTACCATAGAAAACGAGGATCTGCTCATATCACTTTCCTTTCACAGTGCAAGATGCTGGTTTTAATGTGCTTCCTGCTTGCTCACTGTTATCTGGCTGGTGAGGTTTATTTCTCTTGACAGAAGCTGTCCCCAGGCATCTATTTCCACAAATAGAGGGAAACACAGATACTGGAACTGTTTGACTTTATTCAGTGGACAGATTCTACTGAGAGCCATTGAAATTTTCATGAAAAGAGAAGTTTTAGGGAATCCAGATGCTAACATGTTTTTGTTTTTTTTCCCCCCATATCTATGTAAGACAATGGATTTCAGGAATGAGTTTAAATTTCATTTATTAAGCTACTCAAAATATTTCTGCTAAAATCGTTAATCAAAAGTAAAAAAACAGTAATTCAAAACAGTGTTGCCTAATAACTGGTATGTGTCTCAAGTAGGTTATGTGAAAACTTTATTTTCTACACTAGATTGATAATTGCATAGGCAGCAGAAAAAGTTGAATATATGGTATCTCCTTCCCCTTGTTTGGTCTTAATAGGCTGAGTCATTCATTTTAAAATCATGTAGGAAAAAAAAAATAAAATTTTATGAAAGTTGTCTATTCAGAAGAATGAGACCTTTGATTTGTGAGAGACTTCTGAAACCCTCCGTACCCTTTTGTAGCTTGTTTCAAATTATTACATTCCTTTTTGTATAGCTTTGCAGCATCTCAAACATTTTCAGCATCAGTTGATGATCTCTTTGCTTAGTGCGGGTTTTTATTTATAACATTTTTTTTCCTCAAAATCTTAGGCAGTAGGTACAGAAGTTTGGTACAGTGACAGAAAATGCCATGGGATTCTTTGCCATAGGTATGGAGAAGCTTTGCAGTGTTCTCTCTCATTTTTCCCCTCTCAACTACCACCAATCCCAGATTTCTAGGAAAGCTGTTGCTGCAGCCCATGTCTGAAAAAAAATGCCTCTCCCACTACCCAAAGAAAGGCATTGTAGGATGTGGTGCGTTTTCAGATGCCTTCATCTCAAGTTCTGTGTATAAACTGAAATAAGGCAGTTACTCTTTTTGGAGGCCCAAATGATGTTTCCAATGCACAAAATCCCACATCTAGATGTTCTGTTCATGTACAAAAGAGAAGACAGGTCAGGTTTAAATCTGCTACTGTTACTGTTTTTTTTTTCAATGTTCCTGTCTTCATGTAATATTTGGATTCAATGGTAGCTATGATGTGACAGGAGTTATTTTATAATTTCTTTGTCAACACACAAAATGGATGAGTTGCCACTGGCTGACATTTAAGCCAGAGCTGATTAGTTCAAAGATTGCCTAACTGCCAGGTGCCAGAATAGGGTGTCCAGCTCCCACCTCTTCAGCCACCTCTTGCTCTTGTGCCAGTGTCACGGTTTTTCTGAGGCCGTGTAAGACAGATCTGCACATTTTCTTTTGCTTCTGAAATATCATGGTAGGGTCAGGAGAACTGCAATGCAAAGCAAGGGACAAGAACACCTAGGTACAGACAAGAAGAGTTAAATTACCTTTCAGGTTGCAGCAAATTGCACTTGAGTCTTTTTTCTGTAAAAATTCTCTGTGGCTACAGATCTATTTGAAATTGAAAACCTTTCTATCACTTGGATATCTCAGAACTTTAATTCATTGACAATTGTTAGATGCTTTGAATTTACAGTATGGGACATTGCTGTCATGAGTAAAGATGATGTATTTACCAAAATAAGTACAAATAAGTCAGAAAAGTGAGATAGTGCATCGTTTCCTTCTTTGCTCTTTGAGGAATAACTGTTGATCCAAAGTTTTTCAATTAATATCTATCATGCCAGAGGAAAGCGTAGTTGTTTTTGAAATATATTGTAAGGTTGTGATGGCATTTGATTAAAGTAGTTTTCAGCAAAGTATGTGCTCCTGTTCCAAAGAAAGCCAAACCACAAGATGAAAATAACAAAACCAGTCATGTAAGTTTGGAAAAGCCTAAAAATACATCAGACCAAGCCCAGCAAGTGATATCCTGATCATTTCTTATGCTTCCTTCTTTATTCTAATCAATAATGTGTGTTGCTCTGCCCTGATGCTAGGGAATGTTTATAGGATTGGGAACTGTTAGGAAATGTTTTGATTTTTCTCTCTATGAGAGCTTATCGTGATGTACAGGGCTTACAGGAACTCATGGGGAAGCAGAGTTTCTAGGTTAGATATGCACTTCTGAGCTAAACAGTGATCTCTCCTTCCCTTCCCTTCCCTCTCTCCATGCTCATTTTGTGCAAGATAAAAAAAGGCGACATTAGTGATTAGTTTGTTACATCTACATATTTGTAATCTTTCACAATAAAGACTCTGTATAGTCTGAGACATTGGTAGCCTTAAGAATAATAATATTTTCCTGCTATTGGAATCTGGAGCTGCTCCAATGAGCTATGGAGTCTTAAAATCTTAATTAAAGGCTAATGAAAGAAAATATTGAAAAACCTACTCAAGGAAAAAGAAGTAAGGAAACAGTGTATTCTAACGTATCCACAGTGCTGCTGTTCTCAAGCACAGAAATTGCATGAATCAGGCTTCCATGTGGCTGATCTATACACAGTGTGTAGCTATGAGTTCATCTTTTGACTTTCAGACCTCCTAGGTTGCATGTATGACCCCATATTCAATTTTCTTTTTTTTGCAAAAACAGCCTTCTGTTAAAGGCAAAGATGGGTGTGTAGTATATTCATTCAGTTAGAAAATACTGTTGAGACTCACAGGAAAGATTGGCAACTTTATGATCAGATCTACAAAACAATATATTCAAGAAATATTGGTTCTATTCCTTTTGAACTCTTAAGTAGTTCAGGCAAATTTTTCAGCATAAAACAGTGGAATGATATAATTGGTTAAAGTCAGAGACTGCATCTTCATTACATTCCTAATATATGATAGTTATTATGTATTAATAACACCTTATTATCTCTTGTAATGTATAATAAATATAGCACCTGAATATTAACTTAGTGTTTTATGCCAGCTCCTAGGATTTTTTAAAAATTGGAAGATCTGATTTCTTGCACAGCTCAGATGTCCTGTCAGGGCTTAGATACTGCTCTCAGTGAATAGTAAATTTATAGACCCTAGTGTATGTAAGTGTCACCGTGTAGAAAGACTAGTTTATTATGAAATACTCTGTAATTAAAACTGAAATTATGATAAAGTGTGTTTGTTTAAATATTAGAGGAATGTACTTTAAATATTAGAGGAATGTACATTTACTGCTTTGATTTGTGGTGGAATATCATCTTTAATGCTGCTGCTGCATTTGAAATAACCCAAGAATAATCTGATTTGAATTTGCAGAAATAGCATTAATGCTGCAGAAGTAAAACACTTAGAAAATTCATACTTATGACTACATTTTTCCCTCTGGCTTTTTTATCATGACTAATCCAATGCAAAAAGCGTGTCATTATCAATTCAGTATTGTACACAAATACGTACACAGCGAAATTGCACAGTAAAATTTACAGTTACTGTTTCTTATTTTGCAGACTTTTCAAGAGGCTCAGGAACTTCATATTTATAGGACATTGAAACCTGTAATGATATCTAGCCTACAGTCACAAGTTGGTCAAGATTTTTTTGAACTAAGAGTAATAATTACAAATCCTTCTTTGGATGCTTAATTAAGTAATCTTTCATGCAGTCCTGCTTCTCAAGAGTTAAACATTAACTGTCTGATGGACAGACGTCTTTAACGCTTCTTGAAATCACAAAATATAATTTACCAATCATTTTGGAAGACATTGGTTTATCCCCTAATTGCAAAAGGAGTAATAGGTATAAACATTATTCTGATTACATTGATAACAATATCAGTAAACATTAATATTGAGAAATTTATGCTGACAACCTAGATCAGGAATTAGAAATTAATCTGTATAAGGGAGTGCTTAAAAATACTTTCACCAGCTTCGTCTTAAAATCTGGTAGTCTCCCTGGTGTATTGGAATGTATTTGTGAGTCAAATCTAATTCCTTGTAGGCAAGCAATAGATGTTTTTTTCAGCATCCCAGAAACATATACTTTATAAGCTCACTAACAGAAAAACATTGTGGTATCCAGAACAAATAAGTGCGACTAGCTTAAACAAAGTCGATCTCACATGTATAACTACTGACAAATAAAAAGTAATTCACTCAACATTAGTTCCTTTTCTTTCTCTTAAAAGGAAGTCACTAGGGTTTATAAAGGATGTATCTTCCACTTTTATTCTGAAAACTGTCTGTATTTGAAAAATGGTCCAGTGGAATTCAATTAGTTAAGGACAGAATTACTTAATTACTTGAGTACTTGTATATAAAGCTATGAGTATAATTAGCCAAATTATTCAATGCTATACAGTTCATAGACAAAGTGCTTGACTTGAGGCAGCCCTTGTCAAACATGGCATAGTTGTCATCAAGCGTTATTACCCTTTTGAAATCTGTGGTTGTATTGGAGAAATATTTATTGACATGTTTGTATCTTGGAGAATATTGTTCCAGAAGCCATTTTGATCATGATAAACCGTTTCTGAGTCTAGTTATTTTATATTTATAGTGTGATATTACAGTGAGATGGAACGTGTGAACTGCTGCTAAAAGCCAAGAGTATCTTCAGGTTAATTCATTAGTGTTCACTACCTGGCCATAACACCAAATGAATGCTTCTACCTCTGTGATGATACTTCTTCAGAGGAGTCATACCTCACAGATCCTCTCTGACACACTAGGCATCTTTTAAATCTATGAATCACTCAAGACAAAAAATGTTCCTCTATTTCAAAACAACTGGCCTGAAAATAGCATGTCATATACTCTGGGGAATAACCTCTCTTTCTAATAAATTCTGAATATCACTGAGCCTTGTTGGTTAGACACAAGTCAGGAGTACAATGGCACAAACTGCCTTTCAAGTGACGATTCTTGATGGAATAATTCAAACAGATCGTAGAAATTCTGTATTTTTCTGCTGAATTTGGTATATTTTTAAAATTATTCTGTATAACATTTCTGTTTAATGGATAACTGTATCAAGATGACTGTCTTGAATTTCTTGAACTTATTTATTAGAAGTGAAACTGACATTTCTTAGCAAATGTAAGACAGAAATCTGTCTTACATTCTTAACAAATGTAAGACAAAAAGTGCAAAACATTTTTTTCCTTCATAACAGTTAATAGAAATATTACAATAACATGAGACTAGACCTTAAGACAACAAAAGAAATCAACACTATGGATATTATATGGATATTATTAAAAATTCCTCAATCTTTCAACTTAAAAATCACTAAAATGGGTTCTATTTATTCCAGAGAAAAATATCAGCCTGTTAAAATATGTAAAAAGAATCTGAAAACTACCAAATTCCAAAGAGTGGTTATATTAAAATACCTTAATTAGTTGTATTTTTTTCATAAATCTGTCTGTCCCCCTCCAGTAGGGGCAATGATAGAAAATTAAACTGCAGAGTGGAGATTACCTATTACATGAATGTCTGAATAGTGACAACTTTATCTTGTAAGTACACAGCTGTGTCAATAGTGTATACCGATGGCACATAGAACACAAACCTGACCTGTAACACTGAGCATCTAATTTTAGCTGGCCAGTTTGTGTACTTTCACAATTCACTTTCCAGTTAAAGGGGAACAGAAAAAGACCAGCTGGAATTTAGGGAAGTTTCTGCAGTGGGTATAAGTTCTAGTTTAATACATTACCACTTGGGCTGGTAGGTTATCTAATGGAAAGTAAACAACTCACTTATCCCAAAGATATGTGGCAGTCTTGTCCATGATGGACAATCAACTTTAATACACAATTATACTTGCTGATCTGTACACATTCATTCAAGTCCACAGGGATTTCATTTAGCCATAAAATATTTTCCACCAGAAATATATTTCAACAAAGCCATACCTTGAAGTACATTCATAGACTACAAAAAACAACCAGATGAGTACTACCAGCTTAGATCCAGCAGCTGTCAATGTTGTGCAGGCAGTTCACAGGGCATATTGACATCAAGTGAATGGAGTGGGAATATAACAGCGGCAAAAATCAATTTTAAAGTTTGCAACATGTTCCTCTCTTGACTATCTCTAACTTGTGTTAGTCTGCCTGCTGTGAAAAAGCTATGTCCTTTTAATTGTGAAAACCTATCCCCATTTTGAGATATAAAACAGAAATGTAATAGAAAAATAAAAACTCCACAGCAGCAGATACAGAAAATGTCAGAATTTTATTTAGTAGTAATAATGGTAACAACAAATTTTCCAACATCTCTGGGAGCCCCCAGCTACTCGATAGTTAAACTATTATGATTAGCTTGTTATTAATATGTTAAATCTGTACAACTTAATTATACACTCCTGTTATCCTGGAGCATCCTTTTCAGCTTGTTTTAGAACAACACTAATCACAGTAGCACTTGAATATATTTGAATATTCTTGCTATTGCAGATTTATCTTATTTACCAAGATTTTTACAGTAGTCTCATACTTCATGCAATGTTCTGGTGAACCCCTTGCTATTTGAGGAGCAACCTAATGATCTACATGTTGAATCATGGCTGTATTTTTTTCTTACTTATTTTTAGTCATGCTATTAAACACCTAAAATATTTGTGCTGAGTGTCTCTTAAAATAACAACAACAAAAAAAAATCGAAACACCAAATCAAAATTTTGTGTCTTCTTTTCGGTGGAAAACTGGTCAACAGTCCATTAAAATAAAGCAGTCAAGACCCTAATAAATTGTTTATACACTCTCCTAAGGTAATTCTGTATCCTTCCATATCATACATCAACTTCTCTTGTTTGTTTTTATTTGGTTGGTTTTTTTTGTAATGGACTTAAGTAGTGTGGAATTTAAAACATACTCAACAGTACAATTATATTTACCTGAGTAATTATCTAAACAAATTTAACTGTTATTTTATTATTGGCTTATGTTCTTAATTTCCCACCAGTAAATATATAACTCTATATACAATTTCTTATAAATTGGTTAACACCATATACCTTTATAGACAGAAGAAACCTTTTTGTTTGTCCAATTCTCTCATGTATCCCATCAGGTAAATGTATTTATGTACGCACTTAGGAAACTTAAAAAAAAAAAATTCATTTTATGTAAATTCATTATTCATTTTCTTGGCATTATCAGACATGTATTTAAAAGCAACTTGCTATGAAACCAAGATCTATGAAGGCTGGTATATTCTAAATTAGTTTTTGAGATCCCAATTATAATATAACTATTCATTGAAAAGGACTGTGATAGATGTCCACTTTGATCTACAAGGCTGGTGCAATACTCTTAATGGAAATGTGAATCCATTGGAAGGAGCCTGATTGAACCAGATATACCAGAAGGAAATTAAGATGCAAGAGATATGGTTTAATCAGGCTGCAATTGTACTAATTTAACTCATCTGGGAACTGTAGCCCCATAAGTTGGACAGTGCAGATCATGTTTTTTCTTAATCATTTCCACCTGGTAGGAGGTGACGACTGCCTACCCTATGCAGCTGGTCCTGTGCCTATTTGCAGGAGAGAAAATTAGGCTGTAGCAGAAGATACTCTTCCTCTAAAGTGTGTGGGCTGCCAAAGGCTATGACTGCTCCTGGACAAGGCATGTGTCATATTGGTGCCAGAAAGAGTAATGGAGAGAGCAAAATGTGAGAGTATATAGGATTATAAAGTGGGAAGTTCCTAAAGCACCATGCTAAATCCAAAACATAGAAAAAGGGATTATCTGCTTGCTATTGCAGATAATACTGGCATCTACCAATACTGGCAGATATAATGCAGATACCTGGCCGCTTTGAGGTGTGCCTCTCCCCAAGGATAATTTCAAGCATGATTTATCAGGGACCCAAAATCCGATGGGTGAAGCACGCCTCTAGTGACCTGACATCTGCCAACTGCAAGAACATTTCCAAGAATTCTCTAAAATGAGGTCACTAAAAAAATAAAACACCTTGCCCATGTCAGTATTACTTTGAGAGATTTGTGATCTTTTATAAAATAACAGACTTAAAAGCTGATGTCATATTAATTTGAAGACTGGGATGTTCACAGTTGTTATTCTGAGTTCAAGGGGACTCATACTTCAGGACTCATGATTCGTTATACTTAATACAACTTATATAAGCAAAGTATATGAGTCAATGATTTACACATAAATGATTCTTCTCTCTGCACTTTAAAGTATTTCTTCATGAATAAATCTCCTTTAGATATTCTCTGTCTCCTCCAGTATCTTAGAAGTTCCTTGTTTGTTCCCACTTCTGAGTGACACTGTACTGTAATAAACCCACAAACAAGCATAGCAGCATAACTGAGGGAAAAATGAAGTGACATGGGCCAAAACAGTGTTAGGTCTTGGGTGCCAGCTTTGTTGTGGAAAAAACACATCATTGCAACCCCAGGCTCCAGTGTTTACGCTCTTTAAAGCACTGACTACCGCATTTTCCACACCAGTCACATTGAACATTCCCCTAGCAGTTTTGTACGGGTGGGAAGTGCCCTGTACATGTTAGTATTGTATCTTTTCCTTTTTCATGTCTGACATAGAAGAATTAATTGTCCTACTGATGTTCTTCCTTATACACATCACATTAGGGTCATTGTAAACTTCTTCCTTCTGCGGAAAAGGAAATATGTGCATACAGAAAACACAGTGTTATAAATACAGTATTATTGTTCTGTGAAAAAGGCAGGGGAAGCAACATACTGAAATACACTTTCCATAAATCTGTCAGTTTTCTGGAACAAATTCAAGGACATGCTTAAGCCAGTAGCAAAACTCCCATGTTGTTCTGGAATGTTTAGAAATAGAAAATGAACATACCTCTGTAAAATTATTTCATTTCATTTGACAATTATCTCATTTCAAATGACAAACTTGTGCATTATAAAAGTAGGTATCTTTTCAGTATGCAGTATTTAAAAAGTTTGAAATTGAAGCCTCTGTAGCAAAATGTAAGGCATCTTTGGCTCCCAGTGTTTCCCCACTAATACTCATCATCTCTCAGCAATGTCTATGTATTAGCAATTTATTTTATATGACTACAATAAAAGCTCATTCTTTAATGCTTTACTCTGTGCTATTTGAAGTCAATAGGAGTTTTGTCATTGGCTTTAAAGGAAGTGAGGTCAAAATCCTAATCAAGAGTGTCAGCTCCACCTATCAATCAAAGGTGGACTATTCATAATGAAACATAGTTACCAGCACCAGGTTAAAATGCAAACTAAGTATTAAAAGAGAGTGTGTACAGATGAAGTGTAAGACCTACACTTCAGAGATGTTGAACATTGTCTGACACTGGATGCCTTTTTGTTCTTTAGTTATTATTTTGAAGCTTGGTGAGGTTTCCTAGGATTATGTACAGATGATGTTTGTAAGCTCACACCCTTGGGTAGCCCTAAAATCAGCTCCCAGGCACTGCACAGAGCTCCCTTGTGGCTCTACTCTCTTCTGGCCCTGTGATAATGCTGTTATAGGGGTCCTTCTTTGGGTTCTCTGCATGATTATGTATTGACAGTGCTTAGCTACCAAGTGAAAGTGATTTCTGTCTCCCAGCTCATTCACCCCTGTGTGTTCATACTTTGAAAGGGTGACTGGGTAGATTCCTTCTTGCAGTTATGAGGAGTTTTCTGTATTAAAAAGATTGAATAAAAACAGTGGAAAGAATTTGCAGTAGGGTAGCACATACTTCCTGAGAATGTATGTAAATGTAAGCAAAAGTAATTTAGAAAGGAAATATCCTCTTTTGGATTGCATTTTGGTGGTCTCCCTAGAGTTAAAGTGCTTGCATACCTACTACCTAACTGCAATAACATCAGTTTGTCTATTTCATACAGCCTTTCTTTTATTTTACATATGATCACTATTTAAATTGTTTGATTTGTATTATGTTCACAACTTATCCTCAAGACATTCTGTATATCAAAAGGAAAAACAAAATACATGATATATAATGATCTCGCTATAAAAATCTAAGCATAATTCCTCAAAACTTTATGTATAATTAAATAAGGAAAGGAATCCCAACCTGGGTTTTAGGATTATGTAGCAACATGAAATTAGTAAGAGCATTAAACAAAAGCCGTAGGAGATAATCCTACAAAATGTACAAAAAAACTCTTTGGACCTTGTGGTATAGAATCTTTCATAGGAATTTGCTAGAAGCATTATCAGCACTAAATGAATGAGGTGTATAACAATAGATCAGACTACACAATGTATCAAGAGGTATGCATAACATTTCTTCAGACTAGGTAATTTCAGCATATGTATGCTCAAGCAATTAAGTGAAAACCTGATATTTAAGACTGAAAATAGGCATACCTCTGGGAATAATATTTTAGAGTTAACAAGAAAGGTCTGGCCTTAGGTTTCATTTAAAAGAGATTAACCTCTATAGGACAATAGCTGTCAGCGTCATTTGCTTTACTTCTCTCTACATATGGTGAAAGGAATCCTTACAAAATGCACAGGAAAAAAATGGGGGGAAAAATATTGTATAAACAATTATGCTTCTGAATTGCTGCCAAGAGAAAATGGATGTCTGGTTCAGTATACATCACTCTTTATTACCAAAAATCTCTGGAAAATAAGCTACGCTGGTAGGGTGTTCAAAATAACATGACTGAATTAGGGTTAGGACTGAAAACCAAAGAAAACAATACCATTGGGCCACATAGGTTTCTTTGAAAGTTCCACTCATCTGCAGCTGCCTTGTCTTTGAGAAATGAAGAGAAGAAATGGCCCAGGCAGGTTCTCAAAGCAGACACAGTCTCCATCTGGCCACCCCTATGCAGGAGTGCAGGTACACAGGCTTGGCAACTCCCTGGAACCCACAGCTTTCAGCGAGTTTCCTCAGCAGAAGAAACTAAGCAGGAGGGAGACAATTCACAGAAATTTTACACCTCTTTTTGCTATCAGGGAAGCAACTTTAACTGAATTGTAATGTCTCCCTGTGGGTTTTGTATTCGTCATTGGCAAGCCACTCTTCCCACAAAGATGTCTACTCCTGAGACAAAGGTAAATTTATTCCATAGTCCACTATTAATCCTGATAATTACATTCCCAGCTTCCAAAAATTCCAATAAGCACATGTAAAAATGCTAACATTTCCTGATAATTTTGGATTTCCTTTGTCTACTTCAACACTATGCCTTCCCAAAACTTAATTAACAGGTGTTTAATTTTTACAAAAATTAGTCTTGTTCGATTTAAGCTTACAGAGTCTTTTGGGAATAGACAAGCCTTTGGCTTCACAGACCTAGAAGTTTAAAATTACTCAGGAAATGCAGTAGAAAATTAAATTTTAAATTTCTAACTGTTTTATAAGGAACCTTTTAAATTGAGATACTGACCATTGAAGACCTAAGACAACAGCAATTGCATTTTCAGAACAGTTAAGCAGTATTACTTTAATAATATATTAAACTAAAATTTTAATTATGAATTATTATTTCTCATAATAATTTAGTTGGAAAACCAAGTCTAGCTTCCTAAGGATTCAGCATTTGAAGGAGATGCTGAATATTTATAAGGTAATTTTTAAAAATAATAACATTTCTGAGGCACAAAACTGAAATTCATTGAAGATCTCTTAATAATATTAACACATCAAGAAGGAAAACCAAACCAAACTCTTTACAAAAGTAAATCAGATGTAGTAAATAAATTCAATGCAAAAATCCAATTAATGTAATTTAAAGTAAGGTTTTATGTACAATACTATTTTATGAAAAATAATAACTATGTTAGTAGAGGGTAACTTGAAATCAAATTCCAAAGAATAGTTAGTTATTTTTTTATCTGATTGTTTTTAAAATGCTACTAGACCTCCTGGTGAAAGTTCTCCAGAAATTCTGTTTGTTTCTAGGACTTCCTTTATGATCCTTACTAACTTCTGTATATTCCTTATTTGATATAAGCCCTAAGGATGAGTGAAAAGTGTCTGAAAGTAGACTTTGACCAATATTTCTTCTGAGACAATAGCATGGAAAACCTCCAGAGATTAAGCCAAGGTATTTGGGGATTGTGGTCTGGATTTCAACACCTAAATCATACCTGTGTCATACTTTGGGCACCATCCCTTTTGTAAATCATAAGTAAAGCAGAAAAAGTCAGTAAAATGAACCCACGTCTCTTCAAGGCTTAAACTAGTACAGTCGTCATGAGTCCACTCTTCCCCTTGTATAAACGTGCTAAATATATATTTAAACATAGATAACTCTAAAAATTATTCTCTATATATAGAATCTTTACTGGTAAAATAAAATATGCCAGCTCCTTGTCTTAGAAAATAGAGCTTTTTTTTTTAACAATGGAGGCATAACCAATGTTGCCTAGGGGAACTGCAAAATGAGTTAACAACAATCCTACCAAGCGACTGTCTTCATTAAAGCACATTATTAAATACAAAGCTTGTGTAAAATAATCCAGATCATATATAGGAAAAGAAGGATGGCTAATTTCTACTTCTAAAGGAACAAATTGACATTTTAATTCAGAACTCCCATGTTTCTAAGAGTCCTTGACTTATAATGATAGGTTGCATTTTGAATAAATCAATTGCAATGTTCTCCACTGGGAAGGAGAAATCTCAAATCTAAGATTTCATTGCACACCACTAGCATATTCATGTCTTCCCTATGATTGGATTTATTTAAAGAAAATGGAAGAATCAAAAATAGTTTTCAGTATTATGTCTGGAGGCATAAAATAGCAACTATTCGAAGCAGTGTATCTACTTAATCTCACAGCATAGAGGACTAAAATTAATAGTTTTTTCATGAGAAAAGTCTTGCAATTTTGATTAGGTTTTGCCTGCCCATACTTTATTTTTATTCTCTTTCATAGCTGTCTTGTGTGCATTCAGCCTAAAATTCTGCTCCTTAAAGGGGCAAATCCAATAAACATCTCCCAATCTACTTGGCGTGATGAGTTAAGAGATGAGACTGACTCGAGGATTAAAAGATGAGCAATGATTAAGATGGCAGGAGTTAGCTGGTCATAATTTCTTATTATCTGAACTAGCAAACATTTTTTGATCACCCTTCTTTTTTTCTCAGTAAATTCCCCACTGCTTCCTTGGATCTTGAGTAAGCCAAATTCAAGGTGATTTTAAAGGAGAAAATATTTGTGTTTGAAAGTCCTATTCCTTTTGGCATCGTATGCCTTACAGCAAAACAAGGAAGAAGCATTCTCTCCCCAGTGGAAGTCTTATATCTTCTTTTCTCACTGAGAAGTAGGGCTTTTGTAAGGGGAAGTTTGAAGTCAGTTTAACTAATGACTGTTTTGTTGGGGCTTTAGGCCAATGACGTATGTAGCTTCTAGGGTCTGTTTTGTTCTGGTGACTTCTGCCTTTCTGCTGGCTGACCTCACATAAAAATTCTACTTTTATTATGTTTTTTCAATGGCTGTTCCTCCTCTTCCCACCTTGAGAAGATGTAGATTTACATAAAATGAAAAGAAGAAAGTATAATTGAATTATATTATTTTTCAGTGCTTCGCTCATGTTCTGAATTTCTCTTATTTTCTTCTTGCTTTTGTGTTCAGTCTCTCTTTGTTTCTTGTTTGCTCTCATTTTTTCTAGCGAACTGTATTTCATAGAAGCAATAGCAACTGAGTAAATGCAAGATCTTTATGTAGGCGTTAGCACCACAGCTGAACTTCTTGAGTGATTTCTTTGACTAGCACTGCCTCTGTATCAGCCAGATTCACTATCAGGTTTTACAAAGTGCAACTTTCTTGCTAAAGCACAGATGAAAAAAACTTTTTCACCTTTTTTCCTACATACTTGCAACATGCTATCAGTGTGGAATTTTCCAATAGCAAACTCTTTTGCAGTAATGTTCTGTTTCATTTGTGCTTTCAGTACTATATTCTCACAATACCTTGTACAAAGCAAGGACTGGATTTTGACACGCACATACGTTGATGCACAGAGCATAGTTGAAGGAGTGAAGAAAGACCAGGAGAATAATGTGTGCACAGCTTCCACAAAGGCTGGCTGTAGCAGACAGTTCTGCAGTTGATGTTGTGGAGCAGTTTCTCCCTCCCAAAACAATCAAAGCAGAAGCCCAGCCTGGTCCAGCAGATCCCTGTGCTTGTAGGAGCCCTTCTGGCAGGCACACTTCCCACCTGCATCAAGGTGAAGGAACAGGCACTAAGCACTCGGCTCATGTTGCATTCAGTTAAGGGATAAAGTGCAAAGCAGAGTAAAGCAGGAGTGAATTAATATTAGCATGAAGTCTTGATTGCAAAGAGAGGAATGTTGACCCTATAATGACTTAGTAAAAGAATTTGAAAACATTTCTAAAATACCCACACAGATTTCTGTAAATTGTGCTGTAAGGTGATAATGATATGCTCTGCAGAGGTCCTTCTTGTGATTCATTTTCTTGTGCAATATAGAAAAAACACTCTTCCACAGAGAAACATTTTGCTTATCTGACCAAGAACAACATCTGTAGTGCTTTTATTGGAAGACTCATCCAAACTTCATTTAAAGTGGAAATCTAGGTCCTGATATATATCACTCTAATGGAGCTGTATAAATCAGGTTTAGTGCTTCACTCTTTACAAATGCTATTAGGTACAAAAAGAGTCAAACTGACTAACTGTACCGTGGATACCAAGTGTTAGAAAAGGTTTTTCTTAGAAGCATCCCTGACTGCCTCCCCTGCTTCCTTGATCAGCTGTCCAGAGCAGGAGAAATTATTCTCTTATTGTTAAGATTAGGTACATCTCCCATTGTTTTATTTTTAAAGAGGGAGTTGTATATATGAAATCAGTGCTCTAAACTCATGTCAGTAGATGAGTTTTGTCCCACCCTCAGCTTCACCAAACAAATATACTTGGACACAGCTCACTGTTTGTGAATTCCAAAGAGCAATGGAACATGGTAAGGTACATCTTGTTTAAGTGTCTGACTTTGGATTTAAGCTGCACTAATTGCTTTCATCTCTTCCCAAGCATAGACAGATAAAGTACTGTGTTCACTGAAAAATGCCACATACGCATGTGGTTGGCATATTGTTTCATAAAATCTACTTTAAAAATGTATTTCTGACCAGAAACAGAACATCAAAATACTTCAAGCATGTCATTTTGCCCTCCATATGACTCATTCTTGCACTTAGAGATTGGAAGCTATTTTAGTTAAATAGGGTAAAGAGAAAAGAACTACCAAATCAGGTTAATTTCACATATGGATGTTTATACATAAATACATTCTTAGTCTGAATATATGATGTGAGCAGATCCATTAGCTTCAATTGAACTGCACCTGTAACTACATTTACAATAAAATATTAATTAAAGATACACATATGCTATGGGGTATTTTGTGTGAAAGAATACTTTCCATTCTTCCAATTTTGTCCTAACACAGTTATTAATTCTGTGCAAACTGACTAAAAGTTTTGGGCTAAAATGCATTAAAGAAATTTCTTTCATGGCAAGCTAAAGTATGCATAGCAAATATACTGCAGTTTTGTGTCCAGAAATTGCAGATCACAGTTTTTAAAGACATCTATTTCACTTGATCAGGTAATCACATAATTAGGCCATGTTTGCAGTTAATTGTGAAACTAATTATGAAAATATATTAACCATGTTATATTTTTTCCTCTCGTTTTGAACCTTAATATAAGACCTTGCCACTGACATTATTTGTAGAAGAAAAAAGCCATTAGATTATATTATGAATTATTGCTGTTTATTACTTGTATTACAGTGGGCACCAGGCTGCCTCACATTAGATGACATTTCCATTATATAATAACACATTATAAACTTCAGGTAGATTACAGTCTAAAGTGGAAAGGCAGATCAGGGAATTACTAATTTCCAATGGAAAGAAAAACAAAAATCCTGAACGGTAATATGCACTCCAGACTGAAGTGATCTAACTGTAGGCATAGAAAGAGTCGCCTTTCTGGTCTGAAAGTGCAGAGTGCTAGTTTTATATCAAGCATATATTACTCCTTTTGAATAAGCAAGGACATGTTTTTAAGATTAAGTATGTTTTCCAGGGCTTTTTTAATTGTGAACCAAAATGACATGTAGACAGTTGCATGGAGATTTTATGACAGGAATTCCTAAATCATAGTGAAGTATATCAGATTCAAGATTTCTCTATTTTCCATGATAACAATTTAAAAACATTATTTTTAGATATTAGATACTCATGTTAGTTTCCGTAATAATAAGTACATAGTTATATGTAAAATGGTATTTAATGAAATCCTTTCTGTTTTATTTGCTACCACTAGATATAAATTATATCTTCCAGAATCCAATAATCAAAAAATATATAGCTGAGCATTTCTGAGAGGGTGCCTAGAGATGAGAATCTTACAGCTTGACTGGGACATGAAAGATGTCAGCTAAGGCAGACAGCAACAGATGAAAAGATAGTGTTTGCTGTTAGTTTGATAATAAGAGGGTGAGTGCTCCAAAGTTCACTCACAATTCTCCAGTATCTTGCAATAACTAGAAAGTCTTTTCACAGCTACACAATAACACATTTTCTATAAAAGTTACAATTTGGTAACCTTTCACAATTTCACTGCCTCCATTTCATTGCATAGAACCATGATGAGGTCCCTTTGAAATACTGAGACCTAAGAGACCAAAATAAGAAAAGAGAAAGACAGACAAAAACTATGTGAGGGGAAAAAATGGTAAAAGGCTTCTGCTCAGGGATCTAAATTAATACATTATTGATCAAAACTTGAGTCAGCAAAGTTCAATGATTTGGTCATAACTGGCCTTTATTCTTCCAATCAATTCATACACAGTCAATATCCTATTATATTGCTACTTTGAAAAGATGTCTACAGGAATAATATGCTTGACCAGTGTATTCCAGTTAACATATCTGACTGTTAAAGGGATTCATTTTTTTTTTCCCAGTTGTCAAAGAAGTAAATAGGACCTATAAAACACACAAATGGCATAGGTACTATTGCAACATTTTGGGCACTAATATGTAGCTGACTTTGGTGAAATCTGTACCATTCTCTAGCTTGAAGCATGAAAGAATGATATATTTATTTTTAATATATACTGCTGGAGTCAATGCTTCCACTTGCTGATTTCCAAGGAAATAAAAGCTGCTGAGCTTTTAGGCCAGTGTTAACACCTTAGGCCAGTGTTAACATAATATGTAACTTCATTCATCATATCCTGTTGGAATTAGCATTAGGTGACTATAGCTCAGTGTAATTAGCTCCATACATTAGATGCAGAGAAATGCACCCTGTAGTTGATTATACTAATATTTTGCCAGGAGTGGCTGGCATGCTTGCATTTACATAGTGCTCAGTGCACCAATCTTCTTTGCATCTGTGGTATTCCCCTACCAAGGCAGGCAGGGCCAGGGAGCCACAAGCATGTTGCAGATGAGATGGACCCCATGGCCCTGCTCAGTTTAGTGGGAGCCTTCCACACTCATCACTGGGGCTCCAATGGCATACAAGATCTATAGGATCACTGCCAGTGGAAGTGATAGCATACTGAGCGCTCCTGGGCTCGAGTCGTTTGCCCAATAAGGTATGAAACAAGAGCCCAAAATGAAGGTATTAGTGATAATACAATGGAAAAAAAGTGTCAGAAAAAGGGACTTTTCAGTTAGTAACCAACTATTGATAATAGTTAAGAATATGTAATACATATATAACATAGAAATAATCTGTATATTATATAGATGGTGGTTAATAACATAATAGTGAGTGTTGTTTGTCTGTTCAGTTACAAGGAAAAGATACTTAATCTTTTGATACCTTAAAAAATACTTAATTGAAAACAGCTGGTCTGGGAACAAAGTACTAGGCAAACTATTTTGCTTTGTGTTTTCTAGTCTATGTGCAATTAAATAAAAACCATAGCTTTACTGTTGATTAACAGTGGAGTTGTGCAACACTTTGACCTAACTTGCACTTTCCCTTTCTCCCTTTCCTTTTCCTTGTCCTTTTTTCTCNTTTTTAATACAATAGAGACAAAGTGAATAGCTACAAAACCAGGAGAAGCAGCAAGAGAATGTGGCCAATATATTTTCTTACCAAGTAGTAAAGCAGCATCCCCATCCCCAGCTAAGCTTTGCTGACTACCCAAACACTTGATGTTAAAAGCCCTGTTAATGTAATGTAACAGGTATGAGTGAGCCAAACAGTCCAGCTTTGGACTGCTTCCTATCTCCTCCCCCTCCCTCTGCATTTCTCATAAAGGGAAGGAAAGGAGTGTCTGCCTGGAAGTGCTGGTGGGGCAGGGATGCAATAGGGATGGAGCTATTGTGAAAGGACAGCACCATCCTGACCTTGATTTCAGCAAAGGGGAAGTCCATGTTCTGATGGCCCATATGCTTGACTTGTAGATGCTGAGATCACTGGCTGTGTTATACTAATTGCCGTTTAAATTACTTCTTTCCATCCGCTGCATGGATCACAACTTTCTGCTGCTAATGCCAGGCTCTTAAAGGCTGACTTCTTGGCTTCCTTCCCCTCTCTTATGCTGCTAGTAGGGAATATGAGTGCGGATGACTATGAAACTGGAACTTCTGCATGTTGTAGCAATAAGCTCATTAGAAATTCAGTTTATAGCCTGACCTCTGTTCTCTGAGGAGGTTCTAAGGAACTTATTAACAGTTTGGTTTTGCTGCTTGCTAGAGCTTGTGAGCATGCATGTACAAGAAATTATATTAAAATGATACATTAATCTAGTAATGTATTAATCTTACATCCTTAAAAAATTCTTCTGGAGAACCACTGGGATATAAGGAAAAATGAGTTATGAAAAACAGTACTGAACAGAAATAAGGGACTACTGAAAATGGAGCATTTTAATTGACCATTCCAGGCTTCTTCAGCACTTCAGTTTAGTTTAAGGGAAAGGCAATAAAAAATATCTATTTCATAGAATTGTAGAATGGAATCATAGAATAGTTTGTGTTGGAAGGGACCTTTAAAGGGCATCTGGGCAGTATGTTCCAGTGTTTCACCACTCTCATTGCTCATTGTAAAAAATTTCTTCCTTATGTCTAGTGTAAAACTACCCTCTTTTAGTGTAATACCATTACCCCTCGTCCTGTTGCAACAGGCCCTGCTAAAAAGTTTGTCCCCATCATCCTTGTAAGCCTCCTTTAAATACTAAAAGGCTCAATAAGGTATCTCCAAAGCCTTCTTTTCTGCAGGCTAAATAACCCCAACTCTCACAGCCTTTCCTCATAGGAGAGGTGTTCCATCCCTCTGATCATTTTTGTGGTGCAGGTGGTGTGGCAGCACTTTGTCACTCGCAGTGGTGCCTCTGTGTGTTGATTCATGTTAGGCCATGTCAGGTGCATATCTAGAGGCAGTGACCATTACTCCGAGTAATTTCCAGTGACCTGGCATCCTTACCCTTCTCAGACACACATCTTCAAAAATCCTTACTGCCTACAGACCTTGCTGCTCCCCTGCATGTGCCCAGCTGCACTCTCTGCTCCATCAGCTTCTCTACATCTCCTCAACCCCCTTCTCCTACCTTATCCTACTTTGCTTTTTCTCCAGTCCTGAGCAGGAAATCAATATTCTGGCACTTGTGGGCTCTGAATAGATCACTTGGCAAGACTACTCTGGAAAACTCTTCTGAGAAGAAAAAGTTTGTATTTTCATGATAAAAGCTCTCCTAAGAATGTCTGCTGAGCACCTGCGCAGAAAACCCTTCAGTGCCTCTTGCAGAATCTATAGGTCCAACCTAAAAATGTCAGAGGGTAAAGGAAAAGCAATACACACCATTAAAAGCAGCCTTTGAATTTGATACTCAATTTCTATGGGAATTAAGTCCTTTTTTTTTCTTTTTTGGAATGGACTAATTTACATGTGATTTTTTTTTTTTAAGATAATTGTATATCTGAAGTAATTTATTTCTAGTGTTTTATTTCCAAAGTAATGTTTCTGTTGGTGTTTAATATTATTTGTAATGTATAAGTTACTTTTCCCCAGAGATTTGAAAATAAATGTCCTCTGGAAAACCGGAAAGATAAAAGAGCTCCAGACAATACCAAATTAAAGACCAGCATACACAGTTTTCACTTTGCTGACGTGAAACAAATCCTATACTTCAAAGCATTTCATTTTTCCAAGTCGAATTGAGGTTCTAGTTGCATTTTCCTGTATACGTCAATGGCTAAACAAGCAGCTAAACCCACTTGTTGCCTTTGAAAATCTCTGTGAAGGGCATTCCCAAGCAGACTTCCAAAGCAGTCCCACAATAGAACAAAGCAAGTTTCAGTGGCTTCAGGAGCTGTCACATGGTGTGCCTGTCGTGCAGGGCAGCATTCACGAGAGAAGAGAAAAAGTCGTGCACGTGTCTCTTTGGCATGGCCATCTAATAACCCAATTTCTTCTTTCTTACCTTTTCTTTACTTAAAAGAAAGTAAGTATTTCACAGGCTAACTTGTTAAAAGGAATTGTTTCTGTTTACCTAGCTACTGGAAACATATCCTCCTCTGTAACAGTAAGAAATACGTATGAAGAGAGCCATTCTCCTTCAGATGTTTCAAATCTTAGCATCTGTCAGCAGCTGAAAGCTTGTTTTAAAAGAAGTATAGTTACAATATGCATTCACTAATACATTTGTGGACCTTGCATTAATTTAAATTGTTGTTTAAAATACGTGTTACATTTGATTTTCCATTAAGACCCTATGATGTGTTTCAGCTTTCATTCTGTTTACTATAAGAAAGGGCTATAAGTTTACTATAAGAAAGTGCACTGGTATTATCAGTCCTTGTCAGCCTGACTTACCTTTTCTTAGCTAGAATGTGTTTCTTTAATCTAGTACTGAGGACGTGACATTGCTATATTTTTGCAGGCTTATTTTGAGTTTTGTAAGCTTAAGAAGTGGACTTTGGCACTTGAAATATTAAAAGTATTTTTGAGACTGTGCTGCTTATTGTGCTGGACACATACAAGCTGTGGAATGTAACTTTTTGCAAGTGTTTATAATCACTATCAGCATTGAATTTCTACCCTGTCAGTGTCTGAATGATTCCAGGATATTGCTTGGTGTGGAAACAACTGTGTTAGGACAATCCTCGGGTTGCATAGCAAAGTCAGTGTCCCAGGACTTAAGAGTCCACATAGAGAAAAAGCATGAAGACAAAGCACTTCCTTGCCTTTCTGGAAGACTCAGACCTGGACTCCATCCATCACTTGATCTATATGCTTATTTTTATTACCATCATTTTCTTTCTTTTACAATACTATTAATTTTCTGCAGACAGCAGTATTCATTTTATACCTATGTGTATATTATGCCTGCTTTAAAAAATGGCAAAAATAAAAATTTTAGATGTTTTATGAATGCCTGAAGGCCCCCTATTAATATCTACTGTGTGGTATAGAGCAGGACTGCCAAATAAACTTACACCATTAGTATCTGTTGAGTTGTCTTGGCAACAGAAGGAACCTCAACTCACAGCGAGATCGCACTGAATGTCCTAACTGTTTGTGACTGATTAGTTAGTTACCCGCAACAATGTATGAAATGTATGATGATTTCAGGAAGGGATTGTCATTCTGGCTATGCAGGATTTGCAGGCTTCAATCTTTTTGAAACACTATGCATAAACTAGTTTGCTTTCTGGACTTTACTCATGGTCAGCTCTTTTATTTTCAGGTTTATCACTGGTGGCCCCTCAGACTTTTACTAGAGTAAAACCTTTGAGGCTTCTCAGATCCATTTTTATATTTTCCTCTTTGTATACTCCTAGGCTTTTTTCCTTTTTACAGCATGCAAAAACACACTGCAAACAAAACATTCAGTGTGGATAAATTGAAAAGATCCAATACATATTTTTTTCCTTGCTTGTCCTTTCTTGTTATGATTATTAAAGCTGTTCTGAGTCAGAGCCTTTAACAGAGTGTTTTTAAAAATGTTAAGTGAGGTAACATGAAAATTTCTAGGAGAGAGATATATCTGTAAGTAGTTTCTGACAGCAGCACCTCTTTCAAACTGTTACGTTTCATTATCAAGAGTACTCCTTATCATGTTGTACTGCTCCCTCTTGCAGTTCTTGTTCCATAATTTCTCTCTTTTTTTCTATGGTCTCAGATGCTCAGTGCTCTATTGAATAAAGAAGCTGATAAGTAAATGTAAGTAAGTTGCAGAGCTGCTTGGAACAACAGACCTCCTTTCCTTCTTTCCCTTTAAATAAATAAATTAAAAAAAAAAAAAAAAAGAATCCTGCTTTTTATCCACTCTTCACAGAGATAAGATTTATGGAGAAAAGCATTGATAGCATTCGGATAGCAATAATAAGGAAAAAATGCATCTCTCAGAAACATGGGCAATTATCATAACATCAGTCCCTCTCTGGCATCATCTAAAAGACTGTAGTTCAGAAGTCAAAATTTAACTCGCTTAGAATGTTAACACAAAGGAGCAACATACTAGGAGCTCCCCAGTTCTGAAGAGTCACTACTCTGAGGTAGAGATGACAGAAATTGTTATGTATGCCTTTCTGAAAAGAAAGGATGTGGTGTGAGGATTTTCACAGGTTCTCCAGATTTTGTCCCTAAGTTATCAGGTTGATATATCAGCTACACCTCAGAAATATGAGTCAGTGTTCATTACTAATATTCCCTGACTGTGACAAGATTTCAGGATTCTTGCAGATACACTTCTGAAAAATTGACCCAAGAAAATCCTATTGGAGGTCTGTGCTTTTGATTGATTGTATAACCCTAAGAAACCTTATACATTTTCAATCCTAAAGAAGACTAACTTTTCTTTCTGAACACTCTGGAAACATCACATCCCAGTGGCCATGATAAATAAATGTACTGTTTGAAAAAAATAATCTCTCTTGTGCATATTCCTGCTTTCTACATAAATCAGATCCTGCAGAAGGAAAGGTGTTTGAAAAACTGATTCATCAACATCTTTGATGTTTGTGACAACTTCAAATAAAAAGCTCCAAAGGAGAACTTGATATTCAGTGCTTTACAACTTCCTTTTTCATTTGCTTATAGAGGTCTCAGTGCAAACACTTTCCAACATGCGATCAAAGCTCAAGATAGTCTCTTAAAATGTGTTAGCCTTAGAAGAAAGGGCATCTCCACTCAGATAGTCTTGCAATCAAAGAGATGAAAATATACAGTTGCTCATCCATTGTAGTACATGTGAAATAAAGAAACTGTTGATTTACCTTACCCTCTGCAACTTGCTACCTTTAGGAAACAGCATGTATGGAATAATAGATCTTTTCTTATCTCTAATGAGGACTGAGATTTTTTTGTCATAGTTAAAATAAAAAGCACCAGTCAGTATAGCCTATCCAACCCAGATCTTTCCTCCAGTCTCTTTCTGTCCTTTTCCCTGAGTCTGAGGTCAGAAGTCACTATTTAATTTGTGGTTGGTTTTTTTTCTCCCCATTTATCTAGAACTCCCTTTTTCTTTATTCACTGCGATACAATAAATCACCTTTTCTTTTAAACTCTCTCCATAAAAATCTTGCTTTTCTCCTTAACTTATAATTGGCTCTCTTGCTGTATGGTGTTCTGTGATACTTATCTAAGAGCAAGTTATATAATGAAGACATCCTTACTTCTTAAAAACTTTTCTAAGCCTGTAGTTGGCTTGGCAATATGTCAGAGAAAATGACTCTTATGTTTCCAAAACAGTGTCAGGAAAAAATCAGTCATCTCATGTCTGAATTGTTTAAAAAGGATGCTGTGTTCCCAACCCCTATACTATCCACCCATGACATGAAGGATTGCCATTAGAACAATTCCTATGAAAAAAGGTTGAGTCTCTTGCATTCATTGTTTGCATTTCACACAACAAACATTAAATCACTGTTCTGGCAGCAGTTTTCACAGGAAGCAAGCGAGCACAGCCAGTTCCATTTGCTGTAGAAACGTTCTTTCGTAAGAGCTACGTCACCTCTTACTTGGACACTGTAGTGTTGCAGCTATGGCTACCTTCCTCTGGGAAGTCCTCTTCTATCATTTTGTTAGGAAACAGGACCATTCAGCTGCTGGGCTGGGACCAAAGCCTGTGAAATCTGCTATCACTGATTTCAGGGCACTTTGGAACTGATGTTGCATCTGTGCCGGGGCCTGGTTTCCTCACCAAAATGAGTAATCTGCATCACACTTCACTCTTTTCATGTATCCTGAGCCATAGCATGATCTCAGGAAGCTGAACAAGGGTGAGTGGCAGTGTCAGATATTTGTCTTGCATCTCATTTTGGTGGCAAAAGCCCCTGGTCACTCAGTTCTGCCACATGTTGTGACTTTAAGTGTGGTGCTGTGAAGCAGATCCAGAGGTACCTGTGGTTAAAAAATAATTTTGAAAAAGAAAGATCAGTTTCTATGGCTATATAAATGCTTTTACTAGTGTGGTGCTAGAAAGCCTAAATGACCAGGAAGGGGAGAGAGGCAGGTATCAGATTTTAAAACCAGAGGTACCAGCTTCTTAAGACAGTTTAGGCAGTTCTGATTTAGCATGTCCTGCAACCTAGCATGATAAGGATCTATAAATTCTTGCAGAGATGAGCACCAGAAAACATTATAATGCCTTCTTAATTCATGCTAAGGTCATATTTTCTGCAAATTTTTTTCAGTCTTCTAGTTTAGTGCACCTATAGTCAGATACAGAAATTGTCAGTGCATCGATTCATTGGTTGGCCTACATATCCATCAGTATCCTTCAGATGTACCAATGTTATAATTATTTATTTATAACTATTTTTCAGAGTTGTAAAATGGCAAAGGTAGAGGATGTTCCATACAAAGTATCTGGAAGGGTTTCCAGTGACACTGCTGTTTGGCACTCACTGGGTAAGTGAAACTATGCCAGAACTGTGAAAGGCTACTGATGTTAATGGGCAGGATTCAGTTTACCAAAGTTGAAGTCAGATGGTGATTATTACTCATTCCTACACTAAGCTGTAAAAGCTAATCACTCTTACAGGGGGGTGAAAGGATTTCTTTAGGCAGCAGAGAGCATTCCCTCAGCTGCACTGCAGCACACCTTAATTACACTTGTTCTGGGTTGTTTGTTGCCTACTAATAATAAATAGCAATAACAAATTTGCACCATGTTCACACTGTCTAAGAGTCTAAGGTCTGGGGAATTCAAAACGACTAAAGCTATTATCAAACCCTGAAGAAACACTGTTGATCCAACACATTATTCTAGACATACTGAAGAAATCTTGAAGTTTCTTTCCTTCTTGTTTAATGAAAAAAAAAAAAAATCTAAGTAAAATCTTATAAAATTTTCCATAGAAAATTTTTGCATATTTTAATTCTGTCCCAAGGTTATGAGCTTGGATTTCAACTAGGAAGATAATACACTTCTAGGCTCCTTGCAGTCTTGTTTTCTACACTTGCATCAAACTCAAATCAAACTAACTTACAATGGAAAAGAGTATATAGTCTCTACTAAAGAGAATATTTAAGTTCACGATTCTTCTAATGTGCGCATATATTTGATCTAATTCAGATTTCGATCATCTTCTGCCACACAATTCATCTATTTTATAACATCAAAGAGCAAAAGGGATTGTGGTCATTGCCTGTTCATAGCCTAGTCAAAAATATCTAAAGCATCAATGAGCTACACTTCACTGGCGTTCACTGTACAAGTCAAATGTTCCCTTGTAATGGACATATTTGGTTTGCAAGGACAGAACATTCTTAGAGTGTAGATGATTTATTTTTCATCTGATTTGCACTGATTTCTGAGTGGTCACTGTCACTCAGAAACTAGACGGATAAACTAAAGTGTCAAAATAAGTGAAGATCATAGTCTTTGGTATCCAGGCAATGCCCCAAGACAGACTTTTACAAATATGATTGTTAATAACAAAATCTGAGGGAAAAAAGTCAAATCAAAATACACTAGAAAAATACCAAAACTTGCTAAGAAATTAACTTTCTATTTATATTATTGCATGTCTTCTAATGCCTATAGTCTACTTGAGACAAAGTGCTTTAAGGTAGAACTGTCACAGAAATATGGTTTTAGATAGTTCTGATGCTACTATTCTACGTCTGCTAAGTACATTTCTTATCCTACAAAAGTAATACTTTGTAGATCATGTTGCATATTCCACATGCATTTGAGAGTGAATGAGAATGCCCTACATTTTAAAGCATAATATACAACACAAACATAGGATATTTTCCTCACCTGTTAATATATTCTGTGAATTGAACCATCTGCACATACCACAAGTTTTTCCCTATTTCTGGGAGCCAAAGACATGTTAGCAATCAATCAAGGTAACAACCTCCACTTCTCCTCTAAAATTATCTCTTCCCTCCCCTGGCTTCCCATGGTTATACAGTCTGAAGCTGAAAAAACCTAAAAGTGAGCTAACCAGAAATCTATTCCAAAGTCTCTCTGGGGCTAACAGTCCTTGGGGCAATGGGATGTCTGAACAAATAAACACATAAACATGTAAAACAACTTTGGAAAAGCAAACCAGCTGTTTTGCTACAGCTCTCTGCTCAGCTCCGACCATGGGTTTCTAAATGGACATAGCAGGAATGCAGGAGGTAATTACCCACCTGGAGGAGATGCTCAGAGGGAGCTGAACAAGAGTAATTGTCAGGAGAGCACAAACAGCCTCACTGTCAAGCTCTTTCCCTCAGCAAATCTCAGCAGATGCCCATCCTAAATACCCAGGGCCTGGAGGATGTGTCAGTTGGGCCCAAAGGCTCAGGTCATGTCTGACATGCCCTTGCTCATTATTGTCCCCATGGTATAAGGTAGCACGGTGTGTTTCTGATTTGCATTACCTCATGGAAATGCAAGTGACTGTACAAGGAGCAGAAAAAAAGGAGATTAGTTGGCAGCATGGAGTCCATGCATGCTTATGTACGTGTATGTACCGTATGGCTGAAACACAAGGAGTCCAGTGCATGTGATGTTAGCAATCTCATTAATTACAAAGAGTCTCACCAAAGACGGGTGCCAAGAAAAGAGTTCAGCTAACAGGAGAGAGAAAAGAAGTCATCTTCGCCAAGATGCAGGTGAGCTAGCCCAGCAACAGGCTCTCTAGCCTTTTGACTAGGGCGATTCTTCATCGGTCAAATGAACTAGAAAAGGGCAGAAAAAATGCCCCAAAGCAGCGGCTGGGGTCAGTCAACCCCTACACAGCTGAACAAGCTGTTTTCTCTCCTTCCTCTCTTAAATAGTCTTGCAAGTTTTGAAAAAGCCCCCTCTTATGTTCACATCCTATACTAGGGAGTAATTAATTCAATGACCAACCTCATTTTAGCCATTTGCACTTTCTAAAAGGTCTTTTGTCACATTTTCCATTCATTTGTCCTTCTGAAGAATTTCCAAAAATGTGGGGAATTTTTGTACAACAGCTCTAGAGTGGGAGCACAGAAGAAAAGTTCATTTCCACAGAGATTTTAAGATTACTATTGCTAATCAGTCTCAAGTCTTTGTCTGCTCTAGACTTCAAGATGATAATGAATATTATATAATATTCCCTTTATAACTGGGAACAGCAATATTTAACTTCTTCACAGTGTTTGAGAAAGAAAATGTAAAAAGCTATAGTCCCAGAGCCAAGGAGCCAATCAAGTACAAGTACTGTGTGTGAAAAAAGTATATGGTTCCACGCATTTATAAAAAAACAAAAAACAGTGCTGTAAAGAAAAATATATTATTATTTCTGTTGTGCGCATCTTGTTTAATGCTTGTACATAAAAACTGCATACATCCCCTCAAGTTCTCTTTTTTGTTTATCATGACTTAATCATGCTGCATTTGTACGACTCTTCTCTGGTAAAGGGCTTACTACAATCAGTTTGAGAAATGTAATTTCAACATCAGTTGAACATGTTTTGTTAGAAGCTCTTTCAAAAACACAACATAACATTCATGAATTTAAAAAAAAAAAAAGCTAATGTTTATTTATTTGCTAGGTGTTCTAGAAATTCTGTAATAAGAACTATCATAACACCAAAATCATCACATTGCAGCATTCAGTTTGCTCCTCAGAGCAACTCTTTCATTGCTAATTGAATTGCTTCTTATCCCAATTCTTAGTGAAATACACAGAAAGATAACAAAACATGTATTAAAGATACTTCTTTGTGCACATACACACCACAATTAGTGTAATCAGGGTGAATATATGATTGTGTGTGTATATATGTATGCACATATATGCACACATGTATGAGTAAATAGAATGATATTTAGTTATAGTTTATTTAAAGAAGAACTTTTATTTATGAAGGTTTTTTATTGTTCTTTAAGGAGTCCTCATTTTATTGCTGTTTTATATAGTACTTGATGCATTTTTAATGTTATTTTGAAGAAATTAGCTACAATAACATGCTGTTAAGTAACACTAGTTTATATGAAAAGAGTGTCTCTGCATAAGTCTGTATGTGTGTGTGCACATGCATGTTTGTTCCACTGTTGTGACTGCACATACTGCTTCCTTCTACTCTGGGTTTGGATAATTTAGTACAATATTTTAATTGTTTGCTTTCAAAACAATGGAACAAGCCTATAAGGGCTATTATACTGTTTGCCATGGAACGGATAGGTCAAGGAGGACAGAAATGTGACATTAAGTATCAGGACATTTTTATGTACTATTTTTCCCTATGTATCTTAAGGAAATCAAGCTAACTTACTCAAAATCAAGATGAGTTTGGAAGGAAAAGAAACTAGAAATACCAACAATACCTTAAATGTCACATTTTTAGTTATTGTTTGGCCTACTAACTCCATTTGGATTTATTTTCTGTGTGGAATCTGATAGCTAGTATCCATTTCCTAATAATTACTTGAATGTTTGTGACTTTTAGAGGTGTTTACCATGTATTCAGCAAGCCAAACGTTTTCTTTAACGCAGACCAATAGAGACCTGTAAAGGCTAGTGTGAAGTTAATATTGAAACTCCAGTGGCAACCTCATGGCATTTAGGAGCATAATTCAGAGCCCTTTGCAAGTAGGGCCATTCACTACCCATTTCTGTTTTCACTTGCAGACATTAATGGATATCCCAGTGCTTCAGTGGGATTTGCAGGGCCAAGATATTTATTCACATTTAAAAGTATGCTTTGTGGTTTCTTATTTAGGATTCACGTTTTCCAAGAAATGAAAAATAAATGAAAAATATAGATCAGTATAATAATGAATATCAAGCAAAAGTATGGGACTAATATATCAAGTGATCGTTACTGATCTACTTCATAACCAGATATAACACCAGATCTTTCTGATGTAAGTTTTGTGACAAGTCCTCACATTTTCCTATAAAAAGGGAAATAGTGAAACTGCCATGAAACTCTCGTACAATTTCAAATGTAAGCCAAAAATGTATTAAAAATAAGCCCCAACAGTTTGATACAGTAACAACCTACACTGATGACTCCAATCAAGTAAATGACAAAAATTATCAGTCAGCACTCTGCAATGCAACCAATGTAGATTAGGCATTAACAACAACAAAGTATGTATCAAGTGCAGAATTATTATCTTCCAATGAAATGTCCAGCAGCTAAATAATTATTTGCTTTTGTACAATGTACTTCAACCCTTTCCACAATTAGGATATATGATAGCTAATTCCAGTTTTTACTTAATGGTACAAATAATCTTGATCTTAAATGGAGCGTTGGCAAAAATGTTGACACTGCCAGAGAAATGCCATTTGATTTCAGCAAGCCAGGTTCCACACACGGCTCTGAAAAGCATTGTGGTGTTACATGTGCTATGATTTTAGAAGAAGTATTTTATAGGTTCACCATTTTTATGCAATTATATGTTTCACACTTTCCAAGTAATATGTTATGCTAAATATATAATTCATTCTTTGTCTTCCAGAATTATTATTATTAAATTTTCAGCATAACCAATAAGCACTAGCTAATGTCTGTACTTCTTCCTAACCTGTACAGCTCAGATTATCAAAGATATACGACTTGGATTAAAATTACCATATCTAATGTTCAGAATTCATCAGGAAAAGATTACTTTAATATATGCTGTGTATGTATAATAGGTATATATTTTGCTTCTGAAGTAAAAAAGAAAAAAAGGTGTTAGATATTCTACTCTTCTTTGTATGTTCTGAGAATTCTTAATATTGAAACCAAAATAAATGATGTACAGTGACTAATGAAGATATCCACCAGTTTTCGTGGTATTGAAGTAAAGGCAATAAAAGGAAATAGGTTTGGAACAAATGAAAGAACAAACCTTTTCATACAACATGCAGATAAACTCTTGAACTTGTTATCTCAAATGACAGAAGCTAAAAATATCTCCAAAAAAAGCAAATCAGACAAACTCGTGGAGGACAGTTCCATCAATAACTGTTTCAGTTGATGATCCAGAGAGAAGTTGTTTAAACTGCTTATTTAGGGAAAATAAACAAATTTCTGGAAATGCATAAAGAGTAAAACTTCTTCGGGTCCTTTCAAAGCAGTGTTTAGTATCATAATTCATGATTTTATAATTCAGGCATAAGCATATGTATACACATATACTGTGTAATACAGAGTGGTTTTGGCTTATAAGGAGAAAAAGCTGCATTGATGTGTTCAGATTAACTATGACGGATATACAACAAACAGGAAGCTCTGAAAAACTGTAACTTTTTAACTTAGATAATAAATATAACTTGGTATATAATAAGTATAACTCGATAACTTCAATAATTAAAAGACCATCAAAGTGTTCTGTTAAATATATAAGAAAGAACCATTGTCAGCTCTAGTGTCTTTTAGCTCGTGGACATTTCAGCAAAGAATTTTGCAGTACATGGCTGTGTTTATATGTTTAAGGGAAGAATATTGTACAAAGACAGACAAGTGTAGGTTACTCATTATCAGGAGAATATGGAGGAAAACAGAAAAAAATAGGTCATTACCTTTTAAGGCACCTTGTAACTATTCCCCACAAACTCATTACACAGCCCATTTTTCTGCATGTCCATGTCTGACCTTGCTGCTAGGAAGCAAAATCCACACTGATTCCTGTGCAGGCAAACAGGTATACCAGTACTCGGTCAAGTAGTTAAGCATCAGTAAAAAAATGCTATAGAAACATTACATGTTGCTTCCATTGCATTGCTTCCACTGCACATCACTATTACAACAGAAGAACAAAGAAAGATTTTAACAAGGTCTGTATTGTTCTCGTGGGGATGAACCAAAGTCTCCAGGAGGAGAAGCACCTGCCTCATTCCATTTCCTAATAACAGCTCACAAAACAGTATTGTGTTGCACTGACAGGCAAACAGGCACAAATCGAACTGAATTCAGTCTCTTGCTTTGAGGCACAGATTATGATTCCCAGACCTCATCAGCACAAAGCATATCTTTGGCCAATAAAGAAAATAAAACTTATGATCTGAATTTCTCAACATCAAAACCAGCTCCAAGCCTAAAATATTGTAAAGGTGCCTCTTTTATCATGGCCTCTGCATCAGCATCCAGTGGGATGGATGCTACAGTAAAAAAAAAAGTTAAAGTCTTTGCTGAAGATTTTTCATCCTTTTTCCATTCACTATATGCCAAAAACAACAAAAAGTACAGCACAACAAAATGTAGATGGGAGTCAGTTCAAGATTAAAATATACAGCAAGATAAAACAAGAACTCATCTGAGACACAAAATACAGAGGACAGGGTGAATCATTCTGAGTTTAAAAAGACAACTGTCTTAACTGTCTGTCTCTTTTTCACATCATCAGAGACTAAAAGTGAAAATAAGTTAGTTGTATAGAATAAAAATTTCTTGACATATTTCCAAACTCTTGTTAAAAGTTCCTAAAAATGCTTGACCTTATACTGTGAGACACTGTTTCAGTCAATGGTCAAAGTCCATCCAAATGACCCAGGTGGACAAAAGAGAGGAAAGCCCCTTAAAAAAAGCATTACTCTTAACGAGCCCAGTTCAGAAAAGACAGTTACATGGGCTCATGTTTTTGCAAGCCAAACCACTGAACTTACTCAAACAATTGAAGCCTGGGCCTAGTTGAATTCTGCATGTGGGAGTGTTTCAGGTATTCACAGTTTAATTGCTTCCTAGTATTTTGGTTTTCTGTTTTACCTTTTTCCTTTCCCCCCGCCCCTCCCACCTTCTGATGCAAGTGGAACAATTTTGCTTTCTAAAAAACAAAAAAATAAAACCCACACAGCTCTGTCAATTTAGTTTCACAGATGTTTCCATTTACAAGCAGAAGCCCTTGATGGTGATGAAAGTTACTCAGCATTGTTGCAATTTGCATAACATTAGCCATGATGTTTTTATTTTGAAAAGTTGAAAATGTTTGCAGCTTATCATAACCCAGTCCTAATGATGTTCAGTACATCTGCTTAAAAAGTTGTGTCTAGGCAATGTTCTACTCCACAAACATTTTTTACGACTTTTACAGACTTTCAAGTTGCTCAGACTCTGCTATATGTACACACAAATTGGGAAATAACAACTGGGTAACAAAGTTGTGCTTTATGCTGTACACTGCATTGCATTCTTGCATCTGTCACAAGAACATGCAGCATTATGCAGGCACCTCACATTTTTTGTTTGGGTAGGCTCATAAAATTAACACCTCTTTTTGTAGATGGCACAGTGAGTTAAACAGGTGTGACAGGAAATTAGTATAGAGGGAGCTAGAGACAACAATGGCATGTAAAATAGATCAGTAAAGGAATAATTTCTTCAACCCTTTATTCTTTCTTTTTCCACCCCTTAACACCCATGCAAATAGGCAGCTACTCTTGATCCAATGTTAAACCAAATGCTACTTAAGAGCAATAACAAGAAAAGAATAAAGCATATTTCAAAGATGTGAATTTCTTAGCAGAGATAGAATATAATGTTCATCTGCAGCTATCTTCTCTTGGTTGGTTGCTCATCTGCCTTCTATTTTGGGGCCTCTCAAATGAAACTTAAATCCTCTGTATCTACCAAGGTGCATCAACCTCCCTTTGATCTAAGCAGAAAAGCAAGCAACCCATTTCTGTGAACAAGCAGAAAGTTCACACTTGGTATTATACAGGGGTTTTTCTGCCAAGCGTCTTTGTATCCTTGCCTTCAAAACCCTGATCAAATTTGCCCCATCTTCATTTCTGCTCTCCTTTCTTCCACTTTTTTATTTTTTCCCAGTCCACTTTTTTTAATTGCTTTCTTCATCTGCTTGCCCTGCACTTGTCATGGCAACTTCTTTAATGCTTCTTCTGACACTTAAAGCAACCTTTCATTTCTCACCTACCAAAGTCCCCAACTCACCTCCAACTTTCTACTTTAAACACGTGGCGGCAGCACAAAACAGCCTCTGTAGTACATTACCATGTCTGGCTGCATTTGGTTAGAAAACTACTATACACTTGCAATGCATACACTTGAAGCGCTGCACAAGTAAAATTCAAAATGCAAAATGCAAAATAATCATATCTCCTTAAAAAAACACACATCTATGTATGTTTAAAAGGAGACAATCAGAACTGCATAAATGTAGTATTTGTGCACACAGTTTTATGCCCATGATGAAAATATTAGATAAATAACAGATGATTGAACCAAGAAAAATTTGAGTCATTTTCAAAATTTAAAATCACTCCCATTAACTCAGAAGGATTCCGTTCACAGCTGCCCCCGAATGAGAAGTGAATACAAAAAAATACTAGTTCCACTTTATGTTATATCAGCTATATATTTTAATATTCTCCAGCTTTTCAGGCATTCCATGCTAGTAAAAGTATAAGCAAAATTATACAAATAACAGCTGTATTTTTTTTAATGATGGAATTTGCTTGCAGCTAGATACCAATTAGGCAGTCCCCGGACATTCAAACACCAACTAACTGTCAAGGAATTGCTGGCAATCTAAAACAAAGATGAACCTACAAGATCCAATGCAACACTGAACACATAACCCAGAAGTTTTCAACTATAGGCTTACTAATAGCATGCTAATAACAAAATGTGAATTTGCAGGGAGCTGGATAAGGGACTCCCTATATGGGTAACTAAAAACTGATGGAAAAAGTTAATTAGAAAGAAATGGACTAGTATTGTTGCTGGTTTAATGCATTTTGCTTGGGAAGGTGGTTGAAGAGTGAACGTTGAAGTAACCATGTGAAAGAAAAAGTGCTTGCTCAGAACATCCAATGTTAAAGAGCTGTTTTCCTTGCTATCCCATGAGATGCAGATGGGAGGGGAAGGACATACAACATTTTTTTGTATGCAGATGTTAATGCACTGCTCATCAGGATAATATCACTCATGATAATATTCTGTTTGAATCCAGTTGCAACACTGTGTGGCTGCAACTAATTAAGGGCTTTAGAAATTTTTAAGGGTAAATGTCCCAAGGCCAATACATGAAAGATTAAATTGGCCCTTTTTACAAATGTAACTACTTTATTACAAATCCTGTATTGTCCATTGGTTAGATGTTGTAGAGTCTGGAGGATAAAACTTTCCCTTTTTTGCCTACCAATACATTTTTATATGCTACTTGGTAGATAACAGTTATTTTGTGAAATATGAGATGCAAAATAAAATAACAGTGTTGGCTATGATGAGAAAAATGGATAGCTCGTTGAATAGCTTCATTTCCTATGGATCTATATGTTTCTTTGTAAAGATGCTTTTATAATCTCTCTCTAACTTGATTTAATTCACTCTTTCTCAATAACAGTACTAATAGGTTCTGGCTACTCTATTTTCATTAAACTAATAGGAATTTCATATGCTTGAAAATGCTCTCTTTTTACCAAATTTAACTGAAATTATACAAGTAGTTCAGAAGTTATTAGGGCAGAACACACAATATGCAGATGTTAGAAAAAATAAGAAGTCCATAGTCACAGCAAGTAAGTATTCTAGAAAAACTCTTTCATGATCAGTATCAATTAAATGGAAAATCATAACTTTTCTGCATATATCATAAAAAAAAATCAGGAGGCTGAAAATTAACAGCACAGAAAAATAAAATTAAATAATGGTGACATAATTTTGGCAATTTAAAAAAGTAGATGTCCAGGCCAAGGGAGACTAGAAGGAACACAATGGCTACACAGTCATGGAACAAACACCCAACCACTTCAAATAGGAAACCAACAAAAATTTAAACAGTACTAAAAATTAAACCTGACTCTTTTTGGAAGGAATGTTATTTATAAGTGATTGCAAAATCTATTATCTAGATAAGGTGCTCAGTTAACCAAGCTGACCACACGGTTCTGCCTAGGAAAGATAGCCGATAGTCAGTGGACTACTTTTTAGAGTGGTTTGTTTTTCACACAGACCCATTCATTATTGCCTTGCTGCTGACACAGGTCCTTTTTGTTAGAAAGATGGGGGAAAGGAATGGTGGGTTAGTAAATATTTGAAAAATATATCAGACAACTGTGAAAACCTCCTGGGTAGGTGAGTTTGGGGTTTTTTTAAGTCACGTTGCTTTTCAAGTCACAGATTTCAGTCTGAGAAAACATATTTTAGTGTGTGAAGATTAATTTCTTTCCATCCCGCTGTGTCTGCCAGCATCAGCACTAGAGAAAAGCAAAGGAAAGATAAAGAAGCAACAGATGGGAGTGAGAGAATAGAAGGGTCATTTTTTGTTTGAGGGTTTTGTTCTTGTGTTTTTCTTTACTTTGAGCAGGGAAGAGGCTTATTCTGCTGAGCAGCATGACCCATAACACCAGGGCACAGTGCCCTGCCATCCCTTTGTCCCCACTGGCACAGTGTCTCACGCATCCACACTCCTACAGATATGTCTTTCAATAAGTTAGTAAGGAAACACAGATAGACATTTCTTCCTGTGCTGAAGCACTAACAGCCCAAGGGATAATATACTCATATAATGCAGCTTTAATTGCCCAGATGTGTACAAATTAAAGGAAAAAAATAAAGGGAAAATCAACCACCAATAGGGGGCTACAAATATTCCTAGTTTTTAGAAGTTCTATTCCTCTTACTAATCAGGGCTCTTTCCACTAATCTAAAACAAGGGAACAAAACAATCCACGTTCTTCACTGATGTACATTTTTTCCCCTTGCCATATTTCTTCCTCTCTTCTTCAGGCTTAGCTTTTCTATTGTCATAATTAGTCCTTTTTGTTTATTTAAAGTTTGTCTGTCCCCATTTTTTCACAGTGCCTTGAAATACCCTACAGCAATACTTAAGATTAAAGTTTATGAAGATTAATAATCTTAGGTTTGTGAAGATTAAAGATCAACAACATTCAGATAAGAAGGCTGTGGTGATTGATTGTACTTGCATAGGCAACAGGAGCCAGACACGGAAGAAGACCAAAACACTGAGTTTAACCACGGAAGTAAAAGAGCAACCTGCCATCCACCTTTTGTGCTTGCTCTAAATTTGTCTTACATGAAGTGCGGAGAGGTTCTAGATTTATCAAAATAACTTCTCAGTCCACAATGAGCCAAGATTTTCCAAAACTGGGGCTTTTCAAAAATGGTGAAAAATTACCTGCTGGTTTTTAAAGTGATACAGATTGCAGGAGCTGAATAGCACTGGAATCATTTCAGAAAGATGCCTGAGATTTTATGAATTCATTTGGCTTCCCTCCTGTCACGCTGGCATCAGCTCTTATTTTAAACAGAAATCTCCCTAGCAGGAGAAAATACAGGAGATGATACCAAGGGAAATAATAAGGTAATTAAAGATAAAAAATACAGATCTGGTGATTTGCTCACTATATCATATAATTATAGAATGGCTGGGGTTGGAGGGTCCTTAAAGGTCATTGAGTTCCAACCCCCCTGTTCTGGGCAGAGACACCGCCCACTTGAGCAGGTTGCTCAAAGACCCATCCAGCCTTATCTTGAATACCTCCAGGGATGGGGCATCACCAACTTCTCTGGACAACCTGTTCCAGTCCCTTACTACCCTCACAGTAAAGAATTTCTTCCTAATATCTAATCTAAATCTCCCTTCTTTCAATTTAAATCCATTATCCCTCATCCTACCACTACACTTCCTGATAAAGAGTCTCTCCCTATTTCTCCTGTAGGTCCCCTTTAGGTATTGGAAGGCTGTTATAAAGTCTCCCCAGAGTTTGNGTGCCCAGGATTGCCATGACCCAGGTGCAGGACCTTGCTCTTGTTAAACTTCATGAGGTTTGTACAGGCCCCTCAAGCCTGTCCAGGTCCCTCTGGATGGCGTCCTTCCCTCGAGCGTGTAAACACTCCACACAGCTTGGTGTTGTCAGCAAATTTGCTGCAGGCACACTCTATCCCACTGTTCATGTCTCCAACAAGGATGTTAAACAGCACTGGTCCCAGTAGTGAGCCCTGAGGAATGCCACTTGTCATTGGTTTCCACTTGGACATTGAGCCACTGACCAAAACCCTTTGAGTGCAGCCGTCTAGTCAATCGTTATCCACCAAGTGATCCATCCATAAAATCTATGACTTCCCAATTTAGAGACTAGGGTGTCATGCGAGACAGTGTCAAACACTTTGCATAAACTTGTCCAACTGTGCACAGCATGGTGAAGTTGAGGAAGAAACCTCCACTAAGTTACCATAAAACCCTAAATGTTATTGCATAGATTAAAGTAGTGCCAACAACACACACGATGGAGCTAAATAATTCCTGCCCTTTGCTCCCTAGGCCTTCCTGTGGGAATTTCTAGCTCCAGACTTCCCTGTCACAAGGGAAACTCCACAATAGCATTTACCTCTCATTCAAACTCATCTACCACATCACACAGAAAGCCATTGCCAGTGCCACAGGAATTCAAGTTCTGTATTCTCACCCATTTTTAACCCATAAACATAGAATTAAAACCTCTCTGAATTAGAATGGTTCGTCTTGCTTGATAAACCTCAGGGGAAGGCAAATTTATCCTCTCTGCTTCACAGTAATGCACCAGGTTTTTCAACACAGCTGAACCTCCATAGTCTCATAATGTAATTCCTCAGGACAAAGCCTGCCTGCAAAGCCACTCTTCCCAGTCACACTGCAGTCACGTACAATAAACCACATGTGTGTACTTTGTAAATCCCACCTCTCCAGATTTATGTACAAAGACGTTCTCTGCTCTGCTGGTGGCCATCACAGCCTAGGAGCTGCTGTTTGGATAGGAGTCCACAAGAGAAAAGATGAATGAGGAAAGATTTCTGTGGCTCAGTTAAGAGCTTAGCAAGGTGATTTATAAAAGAAGAGAGCAGCTTAGAGAAAATTAAAAATGGGAAGCAGAATAGAAAAGGTATACAAAGATAGAAGCTAAACCCACATAAAAATCTGATATGGAACTAGGGTAAAAGAAGTGCATAAATACCGAAAAGGAAATAAAAAAGGCAAGCAACTAGTAGCATGTTAGCAGCATAAGCAGCAAAGATCCAGGCTCACATCAGTGAGGACAGGGAGCCAAGAGGTCATGAAAAACATGTTAATGACAGAGGTAAGGTTAATATCACTGGAAGCCTGGGAAACATTTCTTTGTTTCATACTCCATGGAAGAAGCTGAAGGGGTCATGACTTGGGGACAGATTAGTACAGGGGCTAGTGGCAGGGACATGGAGTGAAATGAAGAAGCAGTGTTAAAATACTTTGAAATGACTCCTGAGTAGATAAGGTGTCAAAGAAAGAATTAAAATTCACCTGGTGCCAGTGAATTTATCACAGAATAGTTAAGTGGAAGCACCAAGGTAAAACAGTAAGCAGCCTTTGAAAAATACAGTAAAATGTGCAGTATGGGCCTGGAAAGGAGGAGAGGGTATATAGTCCAAGAGGATTCAGGAAGCTACATAATCAAAACTTTATTTATTGCTAATGTCAGCTTGCTATGGAGTCAATAGGTTTATCCCATTCATAGTATAAACTGATATGAGACCACTAAACTAGCCTCATGGCATTATTATTATTATTATTATTATTATTATTAAGAAACTACATTCACTTGTAGAAGTGCAAAATAATAGAGGTTTGGGGTTTTTCTCAATTATTTCAATATCTCAGCCAAAAGTAATACATGTGGTGCATTTTTTTAAAAAAGTATAAATATCATAAATCTATAGTAGCAATGTCAGGCCAGTGTGAAACGGTTCTGAAAATCTTACTGTTCATACCTATTAATGAAGAATGGATTTAGATCAAAAAACAAAACTCAGAAAAATATGTGGCAGAACGCTCTCTTATTTAGGTGGAAGAAAAAATACCTTAAAAAATTGAGCCCTTAGGTAGAAATAGATTCAACTTTAACTTTCCAGCAAACAAACAAACAAAAAAAAAAAACCAAAGAAACCTAAATGCTTTTTTTTTAATTTTTATGAAGAGTGAAAAGCATAGCAGTAAACCTACAAAATGTCAATGGTGATTTTCATATAGACTGTCTGCTATGTGCTAAAGCATATCAAGATGGTTGTAGAGGTGAGTGAAGGAAGTCAACATTTACTGTGGTCCAAATGTATCTTGGATTTGTTTGAGACCTTGAGGGCTAATATTCACATACAGAAAGTCCATATTCAGGCTGTGCTAAGTGAAGGTTTTGGTGGTAAAATTTGTGTATTTTTAGACAAGAAACACAATAATGGAAATGCACTTATCAATAGATCTGCAGGTACACTTAAATATTTTTGGCATATATTAATATTCTATCAGCCCTTCCAGGTTCTTATACAGCTTAACAAATGGAACAAATTTATAAAGCTACACTTGAAAGTAGTAATAGTTTTCTTTTTAGAAATATAACAGAAACTGAACGGGCAGGAATATTTTGTGTGACAAAAACAGCAGGAAAAGAAGGAAAATTTCATCCGAGTCTCAAATGTCAGATTATATCTGGAAAAGAAGTCTGTTATTAGGTACAGACTGAAGTTCAAAAACTTTGTATCTATTCTCAGCTCCACTTTGACTCAGGATATGACCTCTGACAAATGATTTCAAGGGAGTCTGTAAAGCAAAAGGAAAAGGATCATTGAGACTGTGATGAAGAACAGACTGGTATTCCCCCTGACAAAAGAATGGCCATCCTGGCCCATCTGGCCCAGCATCTTTTCTTTTAAGTGGCCCTAAAGAAGAATCAGTGGGTGCTCAAGAAGGGCAAAAGAGCATGTGAAATACAGAGTGCACTTCTCTTTGAATCCTCTACAGCTTCTTGAAATCTTCAGTTTAGGGATTTCCTATACCTATATATTGTATTGCATCCCATGGGAAAGCAATGGTTATATGCAACTTACATTGGTACCAAAATCAACCTGCTAAATGTACTTGGAAATCTGTAGGAATTAATTTCCCCTGCTGAGAAGCTGGCTCTAAGATAACTTGCTTAAGGTTAGTTCGGTTTAGCACCAATAAATTACAGTGCAGCCTGTATATGTTACAGAAAACAGGGCGAAAGATGCACTGAGGCATGAGGAACTGTTTTATGATGGAGGGAGATGCTAGGAGGGATTCTAGGTGCAGCCTTTATTGTATACATGGGACCGGGTTAGATCTGCAAGGCTTAATGAGACTTTACTCTCTGACTAGAGGCTAATCCCTCACTAGGAGGGCCCAATCCAGCAGAATTGTATTGCTGCACACTCCATAATGTCATATGCAGTAACCCTGCCCACATCACTCCTCTCTGCACCTTCTCACTTCATCACACCATCTGTGCCAGGTGGCATGGACAGGTTCAGACAATAACCTCTTGCTGCTCTGTTCCACCTCTAATTCAAGGGCATTCTCTCCGTTACAGGCTGGCAGTTTTGGAATAGTTGTACATTATGATGGCCTTCTACCTCAAAAAAAGTATTCAGACAAACACAGATGTCTTGTTCCATCTAATTAGAAGAGCAATGGATCCTGAACTCTATTTTGTGATAAGACAAAGTTGCTAGCACAGTGGTATCCAGGCAGGCACGCCTGTCTGCTACCCCGCAGGTACTGGAGTTGGTAACAGGAATAAATCATCAAGTACAGGCCAATGTTATGAATTGCAGAATTTTGTGAGCCATTAGTCAAAGGTTGTGAATTGCTCAGAGTTGGGAAAATTTGAATAACTAATGTAAAATGTGTAAATGACATATTGTGGTCCTCAGGATCTCAAGAGAGATAATTAAAAAAAAAAAAAAAAAAGGAAACCTAGCATGCTCCTCTCCTCACCTAGTTGTGTTGGTGTCAGTGAGAAAAAACATTGCTCAAAACAAGCTCCATCTACTCCTGAATTATAGAAAAACAACGCTACAGAGACCCACAGCACCCACAGCATCTTTTAAATTTGAACAATTTGCTGGACCTCACAGAAGTGCACTTACGTTACTTTCTCTGAAGTAGGCCACTTTACCACAAAGGAACTTACACCTGCTCCTGTTAGGTGATTAGCAGTGAAAATCATTGGCTTGGGGAACCATTCAGAGAAGAGTAAGATAAAGTCCATTTCTCACATATCCCTGGTTATTAATGGCAATTTTAGCAAAATGTATAAAGAGTATATCTGATCTCTGCTGTCACACACCAGACAGATTTTAACTCAATTACTCCCCTCGCACCTTATCTGAATTTATTTTTCTGTATGAAATTAGATCAGACGTTATCTCTGAACACACACACACACACACACACACACACTCTGAATTGTGGATGGAAATATCCACAAGGAAAAGCAGATGCTCTTGTGATTGACAGAAACCCCTGAAACACTGTCTGCTCCACAGAAACAAAGCCAGAGTTGTCATAGGGATGATTTACTAGGCTATATTACAGTGGCAGAGAGAGATTTTTGTATGACTAAAGGTCTGGTCTTATTGCAGAATAAGTAAATATGCTTGCCTCAAATTCAATCTAATCTAATTTGCTGCAGAAAATTAGAAATATTAGTATAGCAACTATTAAATCAAGTGATTTAAACACAATGTAAGATGGAATGAAAAAGCATCACTGCCATTTCATAGTACGAAATCCCATACCACATATTTTGGATAAAATCAGTAAGAGAAATAAAACTAAATAACACCTAGACGACTGCAACCACTGGTGAGATGATGTGTTGCTGTACGTAGAGATTATTCTAAATCCTGTATTCATGTATATTTCCTCTCTACCGTTTATTCATAACTCTTAATGTCAGTGGTGTAAAGTACATGTACTAAAAACAGAAAAGGCTGTCATTTTCCAGTAGTACAGTTTCAGTTTACTAAAAAAGACAAACAAAAGACCCAAAAGGCTTTAAGAAACTATGGATGTTATTTGCATAAATCAATAGGATTTTGTTCCTAGTTGTAGTGAGTACAAATGAAAGTCTTGTCTTTCAATACTGGCCTGTAGCACATCACTTTTTCTGTGATAGTAATGCCCAAATAAGTGGGGCTGATCACGTGTGGTGAATTATTGGTTGTTTGCAGCCTGGTGGACCTAAAAGGTCAAATATCTTATGAGTTCTGCACAGAGAGATCTGACCTGTATGTTACAGTAAAATAAAATTAATGGGAAAGTCTTGGAGTACTTAGACATCTTATTTTACTTTGGACAATTGCTGCTTCCCCAGTGAAGCTTGCAAGGGCAGGGATGGTACCAGGAAGGCAAGAGAATAACACCCCAGAAGGGTTTGTGCAGCAGAGGATGAAAAGTCAACAGTAGCAAAAGAAGCACCTAAACTGGCAGGAGAAAGGGAAGGAGTATTGAAGCTTCAGGTTTGGATTCATTCTGTCTCTCCCATCTCCCCAAAACACTTAGCTGAAAGCAACAGCTCTTCACAAATATTTTTGCTTCAGCAAATGAGCCTGTTTCCAGAAAAGGTAATTTTATCACTGGGTTAGCAACATCCTTTATGTTAAGTGTAAGTACTCCAAAGGATAACAAGTGCTATCACTTCCTGCAATGGCAGCTGCTACTCTGTTTCTCTGGTCTGAAATAGGAAGTTTTCCATTTCTCTAGCCTCCATATTCATCATACAAATGAGTACATGGCATTTTCTCTCTTTGCTTATATAGCACAAAGACATCACAATGGTGTCTGCTAGTGAGCATGTAAGGTATATCACCAAGTTGTTCCTTCCACAGATATAAGTTGCTATGAAAGGGATAAGGAACTCTATATATTTGAAATAGCTCTATGTGCCCACATGAAAAACAAAGAATGAACTGAGGAAAGGCAATGAGTGGATTTTAGTGAGCTAGAACATGGGAAAAATGGGAACAGAAATCCATGTATAGTGGTAGGTTACAAAAGCACCAAGGGCTGAGAAGGTCAGTCAGGAAACTGCTTTGTCAGGTTTTTTTCCAAATCCAAAACTCTCAGAAGTGTTCTGTCACAGATGGTTACAATGCCTCTTCCAAGGCAGAAAGTTTCCATGCAATGCACTAAGTCTGCACAACTATCTTTCCATTTATTTAGAAATTATTCTGGATATGTGCCAAATAATATGCCGAGATGCTTCTTTTCAGTCATTTGGCTACCCACCTTTGATCCATCCATGGAGAAGCAGACAGGACATCTCCAACTCTGATTTTTATGAAGGCAGAAAAAAAATCTTCAGCAAAATCTTTAAATGAAAGCTTGTCAAAGTGTGGCAGCGGGAGTTTCTTGAAAATCACCTTCAAAGTCTGAAGAAAAATAATTGCTTGATCGTATAGCAAATTCTGTATTATGTAAAGTGTAGCATTTTCATTATGCTGGATTATTCTCAAAAGCCTTTTCATTAGACTTCACAGATTCGATCATTTGTATAAATGTATCCAAAGCTGCCTGGGGTGAGCTAGCTCAGCTTGCAGTCCCACAATGAGAACTGAATATCATATAATGAAAAAGGAACAGAAGAGCGATTTTAGGAGATGAGCTTCACTCAGAGGATCACATTTGGAAAGTAGTAGCTCTCTCAAAGATCCTTCTGTCCCTTGGGAGCAATGTACTATGCACAGGTTGTACGTTTACATGCTAGTGTAATCCGCTTGGTAGGTGATTGGATTCCAATATACTCAAGGGATTTAAATGACCTAATATTCTGAAGTTTTACATAAGAATGGAAAACCATGAAGCTAAGAAAAATATATACTATGTGTATAAATATTTTATCATTTGATGTATTAATGCCCTTTTCTCAGATCGGCTGGAGTCAATTTTATTTTAAAGGCCTAGTGAAGGTGAAAAGCACATGTGGAAAATGACTTTTTAATGTTCTTGGTCATGTTGGAATTATTAAAATTAACAGAGAGTGTTAAAAAGGCAAAGTGATGCTATCACCTTAGAGGCACTGGATAGAAAATATAACAGCACGCTAAGTGCCCCTTTCATTGTAACTCCAACATCTTCTCAGAAACCATTTAGTCAAGTCAAATTGCTGAGTTGTATTTAGTTGTATTCATCAAATAAATGGAGCTGTGGATATAGTGTTTTATTTTAGCAAGCAGAACTCATTAATTTAATTCTATAAAAACTCTGCAAAGAAACTCCAGGAAATTACACCATGGGGACAACACGTATTTTAACTGATGAGGTATAAAGACTGACAGTAAAATGACTGCTAATGCTTTTGTTGAACAGTTGCAACAAAGCCCAGTCTAGCAGTAATCAAAAACATTTGTCTTGATAAATGTGAGAAGTGAAAACAAGAAATGGTATTATTCCAGAATTTCTTAATAAGAATTTAGCAAAGGGAAAGGAACATACTTCTAAGACAGTGACTTGCTTGGTAAAAAATTTCAGACAGCTCTGTTGAGTCTTGCAAAATGAACAAGGGAAGTATTCATAACTCTGCTGACTTCAGAAAGAGGAGACAGAAAATAGATTTGAAATTTTAAAAGACAGAAAAATGAATCAGGAGTAAAAACCTCTGTAAAAAATGTTATGCCGTTTCCTGCACTTCCCAGATATTTTGTTGTCAGTAATTAGGAATATCAGAAATTATTTTGCTGTAATTTAATCTCTTCAATTTCTTATATAGCCTTCCTAAAACAACTACACTATCTAGCCATCTTTTGAAATACAGTAAGCCAGGTAATCATCATACATCTTTCTCCCAGCTTTGTAACATAAATAAAAACTTGTAGTATGTGCTGTTCGTTCATATTTAAAGACATTTTCATACAAAACTCTACAGTTTTATTTGTGATGGCTGTTAAAAGGAAGGGCACAAACACAAAACTATATACTCTTTTTTAAAAAAAGAAACTAGCAAAGGTTATGGCTTTAATTTGTACTTGGTCTACAGGGCATTTTGTTCCTCATTCTTTGGCCAGTCCTTTAACCAGCCAGTTCTAAATTGTCACTTCCAAAGTTTACATTGACTTCACTGCTGTGATCTACAGATCTTGTGTCCACAATGTATGAGTTCTTAAACAAAAACGACTGGTGAGTTTTAGGAAAGAGGAAGATGACTGGTCAGTACCTGAAATTATTAAAAAGGGGAAGGTATTTGAAGTACTGTTTGAAGTATTTTAATTGTGAAAGCCTTCTCACCTGCCTGGTAAATGCAGCCAAGGCAACGGGGAGCTGGGCACAGGTGAGCCACACGTGCTTACAGCAAGGAGCTTGCTGCTGCTCCTGAGAGCTGGCACTGCCCATATGCATGTCCTCTAAGGGTCACTCCCATCCGTAAGTATACCTGGATGGACAAATATCTAATGGAATGAGGGTCAAAAAAGGAAAGGAATGCAATACAAGATAACTAGTATACAGAATAACAAGAAATACCTCTAAGGTTCTAGACTGTGACTGCCTTCACACCAAGAAAGCGGAAACCATCATGAGTGCCCTACCTGTTTGTACATGTAAGGCTCCCTTCAAAAGAAAGTGTAGTTCATTGCTCTACTTCTTGTGCATGCTTTTCGCCCTCCACTTTGCCCGAGTTTTTGAGAAGGCCTGCCTTGGCTGTGTTTAACTGGCACTGCCTTCATGACAGAAAGTATGCCAGAAGATCTTGAGCCCTTAAGACTGTCAGAATATTCTGGTGCATTGTACAGATTGGATGGAGTTGAAAACAATTTTTGTACCCGGGCATTGTTTTTCAAACCCTACTTTATCCTCAAAATCTCTGAAGTTTAAAGTTTCTGAAGCTTTCTTTTGAGGATCTAAGAGGGAGGCATCTTTGAGGAGGATGTGAGAGAGTTGTCTGTCAACCTTACCTGTAATATGAAGGTTTGATATATTATAGCTCATGAACTGGGAACTTTTTATTCTCTTTGTTTCTGGCAGCACAAGCTTATTTGGAAATTATTTTGCATGTCATGAAAGCTTAGTAGGCAAGTGATGGTACTGCTTGTAGAACTTGTAAATTTGAGAAACTTAAGCCATATGATTGAAGAATATTTTTCAAAGAGAAATTCCACATTACAAATCAAAGATCACTGACGTGAGATATTTAAAGTATCAGCCCAGAAAAATGGATAATTGACGTGACCACACCCATAATTCACCAGTGCCTGGCTTTTAGTAAGACATACAAACTCTCTGACTAGTCTACTAGAAATAAAAAAAAAAAAAACAAAAAACAACAAAA
>VXBJ01005374.1:38695-75019 GCA_013400055.1 Nycticryphes semicollaris | reverse complement strand
CACCAAAACAAAGCCCCAACAAAAAAAAAAAAAAAAAAATCCATCTCTGTACATAATAAAGCTTTCAGAAAAGCTTTTTAACAAGGTAGTTTCCTGAATGGCTTCCATTTGCATTAGAAATACGTAGATTGGGTTGGAGTGAATCATAAAGCACCTTTTGTCGTTCTTTTTGTTTGTTCAGTCATGGTTAAATGCAGCCGTTCGAGGTACTCTAACACCCTGTGACTTTCAGAAGAAAAGAATAAGGAGTCTTTCAGCACGCATGCACATTTATGAAAATTACGAGCCTTAGAGGAAGGAACAATTTCTAGTTTGCGAACTAATGCCACTAATTTGTTTCCACCTACTTCTCTGTCGTGATCAATTAACAGAAGCAGCACTTTTAAAGATTTAAGCAACATTAAATATTTTTGTGAGTCCATAGTGTCTTTAATACATCTGTTACTTCATCTGAGCAATGAGGACTCAAAAATAAGAATATGAGAGACACAAGGAAAACAGAAAGAGTAAAAATAGCACATTTATAACTCATTAATTAATTGCTTAAATTTTATGCCTTTTCGTCTGTGATCATAATAAGGTATGGGGGTAATAAGTAGTCAAGCAAATATCCTATCTTCTGTGATGAATTCATACCTGTTTCTTCCATCTGGAAACTGAGGGCTAAATATTTCCAACAGGGCACAGGAAGAAGTTAGTAAGTTAGTGTCTCTTCAAACTAATTCCGTGCAAGTAGATGTTGACCATATTCTGTGTTTTACAAGGACTCAGAGAATAATGATCACAGTGCTAAGAATATAACTTAGCCTTTCACGATATTTAATGTATACAGAAAATTGGGATCTAAAAGTGCCTGCACAGTTTTTATGTCTTGGCTTTGTGCCAGAAGAAGTAAAAGCTGGAATGTTTGGCAATAAATGGGCATAAATCCCAAATGTAGCAGCAGACCCAAAGAAAATCCTACTGAAAAAGAGAGGAAAACAGTGAGGTGATTAAAAATGTCTGTTGTAGAGGGAAAATGGACCTGCCTGATAGTTCAATAATATACCCAGTGAAAAACCTGAACTTCCTGTAACAGCATCACTGATGAGATAAAAGTGGTATTTTTCTTGAGTGCAATGAGGGCAAAACCCTACAACTTGCTGAGCAGACAAAAAGCCTTTGTTAAACCAGCAGAAAAAAACATTTACTGATAATGTGGAAAACACCCTTCAAAATCACCTGTCCCCAGAGTCACTGGTGATTTGAAGAGCATTTCTGTTTTTATAAGTGGAATAAACAGAAGATGAACATTTATGAGTATGTGACTGAATTAGGAAAATTAACAGAGCATTGCCAGCTTGGAGAGAGTTTAAATCATGCATGAAGAGGCTCAATAGTGTGTTGTGTGCAGAGGGAAGTGATCCAAAAATGCCTGTTTACTGGGCCCTTTATACCCTAAAGTGGTCCCTAGAATTTGATATTTAAGTGAAGATAGCTTCTTATCATGCTATAGAGCTGCAACAACATCATATGATCTGCTCAGCAAATTAACCAAAGGTCAAGCCCAAAGCATAAAACGGGCACTATTTAACAACTCTGTGCTTTACTTTGGGAATGCAGAAATTTGATGAAGTAAAGTTTTGTTATGAAACTTTCCATGGGACATTTTTTGCAGTATTTTTGTTCTTGCATTTCTCTGTCAGATAGAGTAAAATACAGCCACTCCAGTATAATTAACAAGCAGTTTCTTTAAACAACTGTTTGTTTTATTGTAACCTAAAATTTTTTTTCTTGATGTTGATACTTACAGAGAGCTTGATTATTCTGTCATGGGATAACTAATTGGCGTAATTGCCAGCTGCGCCTCTGTGAGGCCTCAGAGAGCAAGACAGCAAGCTCTTTATCTGAACAAGTTTCACTGTACTTCTTATATGCAGCAAAGCCAGAAACAGGTCTGAACACAGTCGGTTACACAAGACAGCAGTTAACAAGATTCATCTTTTCAACTGGGCCAATGTTCTTGAGAATATTTCATGGGTACGTTGCTAAATGGTTACCAGCTTGTTTTGCTTATCAGAATATCTTCTATCCATTAATTGCATCAGAGGGAGGGTTGAGGATAATGGTGAGGAGGAATAAAAGCACAGAACATCATTATTATTATTATTTTTTTTTTTAAAAGAACTAAGACTAATCTTATTAAAAATAACATAGTTTTCCATAGCAGGATTTGGTGCAAAGGCACGAATTATCAGTTCAGCATTCCCACAATATCTCAGTGAGAGATTTGGAAAGTCTTCACCTTCATATTTGCATATTTAGTCCTTTTCATAGTGCTGGCTGTCCAGGTGACAGTCAGCTGCCAAACCAGACATTGCACTCTTCCACTGCCACTCCAGCAAGTGCCACTTTTCACCCCTGCTACGCAACTGCTCAGTTCCCTTGATCCTGCTCATTCACTTTGAGACCCAGAGGTCCCGCAGCTTGTGGTCACTCCAAAATCAGATGTCACTCATTTGATATCACAAACTTAGTCAAGAATTTGTCCTCTATACATATTCTATGGGCTTTCTAGACATGCTTACCTACCTGTCCTACCCACCCTTACCTTCTTTACTACTTGTGAACTTTCTTCTGGTGTACTTTAGCATTGAACAGGGAAGCACAATAGAGAACTTCTTAGGGTCTTTGTGCTCTGCATCTGGTATCATCTGTGTTTTAGATGTCTGCCAGAGCCAGAGTTGCATATAGAGGAAGAATATAAAAGCAGGTCTAAAATGTAGCCACAGAAGAAGGAATAATTCACCTCCTCAGTCCTTCCAGTGATTGCATTTACAGTAATCTACCATAGCAGGAAAACCCTGTGGTTGCTCCTCAGGAGAAGATTGTCTCTCTTGTACTGTGATGTCACTTCTATTCCTTTTTTCTGATGCTTATTATCATGAGAGCAAAGATGCAAGGGGGAGTTCAGTATGGAGCTAAACTGAACTCCATACTGTATAGACTGTATACATTATCTATATCATTATATATATATATGCGTGTATATCTGCATTTGTATATATAAATATATACACATACAAGCGTAATTATATGTAAGGAGTACATGTATGTATATATTTTATATATATATGTATGTATATATGTTATGTATTATCTAGAGAGAGTACATACGCCCTAGTTCTTTGCAGTAGGACAATGTGAATAACGATTGCCTAATGGCATCTAATTTTTCTGTTGGGATTGATTTAAAGTACAATTTTTTGCATCAATGCGTTACTTAATAGTCTCCCTATCATTTATTTTTACATTTAGTTTTCTATTTAGTTCCGTCTCTGATTAATTCTCCTATAGATGCAGAGAAGGCAGGATTTTTTTTTTTTTTGGTTTTTAAACAGAATTTATTTGCCAGATTGGCTTTCTTCCACAAAGACTAACTCCAAAGCTCAGAGCTTGCTAGGACTGATTCTTTTCTAACTATATCCATACATTCAGGGATATGAATAATTCTTCTAGAAAAAAAAAAAATCTGTGTAGTTGATAGTTTTAAAAATGTGTAACATGGGTGAGTGTCACACAGCTGGCTATGAAAAGAGAAGGGTATTAATCACAATATTTAGATTAGATTATAGATGCAGTTGAACTTTTTTCTCCCTTGCTGCAGCCATTCTTTTTGGAACAGTCACTGCTCTGCTATTCTTACAGGTTGCAAAATGCATTTCATTTATAAAACTGAAAAGGTTTGATACTTTCAAGATCATCTCATAAATTGGATAAATATGGCTCATTGAAGAATAAGGCTAAAAACAAGAATTATTCTTAGTTTGAGATTCAACAAAGCTCTAGAAGAAGAAAAACCTGAGACGCAAAAGACAGCAAACATGTTTGATGGAGGGAACTGCACTATATATTAATTAAAATCTCAAACTTCCTTTATGAAGAATGGAATTTGTGACCCTTAAAAGCATCACTGTGAAGCTGGTGCGTAGAGTTTTGGCTCATGCCTACCCTACTCCTTTAGCAGCCAAAGGTAACAGTTCTCATGTCTTCAAAAGAAGTCAGAGCAAACCCACATTTCTGCTTTTGGTTCTCCATTTCTAACAGCACATCAATCCCCACGAAGAAAGGCAACAGGGCGTTCTTTTCCACCTTTGTAATGAGTTCTTCCCAAAACAAGGGTATGTTTATATTGAATATGAAAATAGGCTTTCGTCGTCATCGGCAGAGGTTGTTGGTGTATTTTTTTAGATGGTCTTTTATCTGAAAATACTGATTTGCTAAAATGGTTGTTGGCTGAAATGATGTTTCAGATCAAACATAAGGAGAAAGAAACCAGTGTGTCTCATAACTAGAACACTTACTTGACATGGCAAAGATGCAGCAATGCAGAAGCTACTATAGTGCTTTACACACCAAGCTATATGTCACCAGGCTGTACAGAAACCATTGCTCTCACCCAAAATATATTTAATTATTCACACAAAGCAGAAAGGCTATTTCAGACTGAATGGGGAAACAGCAGAGCCAGAATAGGGTTCGTGCCTAACTGGCAGAGACCTGCTTGTCTTTTGGTTTCTGCCATGAAACTCTGGAATAAGTGATTTCCTTAGGAAGCGTAAAAACCAACCATTGGTAATAATCAGGAGAATTTTGTAAGATAAGAGACAATTTAACTCCCATGCCATCACAGGTGCAAGTGAAATAACTTTTTGCCAAACAAACCTTTTGCTGCAGCAATATGCACCTGAGGTGGAGCAAGTCTGTCAATAAAAGGATTCCTCGGGGGTTTTCAGTATTCCTCAGCAAAGGCAGGACATTTATATCACTGTTATCTGCTTGTTTAGCTGTTCAGTTTGGTTTGTGTTGTTCAAAGAAAGAATGATAAGAAATGCTTGGGGAACAATTACATGTCTTTGGGCTAATTATAGGTGTTAAAGCTGAGAGTTTCTCTGGAAGGCCATCTTCAATATGATACTAGGTGACTCCTGTTTGTAAACTTCTGTTTTATTAGTGTGGGCTGAGTGATGCCATAAATCTAAAATCCCTTTTAACCAACTGTTTCTCTTTAGATTTCATCACATTTTTGTTTTAAACAGTCTCAGAAAGACAACAGGTTGGTATAGGGAATGTCATCTTAAAGTCCCTAACTCTCATTCCAGTTGCAGAATTGTCATTTTCCAGTCTGAAGGATGCTTTTATTTTAATAAAAGTTCATTTTGGAGTGCCACATTTCATGATTTACTTTGGAAATTTACACATGAAAGCAGGTCATGACCAGAAAAGGCAAATGAACAGGCTTACAGGCAACTTGTATTCAATATATATCTTGGTACTGAGCCATTATTTCAACTTAAAGATAGCAAATTACTTTTTTCCCACTTTAAGCAACGATTTTTCATGAAAATTTTTGTCACACGATCCCTGCCTTACGAGTGAGCACATGTTATTTGCTCTCCACTAGTTGTTTTAATGGCCACCCAATGGGGTCATATATCACCCTATTTGTTATATCTGCATCTGGTCTAACTGTTCTTAAAAAAATTATTTATTGAAATAATTTAACCTTTTTTCCAGTTCTACAAAATATCCATAAGAAGAATGTGACTTTTATTACTTCATTCCTTATTCATAATTGTTTGTCAGATCACTTATGTGAACAAATTATTGCCTGTGGATTCTTCTCAAAACTTCCAATCATTCCTCACCATCTGGACAACGAGGCTGGCTTCATTAGTCACACAGTCTTATTTATATCCTTTGATATGCAATAACCATCCTCTTGGAGACTGAACTGGGGATGTCCAAGTTAAAAGCGTAATTAATTCTAGCCTGAGTTAACTCTCACTAGAGCTACAATGAGCTCAAATGCTCTCAGGAGCACACAGAGTAACATATATCTACTGAGGAAAAATTTCAGTAGACTGTCTTTAAAGAAACTGCCTAGCATCTACTTGGAAACTCTCTTAAATATTTTTTTTTCTTTTTTTTTTTTTTAACTTTCCACAGTAGAGAAGAGGTCAGTTTTCCTACATATGTACAGTCTCTGTGCCCAGTCAGTTCTAAATAAACCAGCATAAACAGATAACCATCTGCTGGATGTCTAGAATGCTTCTGGTTTGTTTTACATGTCACATGTACAAATGTAGATGTGTTTGTGTGCTAGTGTGTTTTGACATGACATAAGCGTATACTTGACCATGTATTGCTTGTCTGATTTATATAGCAGCTGAGGCAGTAAATCTCTAGCCTGGCACAGTCATAACAATAAACACAGATATATTCTATATTTCTAAATATGTCTTTTGACATATCTCATGGTGTTTGTATGGAGAGATTATTTTAGCCTTCTCATAATGATATCTTCTTAAACTCACTGGTCTCTCTTTTGTAACAGCTTTATTTATGGATCGTTTGTGATAAGCACTGATGCGAGGGGAGCAAGCAGTAGGTCCTTCATGTCTCTTGCCCATGCAGATCTGTCCTGCTGGGGATGCAGGGCTGCTTGCAGGCTGTATCCTCACTCCTTCACTCCTCGCCTTTCCTTGCTCAACTCTGTCCTGTTAATCTTTTGCTGTTTTATTGATTGTCCCGTCCATCATTCAGATGGATTATTAAGTTCATGGCTCAACTTGCCAGAGGGAATGTCACTATAACTTGTTCGCTGGGTTAGATTTTAAAGTATTTCCACAACCTAATTCTCTCAATATTATTAATAGACAATAATTTCTTAGTATATATCTTTTTATATTAAACTCTTTCATTTCCAATTCACACCTGGAGGTTTTCATTTGCTTTTCTAATGACTCATTAAAAAGTAAATATCATGTTTTAAGAAATTATTTGGAAGCATAATTTGGCATGTGAGCTAGGTCTAGTTACTAATTATCATGTGTTAGTGGCTGAAGGGTCTGGCTGCTTTCTGAGCAACCCAAATCAGTGGAGATAACACCACAAATTTCTCTCCCTGTGTATTCCTTCAGATATGCAGTGTGTGATCTGGGAGCTGAGACACCCTGCACAGTCGGGAAAAGCAAATGACCTCCAGGCATGGGACTGGGGATACACAGTCAGGAACTACCTCTTAGTGAATCCTTCCAGAAAAAGACAAATAGCAACAACATTTAGTAAGTAGTAGTAAGCAGTATTTAGTAAATACTAGCTAGTATTTAGTATGTTCTAAATACTATATAGTAAACAATGGTACTTGAAAATGAAAACACTGAAAGTCTAGATGTTGTATATGTGAATGACAGAACAGAGCCCAGATTAGACAGCCTGTGGTTTTGTACTCCTCTCTTAGGCTGCCAGTCTTTGTGCACTCTTGGATTTCAAAAATAGGGAGCAGGCACTTCGATTGGGGTGTGATGCTGCTTAAATTCAAGGGAAAACTTGGAGCACATCTCTCAAGATGACAAGTGATCTAGGCAAGGAGAGTTTGTAAGTCTCCTCACAGGGATCAGCCAGAGCTCCCGCTTTGAAACACCTGAGACTGCCTAGCATATCTTTTCTATATGTAGTGCATTTTTTTCATTTGTTACCCTATAAAACAAGATCTCCTACCATTTTTATTTTAAGGGCATGCATGAGTAGTTAAGGAATATTAACTTCAAACCTAGACGATTCTCAATAAAAATAAGCCTCTGTCCTTCTGATCATCCACCCATGCAAAAGCATGAATGTCTTTCCTGCATCCAGCTAATCCCTTCATGACTCTACATGGGAAAAAGCCAACAGTGTCTACTTGGTACACAGATGCCAGTACTTTCTTAGTTTGAGAGAACACTATTGTTTGAAATACCATTTCAAATTTTGTTATTGAAGAACAAGTGAAGAGATGCTGGGTCGGAGTTTAGTTGGAAAATAAGAGATGTCAATGGGAAGGAGTAAAGCCTAAGAGGGATGAGAAAAAGGAGCACAAGTCTGTACAGCATGGATGCTATAGCAGTGCGATGGATGGATCCTTGACTGGCGCTAAACAACCAGTGGTCCAAATCCAATAAATCTTATCCACACAGGTAGCAGAAAAATCTTCCTAGTGAGAAATAATTGATTCTGCCTCAGGGCAAAAGCAAAAAAAAAAATTCATCACACACACACAAACGCACAGCTGCAACATAGGACTCTAGTGATTCTTCTGTTACAATTTAGCTGAAGACTTTGATGTATCCTCCAATACACTAACCTCTGTCCTAATGAAATAATAATTAAAAAATTTGTAATGGGAATACTGAGTTAGTTATCAGGATACCAGAAGGATTAGGAGGAGCCTGATTAATATAATTTTGGAAAGAGGCATAGACATTCAATATGTGTTCATCGCCTGTGTAGTCATTCCCATCCTTTCAAGAGATTGCTGTCCCTGTATAATCAGGTCACATCAGCACTCTTAATCTAGCCCTGGACAAAGTCAGCTGGGTTGGTCTGAACCTTGCTGGAAGGGATCTGGGTGACTGCATCTGTTAGTGTTGTCACTTTAAAGCAGGCATGGCTCGGCTTGACATCAGTGACCAGAAAGTAGGGGGTAATAATTACAGAATGCAGGGCATTTTGAACCACAGAATGAGCTCTCCCTCACTCCAGAAATGCTCATCATTTTCCCAGTTAGGGGCTTTTGCACTTTGGAAGAGTATCAAGCTTGTAGTAAGAATGAAAACTAAAGTATTCTGTGAAATGTATGCTTTTTGGGATGGAGACAGTTTCTTATTGATCATCTGGCAGCACGAGAACCTGATCTTTCTCATTATTCATTGCATACATGAACAGTTAAGTCATTTAACTGCTCTCTGAAAATAGTAAAGTTCCCTTTGTTTTCATTTTTATAGCAAACTTCTTCTGCACAGGAATCATTTTAATATTGTTTCCTGCTTCTGCAGTTAAACATATGCCTTTTTAATGAAAATCATCAAGTTAATACAGATGTATTCCCTTTCTTGTATGTCATCACAGCTCTCTGCTCTATGTAAAGCTCAAGGAGTGCATTAGCACCAGTCTAGGACAAAGGCAATTATCAGCCTTTAGGGGCTTTTATTTCTAGCAAGTACTTTCAGCCAGGTGAGCCCTACCTCCACATCTCTCTCTAATTCCTCAAATACCAAAAACTAAGACAATTGTTACTGAAGTGCATCTACTGAAAACTTCTGGAGGTTATAGAATATAGAATAATTTGCATTTTTATGTCATTTTGCACATTGATCCCTTTTTATAAGAAAACTCACAAACACACTGTACAGTAAGATTTTCCCTGGCTCCCTCCTTTGAAAAAAAAAGAAAGCCATATATATTACAAAAAAAACCTAAATTTGCCAGAAATATGTACGTCTGGGGAAACAGACAAATTAAAGCAAATACTTCTGTGTAAAATAACTCAGGGTTTTTTTTGTGGGGTTTGCTTTTGTTATTTTTTAATCAAGTCTTGGCTTTTCTTTTTAATAGCTTCAAACTGGGGAATAATTTTCAATGGGAGTTTTTTGACCGCTGTTACTTTGATATTTTATTTGTTAGCTCTATTGTTAGCTCATGGTTTAGTTATTGCTGGATGCAAGAGTCAGAAAGATAACTGCCAGAGAAGTACTAGAACAGTGGCTTATGCTTTAAGTTAAGCTTCTGTGGAAATGCATAAGTTTTAACCATTACAGTGTTATTTCTCCTTTTTTTTTTTTAAAATAGTTCTCTGCTTTGTTTCATTTTCTAGTGGGGCATTAGGAAACATCAGGTTAGCAATTAAATCAGTGCATTGAACTAGAATTATGTAAAATACTAATTGTGTATTTTTAAGATAATGAGAACTTAAATGAACAAAAATAACAAGGTGTATCACGTGGAACAAGCTAGTCAAGATCATTTCCTTATCTAGCTTTTATAGAATATTTCTGTAGTGTTAAAAATCCTTTCTCGTCAGCTGGATTAAGCAAAGTTGGATGACATAAATTCTCTTCAAGCTTGAGGGCTGAATTGATTATGGCGTATCAGTTTGCAAGAGATAATAATCCAGATAATTGAATGAATTTTATTTCTTCTTTAAAAAAATAGACAGCTAGATAGAGGGAAGATGTGCAATTCTGCCATGACTCCTTCCTCCAGTTAGAAAAAGTTGCGTAGGATTTTACAGAGGTGACACCATTTTACAGCCAAACATCAGACCTACTGGGTAGTTTCTCATATCACCCATGACATTAAAAAGTGTATAGTCAGGTTGTGGAGTATGTTTGCTTGCTTTGTATTCTATGTTTAATTTTTTTAAATATAAATACATACTTAGAAATATGTATTGTTAAGTATACTCCTGCCATATTGAACAAGATGCTCCTCCTAATCCTTCAAACTCATGAAAGCTTCAAAGAATATATTTGGCAAATGTACATCTACAAAATTATATTTTTTCCAACAAATTCATTATCAATTCTTATTCTTTAAAGATACTAAGAGGAAAATAATAAATTGCAATCCACATCTGCAGTTTTATCAAAAACACTATTTCATGGACTGAATTTGTTAGGAGTTCTCTAGAATAAATGAATTTGGCCATGCAAAACATATCTGACAAAAGCACCACTAGAAATTTTATATTATGTTTTAGGCTGAGGGAAATTTAAATGACTGAGCTATAAATGTCTACATAAGAGGGTTTGGAGAAAATGCTGACAGGCCCCTATCTCTAGTGATGCTGCCAGGTGCTGTTATAATAAGTTCTTTGGAAGCAAAGACCTCTTCATTTCTGCAAGCAGAGTAAAACCTTGTCTGCAGACCAGGTCTGCTAATTTGAGACTGAGCATTATTTCAGCACTTGGTCTACTTAAGAAGAATAAAGAGCATTTGGTAGAGTTCTTTGGTGCTGAATAAACATCCTTAGGTCTAGAATTTGGGCTCCCTTAGTCAGCAGAAACTGGCAGGGGTTAGAAAAAGCTGAGCATTTTCAGCTCATTTACAATGTAATTTATGAAATAAACCTGTGAACAGGTATTTAAACCAGCAAACTGCTGAGATAAAATAGTTTCTCATTCAGCAATTCACCTGACAATATGTTAGAGTCAGTAAGACTCCTTTTAAAAGTTAGATAGAAATGAATGTAGCAGAAAAAATAAGCCCAAGACTGGAAAAGTTAGCATTAAAAAAATAAAGGAAGATCACAATGTATATCTCAATACAGGGATCCAGTAATATTTTGTAAGAAGATGCAATTTAGTCTAATGCAAAAAAGCCAGTGCAGAGCAAGAAATGGTTTGATTAAGTACTCTCAGCCCAGTATCTGCTAGTCTTGCTCCCTTTTGCAAGCTGGACCTTAATTTATCTATTAACAAAACACAAATGCAAATATTTTTGACAACTCAAGGTGTATTAAGAGGCTGAATAGCACTAATTCATCACTATCCACAAATTGCAGTATAAATTCTCTTTTTTTAGACTTAGTAAGAAATACAAAACTCCAAACGTATCCGTGGTGTGAATGAGGAAGGATAGTAGGTTTGGTACAGTTAAATTATTCTAAAAAAATAATTACAAGGTAGTTTTGTATTAGAGGCAAAAATTTCCATGTCTTCTACAGCCGAGACACTGTGCTTAAATTAACAATCAGCTGCCACTGTGTCCCAAAGAAAACCATCTTATAAATAATCCATAGTGGAGAAATTAGATGTAGTATTATAGAGATAGATATTGGGAGAAAAAAAGTTGAATTTGGTGGTTAGGCAATAGCTGCAGCTATGAAACTCTGCATCTCATTTTAATGGTTTTATATTTTCCTCCACAAATGACATTATTAACTGTATGTCATTGCTGTAAAAGCATTCTCTGTCTCACTAAAAATAGTTTCCTTTAAACTACAAGTAACAGCCCAAAGGACCTTTTGTGTCCAACACTAATAAATTCTAAACAAAGCTGTGATGTCACATGGGGTAGAGTACTTCTCTTGACTTTTGCATGATCCAAATCAGGCTACTTCAAGACTGCTGTGCTAGCTAAGAGCTTAAATTCCTGAAGATATATGTCTGTGAAATCATGGTCACAGTCACCCTCGGGTATCTCACCAGTCCCTTGAGAGCAGTTGGTACCTTCTGAGAACCAGCTGGAAAAGCAACTGTGAGCATCTATATCAAATATATGTTTCTGACACCACAAAATAAGGGCTGTTGCTCACTGTGAGTGGTCTGATAGCAACAAATAGAAATTTACATCTGGCATCCATTGCCTTCAGTGCTAATCTGAGACAGAAGATACAACACAAACTGGGAAGCTGGCAGTGATAAATGTAGAACCTTAACAGAGAAAGAAGTGTGAAGATGAACTAATAGCTTTCCAGCTCTTGCAGCACAGTCACTCTGATGTTGAAATAACATTTTTCTACCTTTATGTACATGAAATAGCTAAAATTCATGAAGCAATAAATTTATCAGCAGAGAAAGAGTAAATTATGACCCCCCAGGGTGTCTCTGGTCATGGGACTGTCACACTGTGGAGTCCCATTTACCCTATTTACTCCTTTTTTAGTTGGTTCCTTTGATTGTGGGCTGTGAGTCCTGTCTTCTCATTTAAAATGAAGTCAACTAACTACAGCTGCTGTCAAAGACTAAATCCTTTCCTATGTCCCTCAGCTGTAGGACTTCACAAATCACACCCAAGTAGTAAAAGTATCAGATTATGCAGTATTTTCTGGAAGAGCTAAGAACTAGTAAGGGTGCAGGTATGTTGCCTAGTCTTCTGGATTTTTGCAGTGAAAAGAGCATCTGTTGTTTTCTAAAGGTATTTTTTCACAGTTATTTTATAGATTCCTGGGATTTTTTTAGTTCAATACTGCTATTTCATGAACTAGTCCTTTTTTTAGTTTCTAATTTTTTGTAGGCTAATTTTGAAAATAGTATGAGAGATGTATTAAGTTCTAAAGAAAGTGTGAGTTTTCTTGTCCTTGTTGAGTTGTTTTTATTTTAAATTGTGAACCAGAAAGCTTTTCTAGTGTGACTGTACAACCTGAAGTCTAGCCTAGATCTAATCTGACTGTCAGGTAACTAAACTGCAAAGATAGTAGTACAAAATATCTTTATGCTTATTTCAGGGTTTCTTGATTGTCTTATAAAGTCATATCTGTAATGGCAAATCCCCATCTACCTCCCTGGTGCTGCTTCCTTCCTTGGTTCTGTGACTTTGTTGTGCCCCACTGAGGGTTAGTTCTTGGATGTCAGTTTGTATTGCTGAGCTGTAAATTTGCAAAGTAGAGCATGTTTAACCTCTGTGCTTGCTACTACCTGCTAGGTTCTAGGGAAGGGGAAGACCACAGGAGGGTTCTTGTAGTTGTCTTTACTCAACTTTGAAGGTAAAATTGAGGTATGAACTTGAAAGGTAGGAGAAGTGACATAATCTTCAAAGATGACCATCACTGGACAGTAAAATTTGGTAGAATTGCTGCATCCACACATTTCTGTGGAATAACATACTCTACCTTATGGTTGTTCATATGAATGAAATCCATACGTTTAAATTGACTCTTAGTACTTGCTGTGACTCTTTTCCTACTCTTGTCTGCATATAAATCACTGGGGTGATGCTGCTGACAGACCCTGTGGCTAAATTTAATAATGAAAGCATGTGTTTTCTTGAGCTAATTATCTCTCCTACCATTGAAATTCAGCTCAAATTTCTGCTTCTGAAGAAAAACAGTTATAAATACATATTTGAGGGATTTGTATGTTTTCTCAGTTCTCTCTGTTTTTTTTTTCATGTAGTTACGTAAGTGTATCTTCTAATGAAGTATCTCTTTGTGAGGCAAAAGTGAGGGCCACAGCTAGTCAAATAAAAGGACTGCAACTTAAGATATGTTATACGCAAATGTGCTGAGAGGTAATGGGAGAATCTTGTAAACAAAGCTGCCTGTATTGGGCCTCTTGAACATTTTAACAAGGATGATGGTTATTTTATTTTTCATTGTTTGACAACGCTCACAAGGGTTCATGATTTATCACTGATAAAGCTCCTGGAAGTTTTTCTTTTTATTTTTAGTGAAAATAGAGAATAAAGGCACATCCAAGACAGCAGCTCACAGAATAGATGAGTTCCCAGGGGGCATAGTTTCTTAGGGTTTGTGGATGATAAAGGAAGCAGCTTGTTTTGATGAAAGAATTTGGGAAATCTGAATGAATAATGATGACTTGTATGTATAGAAACAGGAATATTTTTTTTTCTGGTTTTTGACTGTGGATGAATATGCTAAAGCTTGTCATCAAGATAAGTAGTTTGAAACTATATTAATGATTAAAGTGAGAGGAGACTGTAGGAGGCAGAAGAGGAAAAAGAAATTCATTCAGTGCTGTGGGTGGCTCTTTTCTTTTTGAGAGCTTCATAAAACATGAAGGTGATAAATACAGGGTAAGGACAGAGTAGTTGAAAGACTCTGGCAGAAGGAAGAAAACGTGGTTTGCCATTTACAGAACATCTGCAAAGCTAGGCTGGAGAGTAGGAGTATACAGCACATCAGAATGGCAAGGACAACAATCTGTCTTAATTTGAGCCTACGGCCATGCAAAACAGTACTAAGATGAGGTTCCAAATATTGGAATACATAAAGCTATAACTGAAAAAAAAATTGATACGAAGAAACTGATAGTGAAGGCAGCTCAGGATGGGAGCTATAAAGTAACAAGAAAGGATAGTGAAGGCAGATAATAGGCAAGTTGGAAACAGAAATAAAAAAGAGAAGTTTTATCAAATACAGACTTCTGTCATTGATTTCTTTTATGGAATGACTCAGAAAGGGCTAAGTCTTTTCTTCCTTTACACCACTTGGCATTAGAAGAAGTCCAATAAGCAACTCACTTCTTCACCAGTGCCACAAGAGAGAGAATCAAGCTGACATAACTAATCTATTTGAATTTCATAGCTTTTATTTTCCCAGTAGATTTTCTTTGTAGCCTTGAACAAAACCAAGAGAAAAGTAAAAATTATTGATGTCAGGATTGTCTTGAAAGAAATAGGAAACAGTGGTTTCCAGCAATTTCTCCATTTAATAGTGTAGAAATCAGCAATGTATTTGGATTATTGTGATGCTATCCTTCTTAATGTTAATTGTGTGTGATTTTATTACTTTACTGTGATTTTTTTTCTCCTCTTTTTCCATGTTCAAGCTTTTCTGTGCATTGCTTACCAGGTTCTCTTATGTAATGAAACTACTGGTTGGTATTGGTGGCTAAACAGAGTTTTAGTATTCCTAAGTGTAATTTGAACAATTAACCTTTTTGTGCAATGAAAAAAAAGTAATGCAGCAGAAGTGGCATTAAAAGGAAAAACTACGCTGTTATTAAAACTGCTATCAGCATAAATTGGTATCTTCACAGATAACTGCTTTTGTCTTTTGAGCCTCCTCATGTTAAAGAGCGAACCTTCACCTCCCCCATATGCCAGAAATCTTTTCATTAACTCTTTTGAGGGGTAAGAACATTGGAGCTTTTTCTTGCTTTGGCCACATGGTACAGGTGATTATCTAGCAAGTAATAGTGTCGTCTCTGAATGCTGTTAAACTAAAGCATACACCAGTGTGAAAAGCACAAAAAGTACTTTTATAATGATCTTGTGTGTGTGTGTTTTCAAAACAAAACCATCAAGTCCTGCTATGATAAGGTCAGATTCTAGGTGTGCAGTAAGCTAATGTTTAAAAAAAAAAAAAAAACCAAAAAACACCTTTGTGTTTTTAGCTCTAAAATGGTGTATTGAACTACTGTTCAGGGAGATAAAGGAAACAAGTTACACAAGCAAAGTATTGTACCAAACATGTCAAATAATATTAAGAATTAATGCTTCTCCCTATAGGCTCCCCCTAAACACTGGAGGACAGTGTACTTGAACAGTCAGCCTCAGCAAGTTGCTGGCAGTGAGTCATCAAAATCACAACAAAGGTTGTTTTTTTTAACTTCTTAAGTACTCATGTACCAAAAAGAACACTGTCCTATCATCAAAATACAGAGAAACATTCTTGGATTTCTAAATGGCTAATTCAGATGAGGGACTGGGGAGAGAAAGAAGGGGGCTGTGCCTTGGGGGAGGCTTTGGAAGAAATAGCAGGGGGAGGGGAGTCCCAAGTCTGTTGTTTGCTTTGGCCTCTAAATAAATTGCAGGAGTGATTTCTGAGCAAAATCTCTGTGTAAGCCACTGCTGACTTAAATCAGCTTCTTCAGGGAAGAGGCTGCTTCAGCCTGTCCTGCTCTACCCCATTTGCTGCTTTAGTAAGTGTTTCTTTGGCCCTCTGTTTGGAGGGGAATTGCTGACTGAGACAGTGTCCTGATGGACTTGCTTCAGTGCTAGGATGTGTTTGTAGAAATTCTCAATGGGACAAGTTGCTCAAACGGATTGAGAGACACAGGAAGCAAACTGTATAAAGCTATTCTTAGAATAAGCTCTGAGGATGAGGGAAGATGGCAACTTTTATACTTGGAATTATGTGTTATCTTGGCTGTTCTCCAGGGGTTGGGACCTAGTGCAATGATATTGTGCAATACCACCTCAAGAGTTAACCCTTTCATCATCCTGACAAGACCAGATTTGTGTATAGGCCATTGTGGGAAGGCTCTGTGAATACATCCGGGACTGAAATCTTCAACCTGGTAACAAAATCTATATTATTCAGGGAGTTGTTACACAAGTTTAGTGATGCCATTGGATTTGAGGGCAGGAGGGACTATTAATATCAGCTACTCAGAATTTCTACTTTATGTATGCCATAGAAATATTACCCATCACTTCTAATTAAGCTAGAATACAGTCTTTAGGTACTTAAATGGATTCAAAACTTAATGTGATGAATAATCCAGATGATCACTTATTAAATTTAATAGGGAAGATAATTTACCTGTGTAACAAATGCAGCATACGTTTGTTTAAATTTGATATATGAAGCTTCAGCCTTCATAAGGAGAAACCGTCTGACGTAGTGATAGAGCAGCTCATTTGCCTGAGCAGTTCTAGCTTGACATCTCATCTGCTCCTGCAGATTTAAGTATTTACTGTGTTATGCATTGGCTGGTTTATTTTTTTTTTTAGTTTGGTGCCTATGTGTTATCTACCAGCTCTGTCTGAAAGAGCCACATCCTTTGAACGTGATCACTTTGCGCATAGAGGCTGTGTTATCCACAGCCTTAACAAAACCTGCCCTGACGTGTTTGGAGGTAATAGGACCTCTAGCTCAATGCAGTAAAACAGGGCTTTCAACAGAGCCTCTCTTACTTCCTGCTTAAAACGCCTGCTCTATCGGTGCTTCCAGGTGGTTGGGAGAGTCAGCTGATTTTTCCATTCGTATGTAGGCTGTCTTTCAGCACGATGAAGTTTGACTCTAAATGTGCTTACCAAGATAGTATTTGATCCAGTATTATCATAGTATGAATACTGGTAATCCTATTATTTGACATACTTATAAACAACTATTCCTTGAAGATTATTTTTTTTTGGTCTTCAAAATGGCAAAATCACAAAACCATAACCCCTTTACTTGGCAAAACTTTAAGCAAGTGGATGTAGCCATATGACAGAGAATCACATTCAATATTATCTACTGCAAAAGTTATTTTTGTATTACACAATTGTATGAGCAGTCATTTTCAGTAAAGTAATGATGCATCTGGATTTTATGTGCATATTAAGTCTTTACACCTCTATCTGAAGACTACTGATGTCTGGGTACTGTTAAGTTCTTACACTTAACTATCAAAAAGGACTTGTGTAAAGTCTTTTTATGAGAACTGCCCAATGTTGCTATGATGGAAGGGGAGTTCAAGGAGCTCATTGGCTTTATGCAGCAGCTTTTAAACTCTCCTGATCATTATAGCTTCATTGAAGGATCGATAATGTTTAGTTTGTTGAATAATTCTGCATATCTCTGGGCTTCATTCATTGAAGCTTTTTAGCTTGCCATCGTTGATATTTTGTACCTGTGAATTTCTGAAAAATAAGATTAAATTAAAAATATATTTTTGGCACAAAGGGGTTGAAAAATCAGAATCGACTGAACAATGAAAGGATGCTTTACAATAAGACTTGAAGGCACTTAATCTGCATCAGAATATTTTCTCCAAATGAACTTTGAAGTATCAAACTGGATCATGTTAGTTCCGAGTGCGAAAATGGAGTATGAAGCCTTCAGAAGGAAGCAGGTTTTATTGATCCAAGAATATTACTGGTTTATCCTCATCTCCACAAAAGCCTTCAATTGCAGGGGATTACTAAATGTTAATGAGGTTTTTATTCTTTATTGTGATATTTTCCCTCTTTCAAATGGGATTTTCTTACAATAATGAAATTGAGGTCCCATAACAGCAGTGTGGTGGCTACAAATCATGTTCCCACCAAAACCAGCATTTGCAAGCAAGCCATAAGCTTTGCTATATACTACAGATCTTGTGTCAAAGTTGAGCATACAGAACAAGCTCGTAGTCCAAAATTTCACACCTGCTAGTATGGATATTGCATCTGATAACTCTTCATTGTAGTGAAGAAGTAATACTAGATCTTCAGAAGATTGCAGAGAGATATATGATGTCATTTGACAGCTTCATCATCCCTATATTAATTTCTTTTAAATTTTTATTTAATGGTAGAAGTGGCACTGGCTCAATGCGCACAATTCTGAAACCTAATGTTAAGCATCTGATAAAATGCGTGAATTATGGGGGAAGAAATTATATGCCGTGTACATTTATATTTAAACAGTTGCGCTTTATTTCTAACATCTAAATGAATTATATTTTCTGAATAAAATTAGTGTTTTGAGTGGGAGGACCCCATGCTCTGGATTTTGGGGTTTTTTTTTTGTTTTTTTTTTACTCTGATTTCTTTTTACCTAGCAGGGTAGGGGTTACTAATGCTACTGCTGTGTTTGTTAATTTAATAGAAGTTAGAAGTGCAGTCACTCAGGCAACAATATATAATAACCAGTAAGACTGTGATAAACACATCGCTCTGTTAGACATACATGGAAGAAAATATGCAAATAACAATGCAGTGGGTGTATCTCTCTCAGGCTGCTGAGTTTTGTTACAGCAATTTAAAAAAAATCAGTGGTAGCCAGAATGAAAACAGGTGAACAAGGAAACATCTCAGTGCTGATCAGCATGTGTGGGAGTGTGCTGGAGCCAGGCTGGGATGTGTTTTTATAGGGAAGATGTAGCTGTTTGAAGAAGATGAACATTTAGCTCCTTAAAATGGAGACTTGAGTGGGTCGAGCCTGCATCTGCTGCATGGACCCTGCTTGTATGCAACTAGCTAGTTTTTGGGGATATGTAGAAGTTTCTTTAGGAAAGCACAGTGTGTCCTATGATATTTAGCCACAAGCCCTGTCTGGTCCCAGACATCCTGCCATTGACTGTGTCAGCTCTGCTAGGGGAACCTGCGAGCTGTGCTCTCCGTGCTGCTGAAGGCAAGAGCAGTGTGTGCTCGTACAACATGGGGGATGCTACCTGCCTGGCACATCATATCCATGTTCTGCACTGTAAATGCAACTTGGCAGAGGGGGTGGTGAAATCAGCTAAATAGCAGATAAACTCTGCCATCATTATCCTGGCAACTTGTAACAGCTGTAATTGGTGCTGGTGGAGAAGATCGATTATCTACAGGGGAGGGAGGTGAAAAGGATATCAGAGCAGGGAAATGATAATGACCTATATAGAGGTTTGTTTTCCCAATTTCTAGGATTGGGACCTTTATTCCTAAAGATCTGTGTCACTAAGAGACTTTGAGAACATACCACCCGATGATGACAAAAACAGTCTTCCAGGAGGTGCAGTAATCCTGGGTGATGCTGACTCCTCCAGAGCTCTTGATTCATGCAGGAAGGTTTGTGGGTTTTGTGAACAGAAGTCTCATATCTTTCCAAGATGGAAAGCCCACTGTTGGTGTACAGTGAGAGTAGAAGAAAGATGACTGATTGCAAATTAACATTTCATTAGAAATGGGATGGGGAAAAAAGGTCTTTTCATTTTCATAATCTGAATGACTGTGAAGATAATTTTAGTCTGTGAATTAGAATGCTTTTCAGCATCACCTATTTCAGTATGTTTTACTCTTTGTGCTGAAGAAACACAGCTACTGGAAAGTGCTTAATGGAGAATCAACCTGTTATTTCTTTTTGGTCTGTAAAAGTGGAGTTTGTATCATCTCACTATCTGTGAGCAAGTTGATTGAGCTCTTTTGATATGTATTGACGTAGTGTTGGCACTGAAGACATTGTTTATAATGACATGGATGACATGGATAATGACACTGAATTTTTATGCCTGAGACCCTTCCTTGCTGAGGATTGAATCTGAGCTTTGCCATCAAAGTGATCATAAGGTGTTTGCCCTGCAGTCAGGGTACAGTGTGAAAAATTTGCACTGCAGCAGATAATGTCATGACCATCACACCAAACTCTGCTTCTAAAGGCAACACCAAGAGCTTTCTCCAAAACTGCTACCACTGGGTTACAATTGCACCTTGTTATCTTTCATTACAACCTCAGCAGTTTAGTACTGTTTAGTGGGTTTTTACAGACTTTACTGCAAAGTGGTGACCCAGTAGTTGATCCCATCAGCCAGTGCCACAGCTGCCACTGCTTGAGTTGTACAAGGTTTTTCTGACTGCACAGCTCCGGGGTTTGTTAGCTCTTGTTGTGGGAGTGTACCCTTTGAGTTGCTATTGATCAGAGTTTTGGATTTGGAGTGTTGATTTGGATTTTTTCAGTGTTTAAATTGTGTTGATAATGGAAACCTACTAGAGGAGAAAGCTTGTAAGGAAAATGGTGAAAAAAAAAAAAAAGTTAAATGGTTAAGTGTAACTTAATAAAAAAAGATAAAGACGACTTACACCAGTATAATTTGTGATTAATTCTGTCTTGTGTTTGTCTTGGTTTATGCTGCATTCTCATGGGGGGAGGGAAAAAAAAAAAAAAACAAAAAAATTTTATTACACCAATCAAATCCAAACCTCAAGTGAGTTCTCAGTGTTGCCTCAGAGCAGGTCAGGGGTGTGTGTGTATGAGCGACAGCCCTGTGATGCTGCTGGCTTGAAACTTTGCATAACAACAAATGAGCCCAGCCAAGAACAACCTGTCCCAAATTGATGTTGTCACCTCAGACAAATACCCAGGAGGTCTGTTCCTTTTTACAACAGCACTACTTAGTGTGCCACACCAGTAAATTCTCATTGTGTTGTATTCAATTAAGATGTATTTCAATTTGATAGTTATTTCAGTTACTAGTTCTATGCAGCTGTGGAAAGATGTCCAGATTATCAAAGTGTTTAGAGATTTAACTCCTATTTCATCTGGTGACTTCTTAAAAGTCTAAGAACAGAAAACAAAATCTGGAGGTTAAAGCAGCTTGCTTTTTCCCTGATCTAAAAACAATGTTCAAAGAATGGTAGGAAGGGGGGGCTAGCTCTTTATCTGCATCCAACAATGAGTTCAAGGGGGAGCAGTTTCTTGTGAACCAGTCAGCAGCGCATCAGTATCCTCACATGATAAAGCCTTTAGATTTTTCTGGGTAAACATAAATGTGATTCTTCTATCAAAGTAGGTAATGTGTGTGTCATCCATACAAATAGCACAAATGGTTCTTTGCTAAGCAACACTTAACAAATTTCTCATGTCATCCTCCTTTTATTTTTCCTTCGTCTCTGAAAGCACAGATCATTATATGCCATTTCTTAAATGTTGATATGAGAGCATCACTGTCACATAAAGTTTATATCTTGGAAACAGTAAAATACTTTGCTAGTCGCATCTGTGTTTTCCTCATCGGTGCTGCTCTTCTGAATTTTTGTGGGACTCGATGAGAAAAGAGATACTTTTTAAAAAAATGTTCCTGATGGTGTTAGACTGACAAATTCAACTGAAAGAATTACCTATAGTTTTATTTATATATGAAGGAAGTGCAAAGTTCCTAGAAGAATAAAGAAACCTGCTAATCAAGCTGTGAAATGTTGTAAACTGGGTTATACCTTATAACATTATATGAGGGGAATTATTTCTTGGCCTCTACTACACTCTTTCTCCTCTTTTATCTAGTCTTACAGGTGAACAAAGCACAACAGTCAAACAGCAAGACCATTGTAAAAAGAATTTGATTTTCTGATTGTAACTTAAAATTCTGTAAGCTAATGTATTTCAATATTTAAGGGCTTTGTTCTTAAACCAAGCATAAGCTATTTAAACAATCTACTAGTCAACTCTTGAATTGGCCAGCCATTCAGTTAAAACCAAGTACAGTTACTTTGAAATCTTCATGGTTGTTCTTGTTCTGTAGAGGCAGTAAGAGCAGCCTGTCTCCCCAGCAAACACACCTGGCATATTAGCTCAGATCTTAAATCTTGTGTTAGTTCCAGATGTCTTGAAATGCAAGTCACTTTGAAGATTAATGTCACTACAATCAATAACTTCAAAAAAGCACAGTAAAGTATTAAAAGGATGTATGTCACTAGCAAGGTGCATCTTGAAAATATTATATAGTGAAATACTGTGCTACTCAGTCACTTAGTACTTCAGTTTATCTGTCTTTTCAATATGTCTTTTCAATAAAGAAAATTGTTTCCACAACTTAATATTTGACAAAGATCTCTGCCTCTTTGTCAAAGACTCTGAAATAAAGGATTGTTTCATTCTATCCTTGGTCTTAAATGAGTTTGGGTCTATCACCAACTTGCAGATATGCTAACTAACGATGTGACAGATTTCCAGGGAAGTTTAAAAGATTGCATCTGTTAATATGGCAGCATTTTAGAATACAGAACTACTGGAAAACTGTTTCATATTTTTGTGACCCTTCAATATTTTCCTGCATTTTAACACCTCTTAGTTTAAAGGACATTAAAACCTCAAGTAAATGCATTGTGTTCTAGTCCAGGTCACTTACAAGGATTCTCAACTTTCTTTTGTCCAGAAGATGCAGTTAAGAGTATTTACCCTTTTAACGGGAGGCAAATTGGTTTTATACTGAAGTATTTTGAAATTTGTGAGAGACTGGAATGTGCCCATAGCTGGATGGCAGCTGTGCCCAGTACCTCCTGTCTGTAAACAGGAAAGAAAACACTGGCTGTTTCAGAGAGAAATACTGCAACTCACTGCTGCTTCCTTTGTCCATACCTGTTCTTGCTTTGCCCTGCTGGTGGACAAGATTTATATTTTTATATTATTATTATATTTATAAGTATTTATATATAAATAAACCATACCTTAGGGTCTTCCTTACTCCTCTGTTAGCACTCTGCTTTCCTATCATGATGCCTCTGTATTTTGAAGGAGCTGTTAATCTTCTGTTGCAACTGGAAGAAATATTAACATAAACTAAATACTGAAATCTGTCACTAAACTTGTTCTTTATTCTAAAATTTGCACTAAAATCGTCATTGTCGTCTTCCAGGGGATCACTTGACTTGCTGTCCTGCACAGCCCATTCCTCTACCTAATTAAATTATGAAAGTTGGGCATATTTATTAACTGCACAAGGAAAAGGTGCTTACCTCTCTGCACTCTGTGACAGTGTTGGTTCAGCAGTGTAGCTCAACCTACCTCTCCCTCTGTAATTTGTGTTTTGGTGGCGTCTCCTTTACTACTCTGATTACAAGACTACCTTACAGGAGAGGAGAGAATCTGAGAAATCTGCTTTTTCAATATAGTAGTAAGTATGTTAGAGTCCTACTGTCCTGTTTTCAGGGTCTCTTGTTTTCTTGTTGAAAACCCTGCTTCAGATTCAGGTTCCTGGTACATCTGATAGAAGATGCATGTGAGACCCTAGCACCAATCTATATACTATTAAATATCAATTAATGATGACAATGTGGTATTATGTCTACATTATCTACTATTAGATATTAATTCAGAGCAAATGAAGGTGACCTGGCATGATGATGAAAATAAGCAATTTGATACAAGCATAGTAGAAAATTTAACAAAATGCAATTTACTGAAGGAGAGCACATGTCTCCTTGTAATGTATGTAACAATAATAAGGATTAGTGTTCTCAAGAGTTTCACATTGAGGTTTTTTGAAGAGAAAATAACTAATGGGATGCTAATAATTTGTAATGTTACCTAAAATATGCCATTACCTTATCAGTACAAAGACTACTATTTTTTTTTCTCCACACATTAAACCACTCTTCAGTAACAAGAATTACACTCCAAATAAATGCTTATCTAAAACCTTTGAAAAGATGAAGGTAATGTTCAGGAAGCTAGAAGGCAGCACAAAACAAAAGCAAGCTCTAATCTTTTCTGTTTATGTCATCTGATAAGCTGTCTGAGCAGTACAGCAGCCAGGCATGAATGAATCTCTTGGTGCACTGCACCACCATGTCCCTTTGTGCCCAAAGTAATTTACTCACAATGGTTTAGCAGTTATAGAAACTCAGATGGTCCTTTATTACCCCTTCATGGTAGGATGAAAAAAAAACCCAAAGCCTCCTGTCAAACAGGGAACTCAAACAGGGGATTATACTATAAAAACCTTTATCGCTATATAAAAATATTCCCTGTATTAATGTGTCTTAGGCTTGCTGTTCAACTCTTTGTGTCTTTTCTCTCACATGAACATCCCTGTGGTCTGAATAAAGCCCACCTTCCTCAGTAGCCAAGTTAATCCTATGGGCCAGTCTTGCAAAGAAAGTATAATTTGTAGTTTATGGTATCGTGGGATGTTGGAAAAATAATTGCAATCACCAGCTCTGCTTCAAAGAAAGACATAATGTCAGGCTGAACTGTTCAAATCCAATAAAATATTTAAGAGTATAATCTATTTAAGGTGCAGCATGCTATGTTCTTCCCTGGGTGCGAATGTCTGGGACAGCTCTCCAGCTGGTGGGAGCTGGCATTGTTTCACTTTCTTCAGCAGGGATGTACAGATTTACTGCAGCTGAGGATGAAACAGCTTTTCCTTTTGAGTGTACTTTTTCGTGTACAGAAGTAGTTTATTCTAATCCCAAGTTATAAGTGAAAGTGTGGGAAGGTATTTCTTCTTTTGACAAGGTTTCCTTCTCCTTTAAAGTTGAGTAGATTAAAATGCCAATCTGTGTTCTTATTTCTGTAAATTAACAGAGTTTTCTGAGCAAGAATTTTAAGAGTACTTAAAGCTTCTTAAGCAGAGCTCATGCTGCATCAGTTACAAGACAGCTTAGTCTTAGTAAACTCTGTTTGGACCTGTTCACTTACCACTTTCTCTTTCTCCTTGTCTGACTCCCCTTTTTACTCTAACAGTGGTTTTGTAGGTGTTTCATTGTTCAACCTAGATATAATTAAAGCATGGTACCTCTGCTACTGTATATTGTGCTTACTTCATCTGGCTGCTTTTGCTCATCAGCAGGCCAAGAAGCTCAGTGGTGGTCTGGAGCTGGAACACTTTAGTACGTTCATGCAGATAACAACTTAAAAGGCGAGCTAGTGGTTGGAGGGGCTTGGTGCTAGTACGAGCAGCAGTCTTGCCTGACTGCTGGGATGGTGGAACAGCTTCTTTGCCAAGTTTGGGAGTATAGAAGTGGCGGGTTGGGGACCGTGAGGCTCAGAGCTGGCTCTGTTGGGCAGACGGTGAGTCCTGCTGCAAACAGGGTCCCAACTCTCTGGAGAGGAGCCTTGAATATCTTGAAGCAGAAAGTTTCTAAGCTGAATGCAATGACCAGAGTAAGATGAATTAATTGCCCTGGTTCTGCTTAAATATGATCTGCTTTCTGTTGTCCTCCTTTTGATCTTACATGCTATATGTAGCTCAAAATTAATCACTTAAAGATATAACAAGGAGAGGAGGGGAGAAAAAAGGTTATCGTCTCCCTGCAGGTAGGTGGAAGCTGACTTTGTTAGATGGTTTGATGTGTGATGCCGTTACAGTCACTAGACCCCCTGCAGTAAATTGATTGTCTGTTGACTGCTTGCTGTTTTTCCACCTTGTCACCTTTCATAGGTTTTCATCTGCTGTATTGTCAATGGCAGCCTTCTTCTATGACTTACCGGGAGAGGGGAAAGCTATTAGCTTTCTTGACCAATATATCTTAGCTATCTTACTTAGAATCCCTTCCATTTCGCTTATCAGTAATAGAAGACACTGGTTGTCTTTGGAAATGCTCAAACCTACTTTATTTATATACAGCTGCTATTTATTGATAAATAACTTAGCTATAAATAACAAGAACATTTTAAGCACTATTTTCCCTTCACTTTTATTCCTTCTGGTGACTTGTATACCCCTCAGCCAATGTGTTAGTCCTGTATAATATTAAGGAATAGTTGAATTCTTGACTAACAAAATACAGCACACTAGGAAAATTCATCACTGTTTTCTAATATTACAAAGGAGCCAAATATCAATGTCTTGCTGAAAATGTTACACTGGTTTTCGAATGGAGTTGTTACAGCTTCACTACACTCTGTAGTCTTTAATGCTGCTTCAGAGACAGGAAATGAAAAGGATCATTAATGATAACGGTCTTCAGGAAGCTTCAGGAAGCTTTCTGAAGCTTAGCATGAAATTTATAATTCTTCTTTCTGGACTTCTGATCCTAAACTAGAAGGCAATTTTTCAATTGGAGAAATAAGGGGGGAGGGGGGGAGGAAGGGGCACATGGGATGGGACATGGCCACTTATGTTTGAAACAAGACTAAGATTCAGCTACAAATCCAGTGAAATCAGGAATTTAGGACTAGCTATTGAAACTAACTGCTGTACTACTTGAGTATTAAATGCATTGTTGAGCCCTTTTTCTTTTATTCTTCTTAATGTCTCTTAACTTACTTGTGAAAGGCTGTTAAAAAGACTGAGATGCCAGTCACTAGAGAGCACTGCAAGCAGAAATAGTTGCAAAATACCACTCCCAGTTTCATAATTCAGTTGTTAGCCTTTATGTCCTGCATAATAAGAAAAAGTGTCTTATTTGACTCTCAAAACAGTGTATTCAGCTTAATTTTGCCAAATCATAGAGCCATGAGGTAGTTTGTCTAGTTTCTCTTCCCTACCCTCTTTCTGAAGTCAGCTTTCTTCTTGCCCCACTTTCACAACAAACATCTGGAAAATGTTCACGCTCAAGTCATGCTTGAAATTCACCGCTGCTTGAGCTAGACTACATCTATCATGTCTCCTTTTCCCTCCTATGCAAGCCACCTGAACTGCTTTCAAATCTTCTTGTACACATTACTATGATTTATTATCCATACTTTAGAATTGTTCACAAACATTGCCTAAGGTACACAACAAAGGCAGTTGCTTTTGTGCATTAGGTCTGTTTTAGAGGTCACTTAACTGCAGCCTGAACTTCAGATCTGAGTTAAAACAAGGTTAGGAAGGTGATGCTCATGTACAAATGACTGGTGAATTAAGTTACAGGGAGGTAAAAAATAGGCACATTCTAGGCTGTTCCTGGCATGTGTATAACTAGCTGGCTTTTAGTAAATTCCTAGAAGTTCTGGAGGAGCTCACAGAAGCACCTGTGGGAGAAAAAAATGCCAGCTAAACTCTTTAGGAGGGAGCCTGAGAAATAAGTATGCTATGTATTGGCAGTGGGACTTTTACACAGAGAGCTAACACAGGCTTTCTAACATAATTAAAACAAGTTGAAAATCCACTTTCTGTGCTTGACTGGTTAAACTGAAGCTGACCTCTGAGGTATGTGGCATTGTTTGTGTGACACAACTAGAAGGCGAGAGTTAATCCATCCAAGGAACCCTTGAGCAGACGGTGCTGCAGTAGCACAACCCACCCTAGCCCTCTGTGAGAGGGCGACTGTGCTATTGCTCTCTGGCAGAGAGGGGAGCATAAAGCTTGGACAGCTTGCTATCACTGGAAAGTCACAATAAACCAGTTACCAGGGAGATGCAGACTCTGAGCCTCTGCTGAAAGCAGCTTTCATTTGGTGCTATTTCCAGCACTGGAAATGTAAAGGTCTGTTTTGTGTATTTTATGCAAAACAGATTGAAATCAACATCACACTTCATCTGGCTCCCAGCAGCTGAAGAGAGAAAACATATAGAACTATAAACATATTTATTTCAGAGTATTTTTTCAAAGGGGAAAATCAAACACCTGAGCCAAGCTTTTGCTTTGGGCACTGGACTGACTTAGGATTTAAGTCACTACCTATTCCAGGCTGAAATTATTGCAGAATGGCACCAGTTGCCTCCCTCATAACACCTTCAACTCCCTTGAGGATTGAAAATAGGCCCTTGCAATTATTCCTGGTCCTCAAGGTTCATAGGCAGAAAGGAAGATTTTTTCCTACAATTTTTCCTACAATATGCTCTATAATAAAGAAAATAATTCCAGGAATTTAACGTCTGTGCTAGTGAAAACCTCACTACCGCATGTAATTGCTTTACTGCCTGTATTTGTGGAGCATTAATTCTTAGGGTAGGGCTTCTCAGTCCCTGGCACCCTGAAGTGTGGTAGAGTTTCTGTAGTTTGTATACAATAGATGTGGCATGTTATGAAGAAAGCTGAACTTATGGGAGACAAAACCAAATGAGCGTATTCAGTAAGACTCAGTAGACAGAGAAAATGTTTGTTCTTTTGTTTTAACTTTAAAATATTAAATTTCTAAATGTTCAATGTTATATGAGCTTCAAGTTCTAAACAATGCTCCCAAGTTTCGCATCCTTTGCAAATCCATTTTATAAGAAATGGGCTTTCCCTTGTTAGGAGCTGAGAACTTCTGCTCTAGGGATTTCTGCTGGATACAAATTTTACAGTTTGTAGGACTCTTGCCATTGCTGAATAAGTACGTGATACTCCATGAAGATTCATGCTGCTGCCTGCAAACTGGCAGTACCTGTAAGGGGCACTGTGACAAGAATCAAATATCCCAGGCTCTCATTTGACAGCGGCTAGTAGGGCTGGAGCTGTTCTGCTCCAGTGTCATCCCTCTTGTCACTTTTATTTCTATATTTTAACAGCTAACTTCACATTTACTCAGCACAGTCACAAGAGAGACACCTTATTTCTGAAAAGCATCTGTCACCAAGCCTTGCCCTTATTTTTTTTTTTTCTCCCCCATCATCAAGTTCTTTCCCTGTTTTCTTAGTGAATTGTATATGATTTCTATGTCATAATTGTGATTTCATGCTTCCTTTAATGTTTTCCAGAGACAAATGGCATCAGCTCTGCAACAGTCCTTTCACCTCTTTCCTTACTGCTTTAGTTTGATTATTTGAGGATACTGCATGTGCTGAGTGCTGTAAATTAATGTGTGTGATATGTTTGTATCTCCAAGTGCAGAACAAATACTAAGTGAAGAAAGCAGGTGGCAGGCTGCTGTTGTTTAATTTTAGTCTGGTATTTTCGTTACATGAGAAATTTCATCCTTGGATTTTTATAGGTATTAAAAGTATTAGGTAATCCAAAGCAATTGTTAAACAAAACTTTCATTCTTACAGATGACTTTCCCTTTCTCAAGGATCTTCTATCACCTGATAAAAACATGGTGCTCTCCTGCTGGCTCTGTTCTCCATGCCTGTTTCCTCCAGCCTGAGAAAGGATGGGCACATCTCAGTTTCCTGAGATACACCCAACCTCTGCCAAACCACATCTTTGGCTAAATCTCCCATCTGCAGGACAAACACCACTTGGCACAGAGATAACCCCTCTGCTTTAAGCTTCAGAGTACGGGCAATCCTTTGTCACGTGCAAGGTATGGCTGTTATTAGAAGACTGGCAATAGTCACTAGCATCTCGTTTAAAGCTGCAGAGATGCTTAAAATCTTCCTTTTTTCTATTTTTGTCGCCTCCAGCTGAGCTCCTCTCAGCATGCTGTTATCACATCTTGCTCCCACCCTCTCACACATCTGGTAGATAGTAGTCACGAACTTAATGCCAAATTGTGAATTTATAATACTTTACTCTCTTGACTGCATCAACTAAGCTACCATCTTGCAGGATAAGTAACTCCCTACCCACAGCTTGTCAGCTCACAATGTCGCCTTACCAGCAAATAATTTTAATGCAAAGCAATCTTCGCAAATGGGACCTGTAGATTATTTTCACAGTGAAAATCATTAGCAAGGATAATTAACTAAGACTGTGGTGATGAATAGCACTGCACTACTGATCAGTGTAATAAAGAACAGAAGCCACTAATTACAGATAGCAAGCCTTGAAGCCAATGAGAAATTTAATTTAACGTTGCTACACAGACTCCACACAGTCTAATGTAACTTCGCAATTATCATAATAAAGTCTTGCCACAGACAATGCTTCTAGGAATGTTCAAGGTAAAAGGATGTGTGTCCATCAGAATAAAATCGGTTTGTGATCTATCAGTTGCAACATCTTGAAAGAACAGGTTTAAATTCTTGTATCTGAGCAGGTGCTTTACTTCTGTGGCCCCCAAATGGGTCCAGAGCTGAGATCCATTTCCATGAGCTCCAAAGGTCTCAGAATCTCTGAGCAGTTTTCAAAGCAAAGTCTTAATGTTATTAGAGATGTTAGATGCATGTTTTTTTACTTAAAGGCATCTCAAAACATGTAGTTCGCTATGTCAAGCACTCTTTTCACTTGATGTGTGTCACAGTCCATCACATTAAAATGATAGATCCTGGGCAGCATGAAGTGATGGGAACCAACCTTATTATCCCCACATGCGTATACAACAAACTGTGTTTGACACTGACTGTGAAATGGCCTTCAGCTGCAGTGTGTTGTATTTCAAACTCTGAAAGAGGCTACGTGAATTAAATGACATGACTATTCACAAATTAAGGCAAGCCATACCTCCTGTCAGCCCTCCAGCCTCCCTTCTACGTGCGCTTGAGCAACACACTGAGTAAAGAAGAAAGCAGTGAGGGTTGCTGGCTTTGTATCTATTTGATAATATTTTTTGAAGTTTTGTATTATCGTTGATTACAAAATGTAATGTTTATTAATTGTGTCCTGATAAGTACTGTCTTGCCTATAAATTAGCTTTCCTTTAGTGACTGCAGGATTTGGTGCTGCATTAGCTAAGTGGAGGTGGAATAAACAGGATTTTCAATAGCAGAGCTGGGTTTTGGCAGGACTATTGATTGCTCTGCTGCTAGGTCCTCCTGTAAGATAATGAAATCTAAAAGAAACAGGAGGCATTGAAATGGGTTAAAATATTCCTGCCTTAGAGTAGAGGCTCTCAGGCTCCAAACCACATGGCTTTGAGGCCTCCTTGTAGGCCCATTGTATATTTTCCTGTAATTGCTCAGATGAGCAATAACCCTTGTTGTACCTGTCGCAGTAAGCTCCGTTGTGTTTCAGGATTTCTATTCCAATTTCTGCAGTTTCCAAGGTAGCTAGAAATAGCTATAATCCTGAAGGGGGGATATCCTGAAGTCCAGGTTAAAGCAAAATTGGGCTAGTTTAAATTAAACGGAAGACATATGGAAACTTACCTAGCCAAACAGACATGGGAAGTCAAGCTGGATTTTGGTCAGGTGCTGTGACCCTCCTGCCACTTCTGAGTGCCTCTGTTTGCACTGAATATTTTGATTTTATGCACTTTTGTGCAGAGACTGAGAGTTAGGTCTCAGGAGCTGTCTATCATTATGGTTTTTTCAGAGCTGTGTGCAGAGGAACTAAACCTGTGATGGCCCCTGTCTGATCCTGAGGATCAGATACAAATCCAGGGTCAAGCCAGTGCCATGCCACTTGTGTTTACTTCCTTATTTAATCCATATAAGAAGTCAACAATCCTGAGTGAGTGAGTACAGTAAAGGAAACAGTGCAGTGCTTGCATAACGCATCCCGGTTTTGTGTTTTCAGTTTGATCTCATTGGTCTGGAGGTAATCACAGATGACTTCTCAGAAATGTTATCTATTTGTTAATCTGAAAAAACCCTGTTTCTACTGGCGTTTGCAGTGGCATTTTTTTTTTTTTTTGAAAGGCAATTTCAGAAGGGAGTTGGGGGCGGGCAGGGGAAGAAGGCTAATAATAAGTTCCATTAAAAACTGATAACTTAATTAAACTCCCAAAATTCATTTGAATGGGAAACAGATAGTGTGTCCAGTCAAGAAAAGATACAGATTGACTAAACTATTACCATTGACATCATACAATATTAATGCAATAATATAAATGAGTTTAGTACTTATTAGAGCATGAAGAGAGCAAAAGGTTGGGGTCTACTGCTATGGAGAATGTATCATGATCAAAGGGAGAGTTACAATACAAAAGTAGGTTAGTTCTCTACTGAATCTAAAATGTCAACACAGTGCTCATACTTAAAAAAACTACCATTGTTGCCACTCTTTGTGGTATTTGTTACTTGTACAGCGGAGACTTACAGGTGAAGCTCTGAGAAGTAACATTGCCATAATGATAATAGGGATCAAGAGTCATGTTTTATTACTATTAATGGTAAAAAAGAATAATCACAGCATAAAATGCCTCTTCTATGGATCAAAATTCTTGTGAATTTTACCATTTTGTGTCTGTAACTATGTGAAAGAATAGTTATCTTTAAATAGAGGATTTATCCCGAACAGGTAATTAGGCTCACTCAACTAGAATAAGCCTAATTTCAGAAACTTGTTTTGAGATATTTAATGTTCCTGGGATGAGTTGGATTAATTGCAGCAAATTGTCAATCATCTTGTTTCACTGAAGCAAAAATAACTTGTAGACTTCAGTCAATTCTGTTCTTTTTCAATGGAGATTTTTAGAACTGTCTTCAAAACCTGAATGATGGTGAAATAAATATTTTTGGATCAAACCTAGATATGTCCTCTGTGGAGGAAAGAGGAGAGAGAAAGTGTGTTCAGTGTGTATGATGCCCAGGTCTGTTTAATTCAGAGTAAGCTCAGATGAAGAGGTTTACACAGAGTAAAGTAGATCCCAAGCTTGTCTGGCTCTCCTGCATCCACAGATAATGTCCTGATCATGGAACTATTTGCAGTTTCACTTCTATGGTTAGAAAGTTCAAAAGTCATTTTTATGAATAACTGATACCAACATCCTGCTTTTGTTCTAAAGCAGAATGAAAATTATTCTCTTGAAATTTCTGAAGCCGCTACAAAACAAAATTGTCCTTTTCAGGTCTGTAGCTGAAAAGCCACCTTACTCTTCCTTTGTTCATCTCACATTATCTTTATGCCCAGAACATTCAGAGAAACATCAGATTCTTTAAGTTTTTATTGTAATGGCAAACTTACACTATCTAGAAGGGATTGTAAACTGAGATTTTTAAATTGACATCTTAGTTAGTAGTCTCATTTACCAGATAAAATTTATATCCCACTATAATCTTAACAGAGGAGCATAGATTATAAATGAACAATGCAGGGATGAAGTAACTCAACAAAGACTCATGTTGCAATTCCAGAATTTCTTCTAACAAAGTTTATTATGTTTTTACAAAATAGGAAAATGCCTAATATGATCTCAAAGGAATTACAAAATGTGCTCCAGCTAAATCTTATTTTTCATCATCACCTTTTATAGTAGTATATTTAGTAAGTAGTGCCTAGGAGATAAAACTGAGAAAATAAAACATTCTGGTAAATTCTGAGGAACCTGATATGTGCGCTGCTGGTTTTTGGTTGGTGTGGTTTTTTGGGGGGGATTTTTTTTTTTTCATTTAAATGCTCATGAAATTTTAAAGATGGTGTCTGGACTTTAAAATGAAACACTTTTGACAGCCAAGTGATGAAATTTTTCAAAATAAGAGACTTTTAAGGAGACGATGCAGAATCTCTAATCTGAAATTATGCAGCCTGAAGTGTGCTCTACTAGCTGTCCTGAGACAAACTCTAAGCAAGATTAATGTGCAAATCTCTGCTAGCCAGTGCTGCTCAATGGTGACATTTCCTTTCTGTGAATCCAGGTGTCAGGCTCTCCTGGTTGCAGCAGGCTGAGTTAGCCTTTGCTGTCCTGCAGCTACAGCTGCTGTGACACCAATTCAGATGGCTTTCTGCTACTCCTAAATAGATTAGCCAGGTCTTCTGCTCGACACACCCTATGAAGAAACACCTCAGTTGAGAAGCAGTAGAAAATCCATCATTACTCTGTGTATTCTACAGATGAGGACACATGAAAAAGAGTACACTTGAAAAACTAACCACCCGTGTTTGAAATCTTTATTAGGAAGAGTTTACAGAGGAAAGCCACATCATTTGAATTTCCACTTGGAAGAAGATTAAAATACAGGNTTTTTTTTTTTTTTTTTGGAACGTTGAAAGGATAACAGATTTCATGGTAACTGATTGGTTATGGTTTTATGATTTTGTGATATTTTTTCTGGATACAGATAAAGGTGTATATTTAAAGAAACTATATACTAATATAGATGGTGCAAAAATTGTAATTGTATGACACTGCATAGATACCTCTTTACAGAGGAAAGCCACATCATTTGAATTTCCACTTGGAAGAAGATTAAAATACAGGGACAAGAAGCACAATCTGATCTACAAAGAACTCCCCAACACCAGGACCTCTGCTCCTATCAGTAGCTCTTGATTTGTGTTTGGTATGGGGGACTAGGAAAAAAAAAATGAAGGTGTCTGGTTTTGTCTCGGATGAGTAGATAATTACCAGTACATAATCAAGAAAGGGAAACATGGTGTTTCCTCAACAAACCTCAAACAAAGCCATGATGAAGCATGTACGTGATACCTTGTTAATACAGAAGGATGTAAATATGATAGCTTGGTTTAAAAATAAATCGGTAAATAAACTCATGCAGGACAAATGGATATTGTGTTTGCATAGATCATTCTGTGCACACAATAACTTTAACAGCAACCTTCGGTCTTCTCAGAATGCAGCCAGGCAGCAAGTATATTTACAATTTGTGTGAATTGGTTTTAATATCAGAATAATATTTGAGATAAATGAATGAGAAAAGTGGAAGAATTCCATAAGCTCAAATAATAGATGGCTTTAAATAATGGATATCTCTCAAAAAAATGTGTTGCCTTTTCATCTGTATCTAGCACCTACTGCCATCTTTTTTGAAAAAAATAGAGCACTATGGGAAATACATGAAACATACTGCTATCTTCATTGGCATCTCGTTACTTTAACAAGAATTGTTTTACTAAATTCAGCTGAACAAAGGAATTACCACATCTCTGGAGAATCCATGTTGGCTCTAAGAAAATCTAGATTATGATTTACTATTTAATTTTCTCCAATTCCTTAAAATAACTTTAACTTTAAAGGCAGAAAATGCTGTGGGGTTTTGTGCTCTGGGTTTAAATTGCAATTAAATTCCAGCTGGAGCCTGCAAAATACAGCAGAACCCTTACAGGGAGAATATTTGCCTTGGCTTCTATTTTGAGACTCCTTAGCAATATCACCTTGTCACAACAGCTGTTCTGAGAGCTGGGATTGGTGTGAATTTCTCCTCCACTGCCTGGCAAGCTTGAAAGTTGTAATACATTTTGGTTCATTTTAGGTTCAGGTATTGCTAGGAGCAATCTTCATGTTCATCAGAAGGAATGAGATGTGAAGACTGCAAAGCAGAGATTCAGAAACTTATGCAAACTGCTCTCAGTTGGAAGCCTCAACTGAGACTTTATTGCAAAAGCACCAGGCAATAGACGATCACTTGCTAAATTTGCCAGAATAAATGTCCAGAGGTATAAAACCGATGCCAAGCCACTCCTTTGACAAGATGGGTATGCTGGCAGTAGGCCTGAGACAAGGTCTGGGTAAACAAGACAGATTCAGTACCTGCACCATTGCAATGATTTACTAATCCATGATCTCCTCTGGCAGCGAAATATGATGTAGCTATCAGGTCTTCAGCTGTGCTCCTGAAAAACTAATGTTCTCAGTTACAAAATGGTAAGCCATGGTAAGCAGGCTGGGCTAAGCAGGCAGAAAAGGTTTCTTTTGAAGCTGAAGTGTCTGGAGTGGTGAATAATGGGGACATTTGAGATCATTTGTCTAATAAACTTGTCTAAAAGCCTCTGCTACTGCTGCTGGCTGGTCCTTGCGCTCACTTATCCATTTAGTTTCTTGACAGCCTTGATCAGGGGACTTTTTGATATAGGACCAGGGTATTCTTTCATGTGGTACTTCCAACCGTAACCTCTAGAAGCTTTTGTAGTTACACAGCTGAATCCTTAGGATCCAGTAAAAATATTCTTAGTGTCGTTATTCTAAGTAGTCTGCCCAATCACTAAGATCTTTGAGAAGAATGGGTCAAGAGTCTATGCCATTTCAGGAAACTTTTCTGGCCCCTCTGCACCTCAATGCTGTCTGAGAGCGTAATAGGTGGCAGCAGCTGATAAGTTCCAAGGATGGCTGAGCTTCTCAGTTCCTGGGGGTGAAGGCCAAATGCAAGTACCTGAAATAGAGACTTTCTGGGAACATCAAGATAGAAGATAAATTGAAAAGCAAGCAAATATTGCTAAATAAAGATAGAAAATTCATGTTGCTATTAAATATAGACTCCTCTGCCTC
>VXBJ01005374.1:12845-38618 GCA_013400055.1 Nycticryphes semicollaris | reverse complement strand
AAAAAAAAAAACAGCATTTTCTAGCTCACAGAATATAGCTGTCTATTATGAATTTAAGTTTCCTGCTCTGAACATTCCTCTTAAGGTCTAACAACAGAATCTCACAACAGGCAGCAGAGTGTCTTGAGGCTTATATGCTACTATTATTTCACTGGGCCATCAGCACTGCAGTCTGACTAGTGCAAGGCTCAGATTAAATATCAGCACGAGTGTAAAACGAAAGGGAATATGCTTTCCTCATTGTTGCAAGCCTTGACATCAGTTGTCTGATTCCCGCAAACATTAACAGATGTGAATAGAACAAACCCCTCTGTCCTGGTACCCACATACGTTTTATAACTTTCTCTGAAAACTGTATATCAGTAGCACACCAAACCCCCTGTTTGAGAAAACTTGCTTGACTGTGGTTGTGTTATGGATACAGTAAATCCTAGAGTCATCATTATTATAAAAAAGTTAGTTTAATTTATTGCTGCCTGGCATAGGGGCAAACAGAATCAGAAATATCTCTGGGATACAGTCTGCATTTGTTTTCACCTTAGACTTTTCTTTGGCAGATCTGTGACATACTGAAGCGTAGACTGATTTAAAACATAAGTTGTGACTGTGCATGTATTTACATTAAGCCTGGTTTTGGAGAACATCTATGCAGCACCATTTAGAGGAGGTAAATATCTATTATTTTTAATGAGCAGAAACTGTTTGATATATCATTAAACAAAAAAAAGCAAATAGTTTGGACAGATGGGCAATCTGTTTCTGAAACGTCAGACTGAATAGTCCTGGTCAGACTAAGACCAGATTATTTGCTATTTTCCATATCTTTTCTTTTCCAAGATTTTTTTTTTTCCCCCAAGCACTTGTTTAGCTACTAGTAATTGGGAACTAAATATCTCTTGCAAACATCTTATCATGGATCATGTTGAAAGTAGTTCTACTGGGAAGCCCTTTATGAGCTGAAAGAGATCCAGGCAAATAATGTATTATTTTTATTCATGAGCAAAGAACCAAACTGAAGATGTTCATCCTCTTTCTGCAGAGCTGTGAGGGAGCCTGGAGCTTCTCTGCAAAACTGCACAAGAAAGTTGGTTGCAGTGTAATTTTGCAAGTTTAAATGTGGTCTCCCTGTCTGAGACTAGGCCTGGGGTCTCTGCCAGAGAGCCACTTGGCCACCTCCAGTCATCTGGGCTCTCTGCAACCATGGGATCTGCAACTGTTATTGGCTTCATTGCTGGCAAGGATGCAGGCAGCCACGTGCTGGTCTGGAAGTGTAACATGCTGCTGCAGTTTCCCCCAACCCTTCCCTCAATTTTCTGCTTAAACCTGGTAATATAGAGGGTTGAAAGATGACTGCTTTAAAAAGGCATTACTATGGTCCCTACTAGAGCCGCAGTACCTATGCTGAAAGTACAAGGCAACAAGAAAAGCAGTGGCAAAGAAAATTTAAACTAATGCTAGGATCACCTTTCAGTCCATAAAGCTCACACCTACAGTAAAGAGCTTTGATACCAAGGGAAGCTGCTCATTTTGAAGTATTAACATAAAGCAGAAAAGAACTTGCATATCCCCTATATTAATATTTTAGTTACTGCTGTATTTCTGTAGCTGTTTGGCAAGTTATTTAGATTCTGTCATTTGTGATTAAGTGTATAGTGAATACTTCACTCTGTAAATTTTGTGGGATTTATTCTTTTTTCACTCTGCACCAAAATTCTTTTTTTTTTTTTTCTTTCTTTTATTTTTCCCCCAGAGAACAAAGAAAATAGATTTCCTGACCATATGGCTGCTGCAAAATGGTTTCCCTGGTAACTGTAACCTACAGAACTTCTTAAAACTTTTTCCCTCTGTGGATATTTTTTTAGTGGTTTGATTTCAGGATCTTGTCATCTTCTCCAAAATTATTACAGCAGGTGGAACAGAGGTTAACCATGAAGGTCCTGGAGTGTACTAGAGCCCTGGTGTCTCTTAAAGAGTCTGGATTCATTTGCAGCATTCAAATGTTTTCCACTCTGTAGATGTTTGGCTCAATTTGCAGGACATTTAACAGATTCCTCTCAGAATTAGTGTTGTCTGAAAGGTGTCCAGTATGATTTAGGAAAATCAAAGACAACTTTAAAGATGAAACGTCAAGCTGACAGGGCTTCATATAGGCACAAGCATCCTCTTGCTTGTAAGCAGTTGGCTGGATGCCACTCGGTCATGGACCTGAGACTATTCTATGCTTTTCTCCCCACCTACTCCTAGTGCCCTATGTTCACCATCCCTGCATGGAGAAAAGGAAGGGGAAAATAAAAGGAACTGTTTCTTCCCTCCTCCTTAGGAAGACATGCTTCTGCTTCTGAAAAACAAAAATCACCCTGCCCACCCTTTTATCTTGAGGGGTAAAATTATGCAAAATATGATTTTCCAAAAGCTTGACCTTTCTTTTGACTTTAATGATAATTTAAAAATCTGTTTCTAACCAATGTGTAAGAGATCATTTATAATAGTAAATAATACCCACATGCATGCATGCAGCCTCCCTCCTTTCAGGTAGGCTTGCAGAAAAATATGAGCTTAGTGGATAAAATAGTCTGTCTTGTGCTCTCTTTCTATTAATATGACTGTGTCATTGTATTTAGCAGAGTTGTTAAACTTGAAGAGTAGGCCTAATTATTTTTCTTAATCTTGGAATCACGTTTATTGGCCCTTGGACTCTATAAATCCAGTGAGCAGCATAATTAAGGTGCTTTTGGTCACCACCTCCTAGTATACTGTACTCCTCTTTCCCACAGTATACTGTACTGTTTTACAGCTCTCCTCTACTGTGTTTCTTCTGCACTCTTTCAGACATACGTTCTACAACTAGTTCCCCTAATAAAGGGGGGAAAAAACCTCACAAACAAATAAGAACCACTTGATTACCCAGTGGAAATTACAGATTTTATTTCAGACTATTTCTGAAGCAAAAAAAAGGAATTGAAAATAATAAGCACTAAAATCTGTCCCCTTGCCATGTTTTAGTGTCCAAGCACAGATTTCTGAAATAGCGATAGCAAAGTGTTATTGCCGGGACCCTGATCTCAACTGCAGTGTCTGTAGTTAAATTTCCTGCTTATGGCAAGTTTTGAAGATGAGCTCCAGAATGTTTATGCTCTGTGATCCAGATGGAGCTATTGGTTGTATGTGTCATGTCTGACAGGCATCACGCTGATTGTTCTGGTATTTTTATAATCTTCTGCATATTGTTTGGAAGATAATTAATCTTGCAATAACTGAGCAAATGAAGCAGAAGCACTTTGTAATAAGAGTAAGGAATTTATTTTAAAAATAAATAGGAATTTGTTACAATCCTCTGAAAAGGTAGTGAGAAGAGACAAAGTTCAACCAATCCAACTGCAGGGTCCTGCACATGGGATGTGGCAATCCCAAGCACAAATACAAGTTGGGTGGAGAAGGGATTAAGAGCAGCCCCGAGGAGAAGGTCTTGGGATTACTTAAGGATGAGAAGCTCAGCATGAGCTAGCAGTGTACGCTGGCAGCCAAGAAAGACAACTGTGTCCTGGGCTGCATCAAAAGAACAGTGGCCAGCAGGTTGAGGGAGATGATTCTGGCCCTCTGTGCTCATGAGACCCCACGTGGGGTACTGTGTCCAGCTCTGGAGTCCTCAACATAGAAGGGACATGGACCTGTTGGAATGAGTCCAGCGGAGGGCCACAAAGATGATCAGACGGCTGGAGAAACCCTCCTATGAAAACAGGCTGGTATTTAGTCTGGACTGTAGACCTGCTGCAAGCTTGTTCTACTAGTTGTAATACTTCTGTTGTGGAGTCCAGAAATCAGGAGTACAAATTTTGACATTGAAGCAGAAACAAATGAGTGTGAAATGGGAGGCAGTACGGCTCCTTGGTTTCATTATTTGGCTTGAAGGTATCACCTTTAAAAGAGGAAATTCCACAATGCTATTTGGTGTTTGCTAGAATTTTGTCCCCGGCTGCTTTCACTAATGGAAAATTCAGATGTTACAGCTTGAAACTGGGAAAGCAGAGGGAATCTGCAGCTTTACTCTATACTTCAAAGTACGGCTCATGATTCTATGGAAAAGTCAACTAAGGATCACCTTTTCATGTAGGCAGCAACTTAACATCAATCCATCTAATGCTGTGCTATTGAAAATCTACGATGAAGATAAATTCAAAACAACTGCCAAATATTTTATCCCCTTTCACCATAGTAAAGCTGTGTGCCTTCAGTATTCGATCCAAAGCCTTCTGGGTTCTTTCTGCTTACACTGCTACATGTAAACTAAGAGCAAGGGTTCAGAAAAGGTCTTTAGACTTTCAAGGAAATGAATCATAAGTATGCAGAGAGGAATTTGAACGTGCAAAATCAAGTGATTCTGTATTTGCCACAGTGCAGAACTGCTTGCTGTTTTGGTTTGTTTTAAACTGGACCTTCTGAGATCTAGAGAAGAAACGTGTAGATGTGGCTCTTCAGGGCATGCTCTAGTGGCCAAGATTATTGGTTTGTGGTGGGGTGTTGTGCGTGGGGTTGTGGGTGTGGGGTTTAGTTGGTGGGTGGCTTTTTTGTTTGTTTGTTTTTGTGTGGGTTTTTTTTTTGATGTGGGGGTTTTTTTTTGGTTTGTTTTTTTTTTTCATGTGGTTGGACTCGATGATCTCAAAGGTCCCTTCCAACCACTAAGATTCTGTGATTCTGTGATTCTAGGGGAAGGTTAAGACAGCACTTGAGCATACTTGGCTTTCAGGATTGAGGATTTAAAAACCAAAAATTAAAAAAAGGGGTAATTTTGTAATGAGTTCCTGCATCCATCCTTTAGTGGAGTTACTGTTCAATAATATCCATTCCTTATGTTTTCGCTCGGAGATTAAGCCAATATTAAGGATATGGTAACTTTATCTGAGATAAGATCTTGAGTTTAACTGTGGTGGTGAAATCGAGCTTTTCAGAAAAATTGTTAAATGGCCCTTGACTAAATGAGGCTGATTCAACGGGGTGAAATTTAATTTTTGTGTCAGTTGGCAGAATATCAACAATCTAGAAGCTTTCTCTAATTCAGCACCTTTTGGCAGGGGAGTGCTACAGAAAAGGAAGGATTAAGTGTTCTGGTCCCTGTGTGATTCAGTAGCATTTGGAGAACTGTTCTCGTAGGAGAGGTGTGTAACCTTATGGAGATATACTGACCCTCTCTTTGTTGGACAGTATTGAATTATGCAGGGCAAACATCCTTACTGAACAAATGATAAAATACCATGGAATGTTTTAGTGAGTGGAGAAACACCCCAACCTGAAATGAGGGAGTGGGGAAAGTTTGGTCCCTGGACATAGCACAGACGCACACTACTTTTCACAGCTACACTCAAAGGCAGGGCTCTGTAGGTCTGTGACACAAAGGAACACCTACATAGGAAAAAGCTGGATGCCTGCGGCATATGTAACTGCATTGTTTTGCCCAAATTGAAATGGAAACTCCTTGTGCCTATTGTAGGTGTTATTTTTCCCACAGGTAATAATTGAAATAGTGTCAGGCTGTGGCAGATTGTAACACAACACTACTTTGAACTTTAACTTTCTTATTTGTTATAGAAAATATCTTGATTCTAGTATAATTAACATAGGAAGTCTGTTTCTCTGCTGTCTCTTACTTCTACAGAGGCTCTACATCATAATAATCTAAAACACTATATTCCATATATAGAGAAATTTTTCTATGATAAGTTTAAAATGTCACTAGCAAACAGGATGAAAAGGCAGAGAGGTAATACAAAGTGAATTTAAGGAAAAATAAGTAATAAGAAACAGAATGATTTCCCAGCTCACCATCCTTTTTATTTGTTGCCAGCCTCTTTGTCAGTTTGTCACCACAGATAGTGTTTTCTCCTTTTCCATTTACTCACATATTTAAATTGATCAATATTTGTATTGTGCTTGCTGGCATCATCTTATCATTTGTACACTTAAACAAATGTGAGTTCCATTTCTGTATATTGATCTTTACCCTGCTCTGAAAAGCAGATATAAGTTGTTCTGTCTGCCAAGGTTGACCTTTAGCGTAATTTAAATATCATCTCTGAAAACTGATGGCAACATAGGGGAAAAAGAAAGCAGGAGGCGTTTTTACTGTTTGTGTGTTTCAAAGAAATGCCAGCATCCCACTGTGGAAGAGGCAGCATGGTAGATAAGAGATGGCATAAGCTGTTGTACAGGAAATCAGAGCCTCCCTTCTGTATCAGCCTTTGCCTTCAGCATGTAGATGGTATTTATTCTGATTGAGAGTTTCCCATGAGAAAGAAACCCAACATGCCCGACTAGTCCTGTCAGTCTTACTCACCATTTTTTTCCTCCACCTTCAGTTTTCTAATTTAAACTATTCATTGCTACATATTTTTTTTCCTACTGTGCAATGCAGTTCATTGAAAGTTATGCACAGTTTCAGTTTGTGATATTTTTTCATTTCTTCATCTTGTATAACAACCTTTTATCAATTGTAAAGTTTGTCACACAAAACCCAATCTTGCTATGTTAAGACAATTAATATTCTTGTGGTTGCCTTTGCAAAGTGAGGACCTCACTTGAGATCTTGTTTGGAATATGATTTATCTAGAAATGTAGATTTAACTTAGTTTATGATCATTGAGGAAATAAAATAAAAAAAAAAAGTTCTGTCATGCATTTTTCCTTAAAGATTTCTCTGACTCCAGTGTCCCCTGCAGTTTCTCAACTAACACCATCCAAAAATACCTCAGAAAATGAAGATAAGTGAGGTGCTTCATATCCATTTTTTTGCTTCTTCCAGCAAACGTTCACTTAGCTGAGTTAACGAACAGCTCAGCAGCCACAAAAGACTTGTTTATGTTGTTATGGGCTGTCTGTGTAATTGCTTCCAGAGCCAACTGAAACCTAAAGAAAAAATTTGCCAAGCTGCAGCTGGAGCACTGCAAACAATCCATGACATTTGGTGCAAGTTTAAATTAACATATGTTATAGCAGGCAACAAGAAAACAGCTGGGAAGTATGACAGCTGTAACCCATAAATAATGTTACATTATCAGCACCTATGTTTATATGGAATTTTATTGGGTAAAGATGCAAATAACTGTTTCATTACTTGGCAACGTGACTGCACTGTGGGAAGAACCCTGGCTGTCTTCTGTGCTGTGCTCTATCATTGCATGCTGTACAAACAGCCTCAGGTCCTCCCAAGTTGACATCTGAAAACTCAAAGTTTATGAGCAATGATTGAAGCTCAGCTTTTAAGCAGTGAATTGCTACCAGAATTTCAGAAAGATTTCTACTCTACTGACACAAGAGGATTGAAATTATATCTTTGTTGTCCAGAGCTTTTGTTTGACTCCAGATTGTCGCATGGTTTGTGGAAGAGCCATCTAAAATTGGAAAGGAGATGCCCGTTACTCTTTAGACATTTTCTAGTTATTGGTACTAAGTCGTATTTTTTGTGGTTCCTTGAACACAGCAAGATACAAGTATTTGTCCTTGCCGTATCTGTTAAATACATAAAAGAAAATTCAATCCTGAGGTAGTTCTACAAACCAAGTCGGAAAAGAAACGTCTTTGTGCTTCAGAATTGAATCTCTCTGGTTTGTTATTTCACCTCATCCCTGGGCATAGCAGTGGCAACCTTAAGCATCATAAAAAAAGTTAATAGGTCCCCCAACATTGAGCTATGGCATGATATCTTGATATGGATTCTCAGTTACAGGTACTTTGGTTTAGGTTATACATAAATACCTACAGCAGGTAATTATGGTAGAACATAATACTTATAGTATAGCCAAGTGGGATTCTTTGAGACTTATTTTTTATATCCTGAGCATTTTTGTTTAAGATTTTTAAATAAAAATAATGGTGGCTACTTGGTTCAAACAGGAGAAACTGGCAACAGAAGGTTCAGAGTTAAAGTTAAAATATCGACAAGATGTTAGATTCAGGACCTGACTCTATTCAAATCTGTCTGCTGATTACAGACCTGTAATAAATTACCTTAATCATTGATTATAGATGATGTGTCTAAAATAATGAGAATGGTTTGTGACTTTTGTTTTCTTTTTTTTACAGTGAGCATTACCTTAATGCAAAGGTTTGATATAACTTTCTTCCAAGTTTTGTAGCTAACATATATTCAGTTTAAAAAAAAATAAAAATGTCCTGGGCAACTATATAAATAATAATTGATCTTTTCCAAAAGTGATCAGACCTGTAGAAGCACAGTGATGGAAAACCTATGTTGTATCAGTTGTCCACTGGGTATTTTTTGCTATAGTGTGGAGATAAGTACTGCCTTCATAAATATTTATCCTGGAATTTTAGCATCTAAAGAAAGAGAGTTGACAATCTTGCTTAGGAAAATAGTAGTTTCTTTGTAAAGCTGGATAGTAATTTAGGTACTGTAAATACAACGGTTTGTAGTGGCAACTGCTTGAATTGAGGAAAATATTCACTGGGGATATACGGAGCTTAAAAACTAACAAATGAATGAAAAAGGGTCTTTCTATCATCAGCATACTCGGCATATTGCTTTTAAATAGCTCGGTAATACAGATAAAAGATACATTAAGAGGCCTATTTAATTCAGGCACTTTGCCAAGAATAGGCAATGATGTTGTTTACAGTTTATTAATACTGAATAAAGTGAAATTATATTCAATTTTAGCATCTGGAGAAAAACATGATCTTGGTCTTACTGAAAGGTCCGATAGTTGAAAATCTGCCCAAGTTCTACAAAAAGGCAGAAGCTGAGTGTCTGATTTGGAGAACCACAGTAAAAATATCAGCAGAGTATCAAACTGAAAGAAATCTGGTCCGAAATGTTTATCGGATCTCAAATTGCTGTATCGCATCCCTTGCAATGTAAATTACTATTTATGTTGACTCTCTCTAAACTGAGTAAAGGCTATGTAAGATAGCTGGAAAAAATAATTGCAACTTTAAACCAAAATTTGGGCATACCTGACCCAAACCTTCTTTCAGGTAGTTTGCTATGACTTGTGCTAAGAAAAGTGAAGATCCACTTAAAGTAACCAATTCGTAGCAGCAATGACATAGATTTGCAAAGCTGGCTAAGTTTTTACAGTTACTGAATAGAAACAAATTGGGTCACTTGTAGTTGGAGAGGTTTTTTCTTGTGATATTTCTTTTCCCTGTGCAGTGAAAACTCATTACCACCCATCCTCACAGTCTTCAAAAGTGCTCTGGAAAAGCTGGCAGTTTAAGTGGATATATCTGGGATACAGAATCACAGAATTGTCACTGTTGGAAAGGACCTCTCAGATCACTGAGTCCAGCCATACACAAAACCACAGCCCACACCCTACAATCTCAGCCACTAGAGCAAATCTATAGGGATGGTGACTGAACCACCACTCTGGGTAGGCTGTTTCAATTTACTCTTTCAGTAAATTATTCCTAATATCCAGTCTAAACCTCCCCTGCTGCAACTTTAGAACATTTCCTCTGATCCTGTTGAAACATCCAGAAACATCACCTCGCAGGAAGTGATGAACTCTAAGTAAAGACCCTCATTTGTTGACAGAAGGCTTCCCACACTGCCCTGTCCCAGAGAACCATAAGGAAAAAAAAAAATCCTTCACCTTGAGGGTTTTCTATGGGGAAGTACGAAAAAGCACACAAATCTGCATGCGTTCTAAATAGTCTCCATCTGGGGAAAAAGGAATGGTGTGCTAAGAATATGAAAGTGAAGTCAACACTGTAACATTTGTAAATAAATACAGTACTAGTAATACCAGTTTAAGCCCTGCTAATATAGTCAATTAAAAGATTTTTGGACAAAGATTTAAGCTGTCCTGCCTCTCTCTGTGGGAGTGTTTGTAGCCAAAGGAGATTCTCATTTAAAATCTAAACTTCCTACTTTCTTTTATTTGAAATTTTTTGGTAATTTCAAATTATTAGCATGTACTCTCAAGCCAAATGTAGCACTGCTATTCTAAAGTTTAAATTCAGGAGAAGAAGAGAAATAATTAACAATCTGATGAATTGAGATTCTTAAGAGAGAGGTCACATCAGCTCACATTGATGTCAAACTTTTCTTGCCTCAGTTCTTCTCATACACAATTTCTAGTAGGAATATGATAGGAAAATGTCTTTGCTTTCCTGACCTGGAGACTCATTAATGGCTGCAATGACTCTGCTGAGACATAAACAAAATAAAACCGTGAAATATTCAGCCGGAAGAAAATCTGCATGAAACAGTTAAGAATAGTTGAAAAGCTATAGCATGTAACTGAACCTGGAACACAGCTGTAGATATGTGCTCATAGTTTTCTTCCAACTAGAATAAACAGGCATGTACAGTGGACTGTTCTGAGAAAAGAATTGCTCTGGGCTGTAGAAAGAGTCATAGGAGCACTCACTAGTAAAGCTATAGGGCAGTGTTATTTTTGACTGCACAGCCCAGAGAAATATTCCATTTTACATTTGCTTATGAGACTCTAGCAGTCTACATGTCTCAATATCACACAAACATTCATTGCTATGTCCATCCTATGAATGCTTGTATAGTCTACAAATACTGTCAGCCCTTTCTACACATGTACGAGTCTATGTTTTAGTCCTGCTTTAGATTTCCCCCACTATCCCTACCCTATTTTTTTGTAAGTCTTTCAAAAACTGTGAAAGTGAAACTTTTAATGAAATCAAATACCTGTATAAGCATGTCGCCTTGCTGGACAATATTCTCATGTTGAGCTGTTTTAATGATGATCACACTTTATGGCTTGATACATATAGTATGGCTGAAAAATGAAGTGCAGTATGTATGCCTTGAAGACTAACAGGGCTGTAGGGTCAGGCCCATCTCATAAACGACCAAGTCAAATAAAAACTTCAGACCATCTAATGGTGGATGTGTTTACAAATCAAAAGGGGATAAGGAGATCTGGTGTATTTTACTGTGCAGAGATCTTATTAGAATTGTTTGAGTTGTGCCCTCCAAAGAGGTCACACACTTGCAGAATCAAACATTCACCTTTGAAATTAGGAGAGGGAGGACAGCCCAGGATTACACATGGAGTTGTATGAGAAGCTGATTATACTGGTGTAGTTTTTCAAGGCTATTAAGTAGTTTGAATTTTTGAAAATCAACAATTGCACGTATAGATTTTGGACTTTTTTTTTTTACATTATTCTAAATTATGATTTAGTAACAATTTGTATTGATTTTCAGTGAGTTTCTCGGCTGTAGTAAAAATCAGACCAAAGGAAAAAAAAATCGTATTTCTTCCAACAATTAACGTCCACTACCATGGTCTACTCCATTCTTCTTATTTCCTCTTCCCCTTTGAGGATGCAATTTATAGAAGTCAGGTTTTGATACTGAATCCTATCTTTAATACTTTGCCACATACAGTGACTACATTACAAGATTAATTCCACTCTGTAAGGATTATGTTATTGAAGGATAAACCTGAATTAGTAGAAAATGTAGTGAAGCCTATGTAGAGTAAATATAAAAATACCTAACGTGATTTTGATTATTTTATTTTATTTTGACGTGTGTCTATAACATTCCATTTACTCACAACATAACATAGATGTCTCTGAAGAATAGCCATGAGCAGGTTGAAAGCTTATGGGTAAGAATTAGAGACTGAGGCAACAAAGGGAGCCTTGTGGTCAGTGTCTTCTACAGGTAGCTCAATCAAGGACAGCCTATTGACGAAGCCCTTTTACTCCAGCTACAGGAGACATCATGCTTGCAGGTTCTCATCTTGCTGGGGAACTTCAGCCACCCCAACATCTACTGGAGAAGTAGCATGGTGATTTGTAGGCAAACCAAGAGACTCCTGGAGCACATTGAGGACAACTTCTTAAGCCCTACCAGAGGGGATGCGGTACTGGACCTGTTGGTCACCAACACAAGCAAGGTAATCGATGATGTCCAGACTAGAGGCAGCCTAGGTTGCAGTAATCATGCACTGGTGGATATGGATCCTGAAGTCCCAAAGTATATGGGTCAGTCAAAGAGTAAAGTCTGAACCCTGAATTTTAAGAAAGCACACTTTCAACTCTTGAAGGAGTTAGTCAATAAGACCACCTGTGAAACTGCCTTCTGGGGACAAGGGAGCAGAACAGAGCTGGAAGATATTTAAGAACACCTTCCACACAAGACCTTTCAGTCCCCAGGTGTAAGAAAACAGGAAGTGAAGGCAAGAGACTGGCACAGTTGAGTAAAGATGTGGTGGTCAAAGTAAAGAGTAAGAAAGAGATGCACTGGCAGTAGAAGCAGGGACCAGTATTCTTGAAATAATATAAGGTTGCTGCCCAGTTGTCTAGGGATGGAGTTGAGAAGACCAAGGCACAGCTGGAGCTGAACATGACAAGAAATGCAAAGAATAGTAAGAAGAGCTTCTACGGGTATGTCAGACAAAAATGGAAGGTCAAAGAAAGTGTAACTCTCCTTGATGACACCGGAAAACTGGTAACAACAGACAAGGAGAAGGCTGAAGTACTCAACAACTTTTATGCCTCAGTCTTCACTGGCAACCTCTTTTCCCATACCTCTCCAGTGGATGGACTGAAGATGGGAACAGGGGAAACAAAGTCCCTCCCACTGTAAGGGAAGATTGGGTTTGTGAACACCCAAGGAACCCAAACATACAGAGCTTTATCCAACCTAACAAGATGTACCCTAGAGTCCTGGTGGAATTGGCTGACGTGTTTGCCAAGCTCCTCTCCATGAAAGTTGAAAGTCATGGCAGTTGGGTGAAGTCCCCAGTGACTGGAAAAAGGAAAACATTGCACCCATTTTTAAAAAGGGTAGAAAGGAGGATCCTGGGAACTGTTGACCCGTCAGCCTCACCTCTGTGCCTGGGAAGATCATGGAACAGATCCTCCTAGAAGCAACGCTCAGGCACATGTAGGACAGGGAGGTGATTCAAGATGACCAGTGTTGCTTCACTAAGGGCAAGTCCTGCCTGGCCAATCTTATATTGCTTTCTACTATGGAGTGACTACATCAGTGGACAAGGGAAGAGCTATGGATATCATCTATCAGGACTTCTGCAAGGCCTTTGGCACATTCCCCTGCAACATTCCCCTTCTCTCTAAGTTGGAGCGGNCTGTTGACCCGTCAGCCTCACCTCTGTGCCTGGGAAGATCATGGAACAGATCCTCCTAGAAGCAACGCTCAGGCACATGTAGGACAGGGAGGTGATTCAAGATGACCAGTGTTGCTTCACTAAGGGCAAGTCCTGCCTGGCCAATCTTATATTGCTTTCTACTATGGAGTGACTACATCAGTGGACAAGGGAAGAGCTATGGATATCATCTATCAGGACTTCTGCAAGGCCTTTGGCACATTCCCCTGCAACATTCCCCTTCTCTCTAAGTTGGAGCGGTACGGATTTGATGGGTGGACTACTCATTGCATGAGGAATTGGTTGGGTGGTCGCATCCAGAGGGTTGTGGTCAATGGCTTGATGTCCAGATGGAGACCGGTGACAAGTGGTGTCCCTCAGGGGTTTGTATTGGGATCAATACCATTTAATATCTTCATCAATGATACAGACAGTGGGATCAAGTACACCCTCATCAAGTTTGCAGACAAACACCAAGTGGTTTTGACGCTACTGAGGAACAGGATGCCATCCAGAGGGACTTGGACAGGCTCAAGAAGTGGGCTGTGTGAACACCATGAGGTTAAACAAGGCCAAGTGCAGGGTCCTGCATGTGGACTAGGGCAACCCCAGTTATCAATACAGGCTGGAGGATGAAGAGATTGAGAGGAGGTCTGCCAAGAAGGACTTGGTGGTACTGGTGGACAAAAAGCTGGACATGAGCTGGCAGTCTGTGCTTGTGACCCCAAACGCCCACTGTACCTTGTGCTGCATCAAACATACTGTGGCCAGCAGGTCAAAGAAGGTGATTCTGGCCCTCTTCTCCCTTCTGGTGAGACCCCACCTAGAGTACTGTGTCTAGCCCTGGAGACCTCGGCACAGGAAAGAGAGGGACCTGTTGGAGTGTCTCCAGAGGGCCAAAAAGATAATCAGAGGGTGGAGCACCTCTCCAATAAGGACAGGTTGAGAGAGGTGGGATTATTCAGCCTGAAGAAGAGAAGGCACCAGGGAGATCTTATTGGGGCCGTTTAGTACTTAAAGGCAGTGTATAGGAAATACGGAGACAAACTTCTAGCAGGCCCTATTGTGATTGAATAAGGGGCAAGAATTTTTAACTGAAATGGGGTAGATTTAGATGAGATACAAAGAAGAAATCTTTTACAGTGAGGCTGGTGAATATCTGGAACAGGTTGCCCACATATGTGGTAGATGCCCCACACCTGGAAACTTTCAAGGACACAGCTCCAAGCAACCTGGTCTAGTTGAAGATGTCCCTGCCCATTGTAGGGCAATTTGACTAGATGACCTTTAAAGATCCCTTCCAATCAAAACTATTTCATGAACAAGATATTATTTTATTGCATTTAATCAACTGTATTCTGGTCGAGTAACAGTTAAGATTATCTCCTCTGTATTTAAAATACTTTTCCATTAAGTAAACCTGATATCAATGTGTAGGAACAGGAATTATTCAAATGAGGTTGAACTATCAAGATTGACGACTATATCGCAGAACGAAAGAGCATGTTTCTCTGAAGTCTTTTTAGTGTTGGCACTTACAGATCTTAAATGTGAGAATGAACTTAATGCACATGCAATTCCGAGCTCACTTCTCACACTTATTTTGTGCCTGAAAGTTGCAGTGCTTTCCATGTTACTTTCTTAATATATCTGCAGAAAAGTGGGGTCATCCCCTGGGACAGAAGGGGACCCTGCCTGTGAGGAAGTGTGAGAGAGGAATGTTGAAAGAAACTATATCAGAACCTAGCAAACACTGAATATATTCTCTTGTTAAACCATGCTTATCCTACTGTAGGCAGTGATGTTAATGGGCCACAGACACAGTGACTGTGAGATCATTTTCCATTCAGCAATCCATTCTGTGACTGTCCAAATCATGACCTCAATTAGACAGACTCAGTTTGGTTGCAGTGCAGGATTTTTCACACTAGAAAGCTAATGGAACCTCCCATCTATTGTTTTTACCATTCTCAATAAAGGTTCTCCTTTATTAGAAATAAATGTTAGAAATAATCCCACACTCACATCTACTGTGAAAGAAAAGATGAAGCCCTGGTTTTGATCATGCCATTAAATAAATTTTAATTGCTAAACATTACTCCAAGTGAGCAAATGAAAAGCGTAACAATTAAAATTGTAGGTGATCATAATTTGAGATTTGTTTCCTTTTCTACCCGTTTAACTACATCATTTTCCCTTTAGCCCTCATCATCTCTGATTTACTTAATTACTGCAAATTAGTGTCCATTCTTCTTGGTTTCTAAACCCTCCTTGCTAAATTCTTAATGGTGTTTCTTTAAGAAAACTATTTTCCATGCCTTTCAGAATTACCAGGTGAAATTATTGTCAGTAATGATCATATCAAAAGAGCACAGTGACCTGCACGCTACTTATGATATTGTACTTGCTATGGCAACCGCTGCTAATGTTTAAGACAATAATTCCAGGTTTACTTGTCCTTCCTCAACTACCACTTTTCTTTACTGAAGGCTGTGTGACCAAAAAGAACATAACATGAGATACATGGCCCCTAATCAGTTTTGGGTTCTTCCTGAAGAAAGATTCTTCCTTCCTAAATCTGTTTCTTCGCTCTGCTGCTCTGGATGGCTTCCTCTCTTCTCCCCCAGGAGGAGCCTTTTGCATTTTACTGATAAAGATTAGAAAAGTGCTTTTATCTGTCCTCTGTCCTCACTAGGTTGCACTGGAAAAATGTTGGCAGTTGTGGGATGTCAGGAAGTACCTGTTCTGCTCCTCTGAACGTTCTGGAGAGAAGCAAATCTAAACTATGGAAAAATGTGCATTGCAATGCGTGCTGTTTGTCTGTACCTTCTAGGAACATCTGGCTGAACTTACTTTCAAGGAGCCATCTACCATAGTCTCCCCTGTACACTATGTGAGCAGCAACTGTCCGTGTTTTAGTGTAGGGTATGAATTAGATTTGGTTAAAATTTCTTCCTTTCAAGTGACAGTTTTACCCCAAAGACGAGAACACAGTTTCTGTGTAACTTTGTACTTGCTGGCTGGTTTACTTTACAAGGAAAATAAACACAAGAAAGGATTCTGTGCCCAAGGTTTAAGTTTAAGCTAAGAAAAAAATAAACTTTAGAATAAACCAGTTTTGAACTGGAGTAAAGAAAGCCAATTTTAGAATAGTGCCATTCTAGGAAAGGGCAAGTCTCAGCTCTTGAGAATTAATGCAGCTTCAACTGCAGAAGAGCAACAAATAAAGAATGGGACAGCTGAAACACAACATGCCTTCAGGTACTGTATGGGTCACTCTGAAATCATCTTGGAGTTGTTGTCCTGGCCAGGTGACATAAGAAATGTGTAGAATAATACTGTTTCCAACCACATTTACTGAGAGGAAGGAGGGAGATTCCCAACCAAAAAAAATTACAAGGCTGCTAGAATTGACAACACACTACATTGAGACCAGCATAAACTGAAGCTGAGTTCCTCAGCCTTGTGACAATGACTGTAACAAGAAAAGAAATGGCACTCCACCGGTTTTAATTTTGTTTCACTGACTGTAATGAGAACAGGAAATTATGCCAATTTAACCCATTGTTTCTTCCTTTTCTGAAGTATTCCTAGTGGTTCTCTTCAGATGCTCCTTTCCATGGCTGCCAGACCCAATCCTCTCCCATGCTGGAAAAACTCCTGAAGTTATACACACACACTTACAAAGGAGTTTGTATTTAGTACTTTGCTAACATAGTGCAGCTGACAGATTTGTTAGCAAAAGAAGTTTTTGCTGCCAGGCTGAACAGTAGGCTACCTTAATTCACTGAATATACCAAGTATTATAATTCAATGAGAGCTCTTTCTCCTAATACAAACTCTAGGCTACATATTTCCCTTAAGCAGATTCTTATTCTGTTCTTCGCGCATTCTAAAGTTTGGTGCAAAAGCAGATATTCTCCTGTTGTTCCTTTGAAAAACTATGACTCACACCTTTTATTTCAAAGTAATTTCAAGGACAGCTTATAAAGAAACGAGCTAATGTACTGTACTCTAATCATATTTCTTTTAAAGAAGCATTGTTTTGTGAGCAGAACCTGGGTTTAAAAATCAGTCTTCTCATGGATTTGTGCCTTATGTCCCCTCATTGTTTCCTACTGCCAGTTACAACCGGTTTCCTCCATTTCTGTCATTATTTCTTGACAATCTCTCTCTTGCAGCAAGCCTATCTCCCTCTACCATCCCCAGTTTATTTGGCTGGACAAATTGCTGTGGCTCGTTCAGAGCACAAGTGTGCTGATTTGCTGGCTCTTATCTCCAAGAATGGGAAGAGATCTTTCCCTCAGCTGAGGCAATAATTTGGATCTCTTTCCAACAGTCAACTGTTTTCATGATATTTGCTGAAATTTCACACCTCGGAAAGATATGCTTTTTTAAAAATTACTAAGAAGTTCAAGGGTTATTAAAGGGAGCAGCCATATGGACAGACTGTGTAGATTTCGTCTCACCAGGAAACTGGAGAAAATATTGTGTGACTCAAAATGAATTTGGGGTAGGGAAGAATTAGTAATGTTAACCTAGGAAAATTTTGTATTGTTTTGAAAAATCCAATCAGTTTTAAAATTGCATGTGGACATTATAATTTTTGTAGTTATTCATTGGTGAGGATGAACATATTTTTTTTTTGTTGATTAAAGAACTGTCAAAACTGTTTTGAGTGAATAACAGTATTTTTCACCTTGTTTGTATTTATGAATATTAACTAGTGTCTCTCCGATATCCCTATGAAAAGCATGCATGATGTCATTATATCTGGTACAGGGAAAAAAACACAACAGCTAAAAGAAATAAGAGAATCACTTTCAGAGAAAGGATTAAAATTCTGTTATCTGACCAAATCCATCTCAATCACTTCTTTGACCACTACATCATGAGCAACATCAGATCTCTCTTCAGTGTCTTAGAAGAAAGAGCAATCCTTCCCCAAGCTTGCTAAAGATGTCAGAAGAAGATGGTATGGAATATTTATTTTCTCCATTGCTGAAATCATCAGAGAACTGATCTGCTTTACTCTATCAGGGTTCTGTCTTATGGTGTGTTTCACACAGAGAACATCAATCTTAAGCTCTTGCCCTCGTTTGGCTTTTGCTTGTTAGCTCTTTCTCTTGTTTTCTTTCCATCTTCTGGTGTCCCCAAGCTGCATTTTCTTCAACTTTGATATGTATAAGCCCTAATTTCTTTTCTTTGCATGTAAAATTTGAATTTTCTTTTGTGTATATTTTCTTACCAGTTTTTCTTCCTATCCATATCAGTCAAGTCAAGGGAGAATCTTTGCAATAGGTTACTTATTAACTTGTGGCACTTCAGAAATAGGATTTTGGTGATATAGAAATATTGGCATAGTAAAATGTATTAAAACCATTTACTGACAGATTGTCTAATTGTCTAGCTGGGAAAGAAATATTAACCTCAAGGGAACATATGACAGTTCTGTGCTGAGAAATAGGAAACCTTAATCTTTATGACTTTCTGAAAACCAAAGCAAAGCAATTTGTAATACCAGAGATTAATGCAGGAAACTGGTGCTACTTAAGCTTCTTCCAAAGCAGTTGCTGGATGTAATTTCCAATAGGGACTGATAGGCGAAGCCATAAAAGAAAGGCATGACTCAAAATAAATGTTTTGAACGAGATAAAACAACTGGCAGTGCCCCACAATCCCATTATCTCTGGGGATAGCACTCAGAGTCCATTCAAGAAAAAATATTGCCACAAAATATTATCAAAGAGAATGGATCTTTTTTTTTTTTTTTAACATGGAAAAGATGAAGTAACCTTCTGAATATACTGTATTTAAAAATAAAGTTGAAATTCATAGTGTGAAAAATTATGAGCTTGGGTTTTTATAAGATTTGAAAGGTCAGGAGGGTAAGCAGATGGCTAACTGTAGAATTTATTGTGCTTTTAGCAATTGTTTTGATGTTCCAGGTGAAACCTTGCAAGATTATGAGACTGTAAAATTCTACAACCCTGCATTAGAGTGAGGATTATGCTCATAATATGCATGTGATTTTAGAGATCAATCTATCACCTATTTATTATCTGTCAAAACTTCAAAGGATTCAATGTGATTAATATCTTAAACTATGATTTTTACTATTCTGCATGAGTACATCCTTTTTTTTTTGTCTGTGCGCCCCGCCATCCCAGCTTATGATAATGAAGTGATACCCTGGTAATTCTGAGTGACTTTCCAGCAACCTTTCAGTACTCCAAAATGACACAATTTTATAAGGCATGTGAAAAAATGAGGTATTCAGTGATGATTATTGCATATACTTTCTCACATAGAACAAGCTATCCTCAACAGATTCAGTATTTTCAGGGTCTTGGTGCAGTACCTTGAGAAGAAGATTAATAACTTCAGTAAAGAAGTATTCAGGATTTGTCAGCACCTGTGCAGCAAACAACAGCAGTGATACTAGACTGTTACTTCTGACAGTAGCCCTGTAAAAAGTACTCCTCTCTCTTTATATGCATTGTGTGCCAATGGGTGACATTTCATGTCACTTTAGGAATATTTGTTTGGTAAAGAGATGTGTAACCATATAAACTGCATCTGAGACTGTGCACAGGAGTTAAGCCACTTTCCTCAGCTTGCAACAATAGCTTGAGTGCAGATCAACAGAAGAATACAGTGAATTTGAATGTAAAGTCCATATGACAAGCCCACCCTTTTATTCTGACTTTCATAAATGAAGTACGAGGCCATGCAAGTGGCTTCTGGGCCATGAATGAATTTCCTGATGCAGTATTAATAACGAAATAATGGTAAAGATGTCCTGGTACCCCATATGAGTTGAAAAGCATAAGTGCCTTGCTTCTGTCTTGAGTAACTTCCTAAACATTTTTTCCAACAAAGATGGCACGGCTTCTGTGGTTGAATATCCTGTGGTAGTAAAGATAGGGTATGAGAAGAGTTCCAGTGGCTTGCAACTAATTCAGCTAACCACTAGGTTCAAGCTCCTGTCTATAGAATACTGAGCAAGAACAACAGGTAAGACAAACAAGGGTGGCCATCAATACTTTCTTAAGCTTGGTAAAGAAACGACAGTATTTCAGTGTTTGCAGACTTGGGAAAGAAAAGGTGAGAACTATATTTTTTCCTTTGTTGAAGAGCTGTGCAAGTTTCTCATGCAATAGCTCATTTTACAAGTTTATGTATGCGGTGATACATATTTGCAAGTTTGTAGAGTTGTCCTATTACCCTGTTTATAAATTCAGTCAAAATCTTGACTAGTTCCCTTTTTTGCCAAGGTGATCTTTAGTTCAAGAAGCAGCTGATTCGAATTGTGCTAATAATGTAGGTAATTTTCTTCATTCCGAACTCATGTTCTAGCAAGATTTCTAGTGCTGAGTAGTGGTAGAGGAACGAGTAGGGCCCACGGGAGGCCAGTGTTCTCATGAAAATGCACAGTCTTATTTTCAAAAGCTCAGCCTTGCATTCTTACTGAAATAAGCAGATGTATCTACGTAACTACCTATCCTGTTAGGTAGGAAGGAGGACACGTGGAAATGGCAAGAGCAGTGACTGTGCAAAACGTGTGGTGATGAAAGAACTTACAGCTATGTAAATGTAGTGCTTTTACCATGGAAGATGTTATTTTTTTATCATGATTTTGAGCATTGATTGTTGAGCTCAGGTTTGGGTTGTTCTGGTGTTACAATGATAGGACCCCGTTATATTTTAATGCATAGTGACTTGAAGTTTATTACCTAAGGTAAATTGTCAGTGATAACTAGCTTTCTATTTAAATTCCATTGTCTTTATCTGCACAACTTGAAATCAGACAGAGCCCAAGCACTTGATTCAAATAGTTGCTTTTCAAGTAATTCCACCCAGTCTTCCCAACAGTACCGCCCCCACCCTCAGTTCAGCACCTCTGTGTTCACTGGAGTCAGTGTGTAGTTTCTACACAAAAAAATGAGCAGTTAATGCTAATTAAAAGCAGCATGTCAGTTATTGTGCTCAGTAGGAGCAGACACAAAAGAACATGAACCTGAATTAATTTTTTTATCCCTTTTTTTTTTTTTTTCTTAGCAGACCCCATGAGGGTTGCTGGAAAAGTCTCTTGGGCTAACAAATCAAAATTTGAGATGGGCTTAAGAAGCTCCCAACCCTATGAAATATTTTGTTAGAGCCCCCCAATATCAATGCTCTAGCTCCTCTGTCTGTCAGATCAATATGCCATAACTTCTGAAACCCAAAAGCTGCAAGATGTCTTAGGCTTGCATTAGTCCTGGTACCACTAGTGAGCTATGGACTTGGTTCCGTGACATTTGTTGATGTTATTGAGACCTGAAGGTATTCAGCAGCTCACAGAGGTGATCGCTATCCATACTGATTAATCAGCTACAGGCCTAATCCAAAGTTTATTGCATTCAATGAGGTTTTATGTTTTACTTCAATAGACTTTAGGTTAAGCCTTAGGATATGGGATAGAAGTGTATAATGAGGTCAGGATGAAAAGTAGGTAAGGTAGGGGAGTGTGAAGGGAACTAAAATGTGAGGAGGAGAAGCTCATCTCATAAGTGGAGCAAACTCAGCCATTTTATCACCTTGTGCTGCCATATAATACTTGTGGCTTCCAAACCCTACATTTAAAGGAAAGAAAAATCAATTGTTTATTGGTGGCGGTATTCAAAAATTAAACAGTATGAACCAAGGACAGACATTCACTGGCTCAGTGGAGCCATACCTATTTGTGTCAGCAGGAAATGTGAATTCATATACTCATAGATCCATTTTTTAATGCTTCTAGCAATAGAGGAGAAGAAGGATTTTCCTGTGCTTTTAAGTACAAAGGAGCTGATTCTTTTAACTATCTAACTATTCTATCAAATGTTTTCTGCCTTACTCTTTTTCAGAGAAGTATTTTAAATCCAAAGGCATTGTTGAGGTTGAGTTTGCTGGCCCATGATAACTGAGGTGTGTGTGTTTGGGTTGATCCAACATGTCGTAGTATAGAGCTTTCATGAAGCATCCTACTCAGTATGTCTTTCTCATCACTCTCTTACTTTGTGCCCTTGCTTGGATGCTCATATGAGTAAAGTTACATGGCCTTCTCAAGGCTCGATCACCATCTCCTTAATTAGCAGACATTTCACCTCCAGAAATATCAGCTGGGATCCAGCATACTGTCAGAGGGAAACTCTTTCATCAGTCTTCTCCTTTAACTCCCTACTGGCACTGTTTAATGTATGAGTTATCAGTATAATAGGGTAGAAGAGCACTCATTTTAAAGGAAACACTGGATCACATAGTGATAACATCACTGATAACATCATTACACATTGGATAGAGTAATACTTCATACAGCCACTACTGGTTTTACTATAAGATCTTTAAGCAACCAAATATTGTTAAGCTACACCAAAAACACATTTACTGTAAAGTCTAACCCCATTACATTTTATTGTAAAAGAGCTGTTTGTTTCTTTGTTCCTCTAATTCTCCAAATAGTATAGGACAGAAGGCAAAAGTTTAAAGTCAGTTTTGGCTTGAGCCAGAGTGCTCAAGTACTCCAAGACTGCTTTAATTTGAGGTAGTCTGTAACAGCCACTCTGGAAGGCTGGAAAACACAGCTTCACCACAACACAGGGGAATCCAGGCATTTTCCAAGTCTTTGTAGTTATAGTAAAACTACAAATGTAGTGCCAGGATGTGTTAGTGTACAAGTGGAGGACTGACAAGAGTGGAAGTCAGTAGAAAATATCCAAGCATAAGGCATTGCTATACATCCTTCTCTTACCTACCAATTGTGTCATGCTGTACCAGTCATTTGTCAGATCATTTGACTTTCTCTTTCCAATCTGTTGATTTCTTCCAGGTCTTAATTTCCTCTGGCTGAGAAGGAAAGATCAGACTGTAATGAGAGGCCAAGATGTCTTTGGATTTACCAGTATCAAGAAGTATCTGTAATCTTTTGACAATCTAACCATATAAATATAAGAGATTTGAATTGTTTCGGATACACACCAGTTATTTTCTTATAAAGCCTGAGAAAAGTTAACAGGTTTTCATGCTTTGCTTAAAGCTTATAAGAAGGATAAAGATCTCCAATACTACCAGCTAATGGAGTTATTCCCTTAGCTCTGGTTTCATCCTTCCAGCTTCAGTGACTCTGTGAGTGGGATTATCTTCTAAAAGCTTCTGATCCAGTATCTTTGGTTTTGAAGACCTCTAGTGTTCAAAACACCCTCATTTTGCTGGTTCAAGTGAAATTAAGGATCCTATGATATTTCCATATCCTTTTCAGCCAACTTCTAATTTTTCTCTTCTCTAGCAAAGTACTTTAACATACTGTAAGTTGTTACTGAATGCATAAAGTATTATTTATTGAATTTTTACTGGTTATCTGTGGCCTTTTAACACATTAAAAGATCTCCCCAACTTCAAGAGCTGTTATAGCAGGTTGAAAAAAATCAATGGGCTCTTCCTATCAGAAAGCACAAATCCCTTCATGATAACTGTGGTTTGTCATTGAATGCCAACAATCTATAATGATTCAGGATCACGTGAACAAAAATGAGCTTAGCCACCAGTCTGTGACAAAAGTTGAAAGGCTTTTGCTCTGAAATCATCAATCTCTTTGAACTATAGAACATTCCTCATCACTTATCACTTTTTATTTCCTTTTTGTTAGATGGTCCTGACAAGTAGAAAAGCACAAGTCTGAACTTATTGCATGATCAAGCTAAGCTTTTTAGGAGATCCCATTATTGAGGGAGCTCATTTCCTACATACTTTAAAACTCGTTCTAATATCTCTCTTTAAAATACAGCTATACAGTCACAAATATGGATATTCAAGAGGTCAACACATTATACAATGAATTTTAGAAATTAAGCTCAAAGAGGAAGATATCTGTATGGCCTTTACAACATTTATATATTTACCGTGCACACCAGATCATGCTCCCTATCACTGTCAAGAAGCCTCTTCTTCCAGTAGGTATTAGGCCCCTTTTTTCCACCAAACTGTTTTTCTCTCCAAAGTTCTCCAGGTGCCTCAGTGCATGTTCCAGATCCCCAGTGGGACAGAAACTGGCAGCTAGAAATGTCTGAAGTGGTTTCGGCTCAGTGGAAATGAAGTGTGAATACATGAAGCAAGTGTTGTTCACATGAAACGAATTTTTGTGTTTGATACAGAGAATATTAGCAACTCACCAGTTACTTTTGTAGTGTATTCTCTATTGCAAAGCATAAAATGGCTGAACATTAAAAATGTTATTAACTGGTGCAATCATCTCACGACATCTAAAATACCATTAATTCTTTATGGGAGCGTATATAGTCAAATTAACAGACATCTGACATTGTAGCACTCTGCAGCAGTTCATTTTTATTGCACATTGAAAGTGTGTGTTGCTTGGTTATTAGACTAAAATCAGGAAGATTCCTGATATTCTGAAATTACTGTCTTTGGTGGACCCTTGATGTGGGATGGCCAAGTATAGTTTAGATAAACTGTCTTAGATCTAACTCCCTTGACGTGTTCAAAAGTACTGCTTAGTTCTGAGTACCAGAAGTATGTTAGCATCATTGAGAAAATACATAAATTGAAGTAATAAATAATTCTCAGAACTACTATGGTTTCTCATTATGCACAATTTTAGCAGCATATACTAATTTTAAGTGGTTTTATTTTAGATCTAGTTGAAGATATTTTTTTCTGTCTGTGCAATACAGTTCCATGATAAAACCTGATCTGTACCCCTTCAAATTTGTTATTTAATCATCATGTTGTAAATTAATGTTCTGACAAAGCAAGATCTGTGATGCTCATTCTTGCCTCTCAAGCAGGCCTGTGTAGCTCTGTCAGGTCTTCACAAGCATCTGCAAAGTTTTCAGTTGTGCTTTTAAGATTAATATAAAATAAGTCCTATTTGGATCATCTGTAGAACTAGTATGGTAAGTTCCATGCAGTTGGAGACATATAACAAAAATATAAGGCAGCTTATCTAATTATTATTATTAGTAGTAGTAGCAGTGATGATGATGATGATGATGATGATGATGATGATAATAATAATAATAATAATAATAATAGAAACTTCCCAAATAACTCACTAGAATCACTCCGTGGGGGGCTCCATGGAGGGATCTCTGAAAGGTTTTTTTAAAAAAAATGCACTTTTTGGATTCTGAATGAATAAATAAGTCTGTTGCTTTAAACATTTAATGTCTTTGGGGTACTTTAGTTGGTATTTTAAGGTTTAATACCTACTTAAATGCTTTATCAACTATTATAATAAATATCTTAAATAATATAAGTACTATAAAATTCTTTTTTATGACATTTTTGTGGAACATATTTGGCACAAAATACGGCACCTGCAGTAGACTTAAACCCCACAGATTTTACTAAGGAGTATGTCGTCTTCTTTGAGCATCGTGTGTATTCTTTTGTAAAGCAATCTGGTTTAGATATGCTGTCAAGATTTATATAAAAGTGCTAATGGAAATAAGGTACAGCTAATATTGTAATAAAAGGGGGTTTATATTGTTCAGTAAAATTACTTGAGGCTACCCTGAGGGCTTTTTGTTTTCTCCCATTGAAAGGATGCACCTTAAAGCCTTTCTGATTTTGTCCTGACAAAAAGAGCCACAACTACAAAATAAAAAAAAAAAAAAAAGAAAAA
>VXBJ01005374.1:0-11872 GCA_013400055.1 Nycticryphes semicollaris | reverse complement strand
TAATAATAATAATAATAATAATAGAAACTTCCCAAATAACTCACTAGAATCACTCCGTGGGGGGCTCCATGGAGGGATCTCTGAAAGGTTTTTTTAAAAAAAATGCACTTTTTGGATTCTGAATGAATAAATAAGTCTGTTGCTTTAAACATTTAATGTCTTTGGGGTACTTTAGTTGGTATTTTAAGGTTTAATACCTACTTAAATGCTTTATCNTACAAAATAAAAAAAAAAAAAAAAGAAAAAAGATCATCCAGGCTTAAAAGATCTACATTAAAATTAGTAACACTTCCCCATAAGTAAAGCATAAAACAGCACATCTGGAGAGTGCAAAAGGAGTTTCAGAGACTGTCTGATCGTATCTTGAATGGTCTGATTGATGCTACTTGCAGACACAATGTCAAGGGCTATGAAAGAAGTAATTGCAGAGTTTCTATTTGTCACAATATTCCTTGATGGGATTTCTGATGTTAGTAATTTGTCACAGTGGTTCATTGTCTTGCCGGATGTCAAACAGAATGGAGATGCCAGAGAACAGATGATTTGCTTTAAGAATGTCAGTGTCAGGACTGTGGGAACAGATTTATAATGAATATCGGGGAGGCTGTGAGAGGGCAGGCATTTGGCAGGGGTCTTGGCTGTAGGTTGCAGAACTGGGTACTTCAAGAGGGAACCTGAATGGGTTCTGCCATTTTTTCAGTACACTGCCATGCTGCAATTCAGACTCCTGATATCTCCTGGTATCTCACCTTAAAAGTATTTGAGGATGATGCTCTCTCCACCTAAACTAAGTACATTATGAACCTACTCAAAATTTCTTAAGTGTCAAGTCTTTTTGGGAGAGTGATTTACCATCTATCATGACATTTTGCCCTCAGCTTACAAACTGTGGGGGAAGGTGTTTCTCTCTGAGATGATTCTCTTCAACATGGTAACACAAAAAGGTATTTTAGGCTGGTAACTTCCTATTATAGAGCAAAATAAATATAATTACTGATTTCTTCAGCTGTAGAAGATGATCTCAGTGGGGGAGGTTCCGAGCTAGCTCTTGTGTGCCTGGGGTAAGTCTTAACTCTGCCACTGCAATCTTTTACAGTTTCTCTCATGCTACCTGGTCTTTTGCTCTGCCTCACCCACAGAGAGGTATAGTGGGAACAACAATATTTTGCTCCTCTTGCTGTCTTTGTGTAATATATTTGCATTAAAAAAATCTTTCAGGCATAGACAAGTCCTTACCATACAAATACTTATTGCCTGATATGGAAGAAACTTAATCTTGGTGGAGTTGGGGGTTCATTTATACAAATAATGATACATCGTATTCTTTTGTTTAGGTGATGTTCTGTATGGATTTACCAGGAAAGAAATATACAGGAGAATTTATGAATGGAGCCGGAATTGAAATCCTGGCATTTCTCAGACACTGTTCTGTTTTATTGTTATTTTTCAACAGTTCATGCATAAATAAATGATAAGAAGGGTCACCAATCTGCTCTGGAGAAAGACAGCTACGCCTCCTGTTGTATCAGAGCATGGAAACAACCTAATGATTAGACATGTCATTGATGGCAAATTCCAGGCAAAAGCTGCTATAATCACTCTAGGAAAACAAACAAATAAACAAGCAAACAAGCAAACAAACAAAAACAAAAAAAAAAAAAAACCCAGAACAAATGGACATAATGAGAAAGCTGACTGTCAAAGCACATCTTGGTAAAGTGCCTATGCAAGCTCAGGGAGTGTAAATAAATGCAGAAAGAAAATAATGATATGGTAAAAATAAACGTGGTGCAAAAGATCAAGTTGTAAAATGAGGCATTTTGGCCTCTTACTGGGATAGTCAGAGGTTGCCATAATATGGGCAATGAGCAGGCTAGTAGTCAAATGGAAAGGACTGAGACCCCCACTAAATTCCAGATTTATGGACCAGGACCTTCACCCCTGCCAAGCAGAGAGACCCTCCTGTCTCACAACCTGCTCCCTCAGGGTGTGGTCCAGCCACAGCATTTCTGAAACTCATGTACAAACGCTTCCAAAAAAGTACCAGAGGACATGTGATGGTGGATAGATGTGGATAAGAGAAAGCTATGAGAAGATTGATGAGTCATGAAAAAGACAATAAGGATTTTGAGAGGAGCTTCTGAAAGAAGAAATGGAATGAAAAATGAGAGCAAAGCAAGCTAAACAATGCTGTAGAGACAAAATAGAAAGATAAAAATGTGGAAAAACAAACAGGAAATTTTTGACTGAAGAGTGCATCATGATCTGTTACAGGAAGGTAAAGATGAGAATGAATGCAGGAAGGGAATATACCAAGGTGACAAGAGTAAGACATCCTGGGAAAGGCTGGTCTAACAGTATTCAGTGACTGTGTTATTTCATCACTCAATGTGTCTTATCAGGCCATAGTAAATAATTTTTGACAAATGTATTTTTGGCAGAATTTGGTTAGCTCTTAAACTGTATAGCAATATAAATGGATAAATACACCAGAAAAATCAGGGTGACAGTTTGAAACCATATCAGGGCACTATTTATTTCTGCTGTTCGTACAGCTTAAAGTAATAATTTCTGAAGAAGACACTTGTCAGTCTTTAATTAGAAAGCTGAATAATGATATTACACACCTATTTTAATGCTTTCTATTTCAGGAAATATACCGAGACTTTTACATTAGCTAGAAGTATACATAAGGCCAATGTCCTCTTTGAAAGAGCTGTGTGTAGAAACTTTCCAATACGATTATAAGAGAGTCAAAGTACTCAGTATGTCCCACATGGACCTATGACACTCGCTGGTGTTATGTTCAGTCTCAGTTAATTCAAAATAAACTTAAATGTCTTAAAAGAAATTTCACAGACAAAGTTAGTGCTGATAATTATTTTTGTTAAATTACTTTTTTTTTTCCAACCTGACTCTTTAAGGAGATATTAAATACTTGCGTACAACAGCAAATACCATTTCTGAGCTTGCCTTTTCTGTCAGAGATAATTAACTCAGGAAGAAAGGTGAAATCTCTTTTGTGTGTTTTCATATTGCAGCTCCTCATTATTCCAGACTCTCCACATATCCTGAATGATATCAGACTTCTTTGTCCAAATACACTTAGGAGTTCCATAACAGGCAGATAGAAGTAGTTAATGATGTCACTGGAATGGATCGTTATTTTTTAGTGCCAAACTCCCAGTAATTTTACCTTTTGTGTCTTTCACACCTGCAATCCACAAGAAGAAAAAAAAAAAAGAAAGGAAAAAAAAAAAAAAAAAGAAAAAAAAAAAAAAAAAAAAAAAAAAAAAAAAAAAAAAAAAAAAAAAAACCAAAAAGAGTTTGGGCTTATCCAAAAGGTGAGCGAAAATTTCAAACCACGCTGTCACGTACTGCAGCGCCATCTAACCAGACAGTGATAAAACTGAAGAGTCTTATCTATAAATCACAATAAAGCTTGACACAGTTCACCTCTGCTTTCAAAGCCATAAGACTGGTTAGATTTTCCTATTAGAAACAAAAGCAAAAAGTATTTATCAGAAACATCTGGAGTCGGGGAGAAGTAAACATGTATCATCAGAGGACTTTCTGCCTGAATACAAGCAAAACCATCTATCTCTAGGTCTCACCTTATAGTAACAGGCACAAAAGGAAAAATGAAGGGGTTGTGTGAAGATACATTTCCCAACAAAGCAGGCTCCCACCCTTGTGGTTTTATAGGACACCATTCCCAATGGGTCTTGCCCAGGACATCCAAGGGGGAGGCTAGGCTCAGTGTCAAAGCTGCTGCTGCTTCTAGAGGCCCTGTGACCCTCCCATGTGTGCTGGATGGCTTTCCAGGTAAGGCTGTGAAGTAATATCCATCAACAAAGCCAGACATTGGCAAAAACAAACCTAGAGTAAAATAGGGAAATGCTTACTGAAGAACTGGACTAAGAATAGTCACGTGGCCAAAAAACACACACAAAATTGTGTTTCCAGCAGTGAAGGCAAATATTCACATTGAACTGCCTCAGAAAAATCTGTGCAACTCTTTCTCTCTGAGAAATATATAATTTATTGGTAGAGTGTCCACTGTGCATCCTAGGATGCTTGTCCTGCACAATCATCTACCTTATGGTCAGTCATTGTTCTCCTGGATCTAGCCCTGCTTAAGCCCATAGTAAGGAGACATTGTCCCTCCCCTGGCCATCTCCTGATGCAATCTGTTTCTTGCTTCTTGTCCCGGGTCTGGAAGATGATTGACAGCAACATTGACCATAGAAAAGGAGAAGAGATTGTTGTAGAGGAAAAGGTGGATAACTTTAAAGACCATGCTACTGAGGTGATATTAAAACCCACAACTTAACACATAGTAGGAGATTTCTGCAGTAAGTAGGGCGTTTTGATGACAACAGAAGACAGGACAAGCTGATCATAGGACTGTAATTTACAGGATAAAACTCTGAAGAGAGGCAAGTTAGCTGTGGGATAGACTGGGTGAGATTTTTATCAATAGAAATCTAAAAATGTGAAAGACTCTGTACAATACCCTGTAAAGGGTTTGTCTGGAACACTTCTCCAGGAACTCCTTTTCTTACAGAAAAGGGCTTCATCCTAGCAGTGGAAGGTCTGATAGGGGATGTAGTTCTTCTCTTAGAGATAAAAATATCGGGCACTTGCAGAAGCTTCTCATGGTGATGGGCAACACAGGCAAGACACTGATCACAAACAAACTTATGCTGGAAATTTGAAAGGTATTTCCAAAATTAACAAAATTATCTGAGCAACCTCCTAATAGGACAAATTGGCAGACAATGCAATTAATGGGAACCCTAAGTACATTTATGAATGTAGTTAGAGGACATGGTTCTGAAGAAGCAGAGAAATAGTCCTGGGGAATAAAGGAGATTCTTTTTTTGTCTGAGGCCTTACAAACAGATGACAGCTATCAGGACAAACATATCTGCAATATACCGAGTAGCATAGAATTTGTACCATGCTGTTCCTCAACCCCAAGCTCTTCCTCAGCTTTTACCTACAAATTCAGTTTTTTCCTTCTTGCCTGATGATATGCTTCTGTTTGCCAAGTGAAATATATGCTGGCCAGTGGTTTGGCCTGTTAAGTAATTAGTTTTTTAAAGGTTAAACATTTTCTGGTCTTTGAATACAATATTATTGTGAGATTATTTCCTTTTTTATTTTCCTTAAACAGAATCTCCCATGGTCAAAAAAAGTGCCTTTTTTTGTTTGGTAATCGATTGTATTTCATCTTGAACAGTGCTATATCGATTTTCATGTGAACTGAGCTTTCAGGTGGCCATTTAGAAAGATGGCTTTTGGCAAGGCTCCATTAGACTTCTTTGTATTATTGCTTATCCTTCTGCTGGAAGAGCAAGCAGCCTTATTCCCAAATACAAGCTGCCTGAACCATCTCATTCAACCCTAATACCTTTAGTCCATTTTCTGTTGGTATAGTCCAAAGTTTCATTGTTTTGCTAGCAAGATTATTTGCTGGCTAATGGGAGGTAGTTAACTCAGTACTCCCAGTCTCTTTTTTCCTCTAAAAACTGTATGTCCAGATTTTACCAGCTACATTACAGGATGCAGAAATATTGCACACATTCTGCTGCTGTCTGTGAGTGACACTGCATCTGTAGAGTTTCTGCTTTCCCCCAGAATATACATTCATTTGCAAACTACCCCTCTGATTACCTTTGTTGAGCAGTGAACGGTGGAAATTGAAGGTGAGGGAGTATTCTTCTTAGTGTTTTTTTTTTTAATTTTGCCCTGGAAAAAATGGTATGATTGTTGTCCAGTACGCACATAAATTTTAACAGTTTATACTACCTTTCTGGATAAGCAAATAAATTTACTATAATAAGAGACAAACAATAGAGGCAAGGCAGAGTCCCTTGGAGAAAATTGTAAGAAAAAGAAAGCTAAGATTATGGACAATGAGAAAATCATGGACAAGTGCATTTGACAGTTCATAGTAGTGATGTATTCATATTTTGTTAGATATGGCAGAGCCTGAAAGAGAAAAGTTGAAGGCTAAAATATAGAAAGTCAATCTGTTGTTTATCTCAATACAACAATTTCAGCTCTTAATTACCGATTGTATTAAAGCTCAGATATAGAAAAGCATTAGAACATACCTTTTTTTCTTTAGATGGAAGCATGATAAGGGGCATTACCAAGAAGGAAGAACAACAACTAAACACTTCCAAAAATAAAGCACTGAAGTAAATGTGGAATTTGTATTAGAAAAAGTTTATCAGAGAAAAACATCTAATTCAGACCAGAGAAATCTATGCTGAGCCAAAAATAGTAACTCTAAATTGCAGTCATTTAAGCAGGCAGGGGATGTGGCTCGGATGACAGACGCATGTCTTCAAAAATCATTCTTATCAGGCTTGGCCCCTTAGCCAAGAAAGGGAATGAAAAAAGTGAGTATTAAGCAAGATTTTAAGCTCTTGCAGTAACTAAAAGTAACAAAAAATTACATCTTAACAGTAAGGGTGGGCCAAGAAATTTTCATAAACAGAAGCTAAGCAGTTCCCCCTTGGCAGAGAGCAAGCATGTCTCTCGGCATGCAGCATTAGCTGGACACTGCTGGCAGTGCAACTCTTTAGTAGTAGCAGTGGGAGTCCATAGAAAACGTATCAGTGAATTCCCAACTATCCTAAGGACTACAGCCAGCTGAATTTGTGATTAAGGTGACCCTTCAATGACTTTGCAAGAAGCTTGTTCACCAGATACAAATGACCCCTGACACAGACGTGGGACTGGAGCAAAATGCTCGATGTCCCTCACCATGCCCAAAAGAGCATTCCTAGATTTTGGCATATTTCCCCCTGTTGAGTGTTAGAAACCACTGCTTGTTATTGAACGCAGTATTGAATGTGCCATGTATTAAATTGTGCAAATAGTTCTCACATCTTTTTTTCTGCCAGCCATAGACCAGACTATGAGCCAAATAAATTCACAGGCTGTCAGACTTGCCAGTGAACGACTGATACATTACTAAGATTATAAGTCTGGTTGAAAAATGTGGATAAAGATGGCCTGCCGAAGATTTGAAAGGAAAGAATGTTCTTTCTTAGCAAGGTAATAAAAGCTATGAAAGGTCACTGCAGAAAAAAAAAAAAGGTCAGGAAAACGGAAGTCTAGTGTCAAGGGGAAAATTAAAAAGTGTGAATATGAATGGTTGTTGTCTAATAAGAGCTGAAAAATTATAAAATACTAATCAATCTCATCAGAGGCATACAACAATTTAGTATTAACTTTAGGAACACACTGAACAGATTGAGTCCAAATTTTATTCTGTGGTCTTCCTAGGACTGTGTGCTGTAAATGGGTAGGATTCGAGGGAGAATTGCATTGCTTTTTCTTGTGACTGAAAGGGTGTTTTGAGAGGCATTTTAACACTATTTTAAGAGGGGCACTACAATCCAATGTATTCCCGCTATTGCCTCACACAGACCTGACTTGTATCATCTACAAGATGCATTTCACATTAATAGCCCTGTAATTGTTCAATGCTTGGGGCAAAGACTGTCGTGGTACTAATAGGGGCTGCTACAGAGCAAATAAATCATGGAAATTATGTCTTTGTTCCTTATTCTACTTGTTTTAAATATATTTTGCCTCCAGTCCCTAATATTGGCAGATACTTTTGTCATTATTTCAAATTGATCACATTAGGGATTTGTTAGTGATTTGGAACGGTCAACAATTTTGAGTAACTTTGCCTATAAAAAATTACATTTTGGAACTTAATTAGCGTCATGATGTGATATATGTCTAAATTAATGCCTACATTCTTAAAGAGGTGTCTTTTGCAGCAATTTTTGTGAAATTAATTACTAAAATAAGGGACAACTAAGAAGTCCTTTCTAGGTTTTTATACAGAGGTTCCTTGACATATTTCTGGTCTCTGTCCCATATAGCTGCTTTCAGTCTCATTTCAAATGATGTGAAAGCTGAAAAAGGCCTGGGGTTATTTTAGGCAGGAGATCAATATTTTGGTCTTGGCTTTGACAATATCTGATTGAATGATTCTGTGTAAGAACAAGTACTTGTTGCAGAGCTTCCTGTGCTACCAGATCTGGTAGCAACTAGTGAATTCCTAACAGTGTTAAGAATATACTGATTCATCCCAACTAAGCAGCTGAGTAATTATAGACCAGTTTGTAAACACTTTTCAGTACATGTAGTAAAATGGTTAGGTCAGAAACTGTGTCTGTGCTTTAGCCACCTGGCACAAATTCCAACCCTGCATATTGATTAAGTAACACAGGAGTTCAGAGCATAATAGTAATATAAATAGTGGTCAGTTTAATTTATACCAACATTGATTTAGAATATGGTAGTAACCTAAATATTGTGCAAATTAATTTGTTAAGTCAGTATTGATTTAGAGTAACATACCAATCTCCAAAACCTGTAAATGTCCAATTAAATATTTATATCCATAGCCTAAAATTAAGTCAGTTTTGCATCTCCCAAATTTATGAAGTAAAGATAGCTTGCACACAGAGGCTGTATGAACCAAACATAATACAGGAAAAAACTTTTTGATGTTGTGGTAATAAAACTCTTTAAAATACTGGCTTTACAGGGCAAGTTCTGACACAAGCCTTACTGCAGAGATAGAAATGGCAATGTTATAATAATCCTTGTTGTTCAATTTTCCACCTAATGGATGCAGCAGGGAGCTGAAGTGCTGCTTTGAATGCTGCCTCCCCATAAGACGAGCTGCTTTTTGAAACCTGTGAATCTCCTATTAAGATAATTTTGTATGCCGATGTCTTGTACAGGATTCATATTGTTAGAATCATATTTATATTTTGAACCCCCTGAAGTATGCGATACTTAAGTGGACAAAACCAGCTTTCAGTCTTTATCTCCCCCATCAAATTGTCTTCCCGTGAGAAGCAGAGGTCTGCCCTCTGCCCTTTTCAGTATGTTTACCAGCTTGAGTCTTTCATTCAAAATCATTTTATTCCAGACAGTTTAAGACTGCATTTAGGGTTGATTGTGATTTTTTACTCCCACTTTCCTTCTCAAGCAAGATTATACATTCATTAATCAGTCTATTTTTGTTTCAAATCTATTCCTTCAAAGATTGGGCTATCTGAGGGCAACCCTTTCTTAGAAATTATGAGTTATCTGTTGCATGAAACAATCATTTAAATGATGCCTCCATAATTTCTTTTCCTAGTCCATTTTGGGGACGATGGCAGACAGAGCTATTATCAGTATAACTGACTTGGAGGGATAAACCAAAATGCAAATGTTGTCTTTTTGACAACTTTTTTAGCAAGTTGACTGCAGGCACTAAGAGCTGGTCATTGATATGGCCAAGATTTGGAGAGGGGAGAGAATGAAAGTGTGATGAAACATTTTTACTGCTTTCAAATAAAAAAATCCTGTCTTCCCTCTGGCCTCTTTGTGAAGGCTCTCTCGCTAGTGCTAGAGGGTATCTGGAGTCTAAGGACCTGTTTCCTCCGGCTCCTTCCGTAGTCATTGTCAGTGAGGGTGGGACTGAGCAGGGGCAGTTTTTGTAGATAAAAGTGCACTTACAAGCAAAAGTAGGGCATTTACAGGAACATACAGGAAGTAAGATGGGACAGGCTAGTTGCTATCCCCTTCCTTGCAAGTGTTTTATCATCTGCAGCCCTTTCTATTTTTATAAAGGACACAAGACCATGCCAGCAAGTAATATATCAATGGGTATACTAATTTTCTTTATGCCAGTAATTAGAGACCCATATTTAATATGGGCAGCTCCAGTTCTACAGTAATGGAAGATGACAAGATCGAAGGGAATCAGTTTTGTCGTTTTTAAGTGAGCAGATTGAGTGACTGAAGTAATTTTAAGCTACTCATACTTACAGTTGATAGAGTTGCCATCTGATAGCACTTTGGTTGTGAAAGAGAGGTCTAGGAAAACAGGTCTGTTTCTATGCATTATGTTTTTATTATGGTTTTTTTTGTGGTGACTGCTATTTTCACAGCTTTTTAATATTTTTGAAGAACTGCATTCGTTCCTTTAAAAAAAATTGCTTGAGAAAAACTGTCTATATTTTTGTGGTTAGTTCCTCCCCCACAATTAGCTATTGGGTTAGACAATTCACCAACAACAAATAGTTTGCCATCTGTATATCTGTATCACCAGATTCTGGGCTCCATTTTGAATAGACTCATTTGTGGTTTTACAAAATAAGCTACTTGCCTCAGCAATTCTTATAAGAAATTATTATTTCATTCTCTATTTAGTGAATTTGCATTAGATAAAAGATGAATGATACAAGGCAATAAAGTGTCTTCCTCTTCATGTTTGTATGAGGGAATTTTTTTGAGAACTTTTGACAGAGTGAAGCAAACTGAATGCAAAGTGAAAACCTGAATTGTCGCATACTCTGAACACAAGAGAAGCAACGTTTCCTTGCTTTCATGAAAGACAAATACACCTAACTACCTGCTGACCAACATATTTTGAAAAGCTTTCCTACAGTCTGGATTGGCGTGACTAGTTACTGGTTAGAAGGACAACACTATTTGACAGATAAATAGCAAAGAGGGTAACCCAGCAACTGCAAGGGAATTATGTTCTCTGTCACAAAAAGCAGTGTTTTTATCTACTTTTACTTTGTTCTTGGAACCTAAATAGCTTAGTAGGGATTCATGAGAGCTCTTAGTAATACCCATCTGGGTATACAAGAGTCAGAAAACTAGCACTTCTGGTGACACAGATCCTCTCCTGCTGCACGATCTTTCCTTCCACTCTACCCCCTACTAGGCGAATGATGCAATGATGAAGCTTTGCCCGGCATGTTAAAAAAGGTTTAAGGCATGGTGAGAGAATTTTAAAAAAATTTTAAAAAATTAATGGAAGTGTTCCTTAATGTATCTGTTTCTCTAAAACAATGTAGCAGTGTTTCTCTTTTCTGCAGCTATTTAACGTCCTCTGTGGAGAATTACCTAGCTGTAAAATCCGTCTCTTTTCTTATTCTTTACTGATACACACTTCTGGTGATTTTTTCAGAATAATTGAAAAGGGACAATGTGAAGTGGGAGTTTAGGTGTGAATGATTAAGCTTTTTTTTTTTTTTTTTGTCTGGTTATTTGTAGAATTTATTAGACTCCAGTTCTTTTTTTTTTTTAATTAAATACTTATTGCAGTTATGCTAAGAGTTAATATGTATAATTCTCCAATCTATGGGTACCTTATGAATATAAATGTATTGTTATTAACACCGCTTACCATAACAGAATATCTTTCTCACAACTTGTCTACTGGGAACCATAAAAAAGCATCTTTAATGCTAAAGTCTGTTGGGTATATGCCAAATATATTACCAGAAAGTATGCTGAAGCTCAGGAGGAAGGAGTAGACTTCTTTATGTTATTTAATGTATAAGTGTCTTTACAGGCAAAATGAGGATGAATAACTGTTAGCATCGTAGCTTGCATCTCATTGACAAGATGCAGTGCAAAAGGGAACATGTGAATTCCCTGCATTAAGAACATTTCTGCTGGTTCTTGACAATCTTTCCTGCCCCATAACAGCCGTACATTTTTGTGTAATGCGATCGCAGTTTGGAGCATTAAATACCCACTGTATAAGCTCAGTGCAAGCTACATTATCTTCATTAACCTCTACTATATTAATCCCTTAGAGAATATGGTCCAATATTGTTAATTATAGAATAGTTTGAGCTGGAAGGGATCTTGAAAGGTCATCTAGCTCCAACCCCATCTGCAGTAAGCAAGGAAATCTTCAATTTGTCCTATTTCAACAGGTCCTGCTAAAAAGTTTGTCCTCATCTTTCTGCTTTACCATCATCTATCCACCTGGTTATGTTTTCATAAAAGTTTATCAGGTTGGTTAAGCATGAAT
>VXBJ01005371.1:157431-170497 GCA_013400055.1 Nycticryphes semicollaris | reverse complement strand
AAAAGAAATTAGACACAGGGATGTATTTTATAAGTATATCTCATGAATATTTGGTGATAAAGACTGTGTGTACATAACCATAAGCAGTTAGCTAGGAAGAGAAAAGCCCAATCCCCAGATCATTGATAGTGGGTCTCAACACAAATGGCAGCTACAATCCTTGGCAAGTAAGCTGCTCTCCTTGTCTTCTCACTTGCAGTTTGGGGTGGGTCTGTGATTTGGCTGGAGGCTCTGTCAAATGTGAGTGCACCGCACTTGGGATAATGACCTAGAAAGCTCTCTGCATTACACCTCGCCATGATTTGAGGGAGGTTGTTTCCTCACTAGGATGAGACTAACAAGTTGCCTAGTGGGTTCTTCCTGTGATTTCATACTCGATGACACAATAAATTAATGAAGAAGAAAACATAGCACAATTCTGTTGCACATCCAAGCAGTATTTCAAAACCAAAGAGTTATTATCCTTCAACTACCAGACATTTTTATAAACACCAGTCTTATTCATGGCTTTAAAAGTAATTACCCATGTGATTATTTCCATGAAAATCTCAAGTCTCACATTAAAGTAATTATAATTGTGAGATAATTAATAATACAAATCAGGCCTTGATCCTATTCCTCCCCGATCTCTGATTACATAGAAAAGCCAATGGGTAAATGTCCCTAGGGAAGGCATTAGCATGGGTCTGCAGGATCAGAACAAAACACTAATACTGTCTTGACCCAAAATCTCACAATTTGTAAGCATGCAAGAAGCAGCACTGCTGGAGAGAGACAGAAAGTCTGTGCTTCACTAGAAAGCCACCTGCCATGTTCAGAGATGAATAAAGGGAATGAAAAGGAAAGGTGTGAGACAAAAGGGGAGGTAGGGGGTGAGGAGTGAGGAAAGAGAGAAAGCAAGCAACCATACCATAAGTCTGCATTGCTACTTCAGATAACATATTGTTTCAGTTCTGCATCAAAAGAATTTGTAATAGCTTAGCAATTGAACATCTCTAGGTTAATCTGCAGGAAGGGAGAGCAAGAGAAAAGCAGAATCTGTAAACTTAGTTTGAGAGCAAAACAGAAATACAGCAAAAAGAAGAAAAGAAGCAAATATATTTGTTAATCCTAGCATCTGGTTGACTGTTTTACATACCGAGGAAGGGGATGGTAGAGGTCATAGGGCATGATCTGCTTGTATCCATCACTGTTAGGAACAATAATGCCAACCCTCTGAGTAGAAGGTACACATAATAAAATAAACACTAAATGATTACATTATACAACTTTTTTAAAACAATATTACAAAACACCCCAAGCAAATAAGATATTTACCCTGTTATTCTCACATTTAAAACAAAAGCTACGCTCCCATCTTAGTGTTTCTGAGTCATTCAAAGAATAAACCAACAATTATTACTTATATTACTGTTTGACTAAGAAGTAATCCATTATCACGAGGGATCCAAATGACTTGTCCAAATATTAATTACATTTATGAGGTTACTATCTGCCATTAAAAATCTTATTTCTCCACTTCTCCACTTTCTTGGAGCTTGGATACTAAGTGACTGAGGACAATAGGGGAACTTTTATCTGCTTCAGAGAGCCCTAGAAAAAAGTTTTTTTAAAAAACTATTATATGGTTGTTTCTGCCCTTCAGGTAAAATGTCTGCTTTTACAGGGGCTGAGATTAGAAATTTGGGGAATCTGAGTACAAGAATTCAAATCTGTAATNTGTTGGCAGCTACAGGGTCTCACTGAGTTGCTAGTTAGAAATTTAATCTTTTATCTGCACTCTTTACAGATTCTGTCTGAGAGTAAATGTACTCATGTTGTCTCCCAGTTATCAGCATACCTATTAACATCAAACAGATGATCCCAGAGAACTTTGTCCGTTTCATCAAAGCCACTTTACAACAGAGGACTTGGATGGGGCAGGTGAGAAGATCCATTAAAGAGTGAATGTCAGTTGTATTAAAATAAAAAATGTGTCCCTACCCAAGTCACACAGAGAGGAACCTGGCTGAAAAGCATGAAGGAGGTTTTTGAGAACCTTATGTAAATGAGATGTGCTAGGTACGCTGCTACAGATTTCTGCAAGCTGGAAGAGCAAAGGAGGGGGAAGGGAGAAAGTATTCTCCATCTTCAACACACTTCACTGAAGAATGCTGTGAGCATTCAAAGGACTCTTGTCATGCTAAGGCTAAAGGGGTCTATTCTCCTTTCAGTCAGCAGAGTTTTTATGCGCATAGCTTGTCCACCATAGGAGAATGGATCTCATTGTATTTTCACAGCGAGGAGTCAGTGCCAGGTCAGCATGCTGGAATTTTCCAGCTAAAGTGCGGGAAGACATTGGAGCCCTGGGATTGTGTGATGGGGACTAGACAGCTGTCCCTAAGATTAGCATCCTTTGCAGTTACCGGAGCCCTCTGCATAAGTGTGCATATTTGCATCTTCGGAGAGCTGCCTGTCTCCACAAAAATCTAAACATCTATGAGAGGCAGTTCTGGTGCTGGGAAACTTTGGAAAAGATAAATGCATCATTTAGAGTATGGCCAATGAACAAGTCTTTTCAGTCCTTGCTTGAAGGGTAAATGCCTGGAGATGTTTGAGAAATTATGTACTAGAATTTTAAGATGTATTTTTTGAGTATTTTCTGATCATGGTTTTGGGAAGCTCTGCTGGTTTCCTGATTCTTCTATCATTGCTGCTGAATTTCCATTCTGAAGTCTTTTGCCCCTTCCAGCACATCAGCTGGCTGAGGAGCGGTTGGAAAAAAGATTAATGTACCAAGCTCAGAAGTGAAATAATTATACTATAAAAGCATCTACTGCCTAAGAAAGAAACAGATTTCAAAATATTTCTCACTCACTGCAGTGAGAAATGTTTTCCTTCTAATAAACATGGTCTGTATGCATAATCCAGGTCTACGTGCATTAGAATGCATAATATCCAAGACCATTCCAATTGAAACAACCATGCCACATCCAAACACTGTTATGAAGATTAAATAACATTTACAAAGCACTAGATTAATATTGTCATTGGAAAGCTTTGACCTTCAAAGAATTTTGCATACATGAACTGCATTTCTGTAAATGTTACAGAGCTCCACAGAAATACTGACACTGTCCTTGTGCATATATGAGGGTCTGCCAAAGGTTCTAATTCTGTTACTGCAAGATGATCACCAGCAATGTAAGACCAATGGACACAGTGAGGAAAAAGGTCTCCACAACAATAGAAAATGGCATAAGTTATTACTTTAGAAATCAGCTTGAAGGTCATAAAATGATAGAATTGTTTTGGTTGGAAGAGACCTTTAAGATCATCAGGTCCAACCATTAACCCAGCACTGCCAAGTCCACTATTAAATACTTGTCCTTCAACACCACATCTACATGTCTTTTAAATACCTCCAGTGATGGCGATTCAACCACTTCCCTGGGCAGCCTGCTCCAATGCTTGATAATCCTTTCAGTGAAGAAATTTTTCCTAATATCCAATCTAAACTTCCCTTGTCGTATCTCAAAACCATTTCTTCCTTTTCTACCACTTGTCACAGGGCTGCCCTCACTCCCAGATGGAGTTACTGGACCTGTTACTCTTCTTTCCTGACAGGGCTGCCCTCACTCCCAGATGGAGTTACTGGACCTGTTACTCTTCTTTCCTGACATGGACTTGCACAGCAAAGATTTAGGTCTTCTCTGAAATCTGTCAGACTAAAGAGCAAATCATCTGTGTGGTGGGGCCTATGTCTTCTAAAGCATCTAAAGATGCCACAATGTGACATTATTACCTTGTGCTACGAGAACATTTCCTGCCCTGAGAAACAGGTATCAAGACCCTCAAATAGAGTGTCCCTGCCCTCCCTTTAATCACACCCATAAATTCACGCTCAGCTCCTCATCCATTCCCAGCTGGAGTTCCATACACTCCAACTGGTCATTGACATAGGGGGCGACACCCCTCCTCGTCTTCCCTGCCTGTCCTTCCTGAAGAGCTTATATCTTTCCATTTCAGCACACCAGTCACAGGAGCCATCCCATCACGTCTCCGTGATGCCAATAAGATCAGAGCCCTGCATGAATGCGCATATCTCTAACTCCTCCTGCTTATTCCCCCATGCTACCTGTGTTTGCACAGAGGCATTTAAGCTGGGCCTCACATGAGGCTAACTTACTGGCTGGACTGGCTAGTATTCCTTTGTGCTCCACTCCAGGTGATCTCCTATTGACATGTGACCCTTCTCTGGGCTCTGGGTACCTATTACTGGCATTGGCATCATACTGGTAGGACTGGAATGGATTGAGGTTCCCCTCTCCCAGCAGCTCTAGTTTAAAACCATTGTCACGAGCTTGGCAAGCCTCTGACCAAAGATGTCCCATGGTATAAGTAACCAAACCCCTGGTTGTGGCAACAGTCCTGTACCTATTCATCGGTTTCCGGATCCAATTTGCCTTATTGGTCCCCTCCTTTTGATCAGCAGATTGATGAAAAACTACCTGCTCCTCAGAGTCCCTGACCGCTGCTCCCAGAGCTCTATAATGCTTCTTGATATTCCTTAGGCTGCTTCTGGCTGTATCACTGGTACATCATATGATACAACAGTGGTGGGTAATAGTCAGAAGACAGTATGAAGCTTGGTAGTCTCTCAGTGACATCCCTGATATAAGACCACGGTAAGCATCATACTTCCCTAGAGAAGTGCATCAGGTCAGTGTCTCCATACCTTCTCTTCTCTCAGAAGAGAGCTACCTACTATCAGATGGTACCCATTAATGTTTCCCATGTGTTACTCTGTAAAACTTTCACTGTTTCTATTCAGAGCTGGGAAAGATAACATCTACAGTAACACTACAGGCATGTTAACATTAGTTTTTGAACGCCCACTTTTGCAGGTTGTGAGTATTGTAATTTTCAGTTACCCTACCGGTATGAGTTGCATTTGTGGTTTCTGGGCCACCACACTTAAGCCTGAAATATACACAGTAATGTGATTGTGTTATCACATTACATTCTGTAAGTGTGGAACTACCATTATTTTTGCATTTATATATCCTTTTATATGGTTTTAGCACTTTATGAATTTGTAAAAGCCAATGTCTCCTACCTAAATATTTTTAAATGGAACGTCAGAGGATAATTAAATAACCTATTTAAAAATGCAAAGGACTGTTGAAAAAGTTACCCTGTGTTAACCTCCAGAAAATCCTCACACTTAGTACAACAGTATCTCACCTTTATAATAAAAGACTTGTTCATGGCATACAGGTTACAAATTCTAAGAAACATATGGTTTATTTATCATTGCCATAGAGTGGTAAAAACTAATCTGTTTATAGGGTTTGAAGTGGGTGTTATCAATTGGAAGTAGCAAATGTACTTCCTTCCTGTAGAATGACTGTAAAGCTTCTAAAAAACTTGTCCCTTTTTTATTGTTTAATATTTTATGATTTTATGATGGTTTGGACGAGCAGTGTTTCATACAAAGATGGAAATTTGTTGTTATTTTCTGCTAGTAAACATTAACAATTGAATATCCAGTGAAAATTTCTGTGACCATCTTATTACTCACTTCCATATTGGCCTCTTCTAGGACATAAATAGACTACATTTACCATAACTGCATCTTGGACAGACAGATATCTATATTTGATACCTGTAGCAGTACTTTCCCACCTTAAGGTTTGTTTTCTGATGCATCCTGACAGCTTCTTCATGCCTTTCTTTCTGTCCTTCTTTCATATGAACTATCTCCTTAGAGACGAATTTGCTCTGTTATTCACATCTTTTAACACTTTGATGAATGCTTGCTGGGCCACTTTCCCTGCCTGTTCTGACAAAATAGTTTTCTAGCTTAATTTAAATGCCTTTTACCCTGACCAAAAATTCCAGGTTTTTGTCTTAAGAAAATTGCCTCTTTAAGCAAACTGAAGCTCATCTTTATCCTGCTCTTGAACTTAAGTGACCCCAACTATGACTACCAGAATGTTGTCACTGCTATCAGTTCCTTCTCCATCTACAGCTCATGTGTCTGCAGGCATATATATTGCCATTTTAAATGTATCACTATTTCCAATTCAGCCCCCCTGAAAACTTATGAGGTGGTTCCTTTCCTCCTGCTCTGGGTTGATTTTGGCCTCCTAAATTTCTCCTTGCCTTTTTTTCATGCATAATACATAATTTCAGCTCACTTCACCAGCAATATTGGTAGTTCCTCAGTAAATTCTGAACTGTTCAGAAGTCACTCTCCATAAACATACAGCTGGAATGAGTGATGTTTTTTGACTGGGATCTTGCATTTGCAGGCAGCATACTTTTTGCTAGTGTCAGTCTCACTTTTCCAGCACATACAATTTTAAACATGCTGGTGGGAAGGGCTTGTTCTCCCTTCTGCTTTGACAGCTAAAACCTTCGCGTCTCATCTTCCCTGAAATGACAGTAACTTGCTATCTTTAGGTTAGTTCATATGCACATGATTGGCTGTGGAAATTGAGACCAGACCTAGCGATCAGAGGCATCCAAGGTTCAGAGAGCACTGCAAGGCTTTCTCAACCCCCTCCTTGTAAGAAATTAAGAACTTAAGTAAAAATGCAGATCCACAGAAATGACCGTTTGCCTGAGGCAGAGATCAGGAAAGGGCATTGTCATGACTAGTGCCCCACATCCATTCAAAAAGCTGGGGCTGTTGTCAAAAAGTCCAGTATCTGTGGTAACTATGGGATATTTTATGTGAGAGAGTATTCAAAACAAAGTTTAAATCTACCATATGTCCCAGTTGAGGGCAATAACAATAAATGAGTCATTGTGTCCCAGCCCCCTCTCATCACTGCAGATCTATGGCTGCTACTGTGTGAATCAGAAAGTGCAGCTCATCTTTTTAGGAATATACAAACACAATTTTTTTCATCTTCTAGTAAGAATATGGTGAAAATGGGAAGATTGCATTGCTGTGATATTTGGCTCATAATTGCTATCTAATATAATACCTGTAAGGAAGCTGATAACAGGCAAAAAAGTGTGCTTTTGGCAATTTCCTGCCTCAGCTGTCAATCTGTAATGAAGCAAGGAGACCCCTGTAACTGATTAAGAGGATGCTATATGTTTATGTTGCCCTTTTAATCACACATATTTACTCATTACTAACTCATTTTCTTTTAAAGGACATATATAAATGTTATCACCACGTGTCTTGTGATGTTGCCCAGAAATTTTATTCTCTTTTGCATCATGACGTATACTGGGGACTTCTCACTACTCAGGGTTATTCTGAATTGCCACTATCCTAGCAGTCTTTTGCAAGCCTTTACTTGTTTTTCATTGCTTTTTTTTAGAGTAGCTAAAAATTAAAAACTAAAAAGTACAATTTTATTTAAGTTTATTTTTGCTGATGTCTGCCTCCACCACCACACTGTATGGATAGTTAAGTAAGAATGCCAAAAGAAAAACTTTGATAAGTAGGCAGAGAAGTTTGTAGTTTTGCTGGACGACTCCATAAACTGTGGATATCTAAGAATTCCTTCAAGTCTCTGAGTCTTGAAACTCTTGTTTGAACTAGAGATTTTCCCCAAAACCTTCCACAGGTACAAACTTTATATCTATTGTAAGGCTTAGCGATAGCGCTTTAGCAAATTCCAGGGATTTTGCTGGTGAAAATCAGACTGGTACTATTTGCAAAGTGCTAAAAAGAAGCTCACATCAGAGGTTTGCTACTATGAAATTTTGAGACAGTTACGCATGAAATCAGAATCTTTGCTGAAGATGCCTTTATAAATCTTAATGCACCATTGAAATCTCCTGGTAAAAGCACAAGTAGAGCTTTTGTGACTCAGAAGACTCCACATTAACATGTAGCAGAAGTAAGCAAAAAATAGAGGGGACAATTGCTAAAAATGCAGAATAGCACAGCTGGGAATGCCACTTAAAAACTGAAGATGCAATCTAGAAGCAGCACTTATGCTGCTCCAGAGAGTATCCTGGTGAGCAGTATTTATGCAAATAAAAAGATATTTTCTTTCTATCTTTGTAAGGGAGGAGCTGAATCCCAAAGAGGGTCAATGAGAGAGACTGAATAGGGCATTGGTAGTTTGTAGGGCTGAAAACGGATTCTGTGTTATAACACGTCACCTATCATGCAGGACATTAATTACCAGTCTCACATAGGTTTACGGGCCACATTTACTTAACCCAGAAAAGGAAGATGTAAAAATTATGTATGTTTGATAAGTAACCTTCCACATACTGTGTCTCCTCTGAGTATGTGGGAAACTGGGTTTGCAGAAAAAGTTGATTCATTTTCCACGTTTTTTCAGCCTAAGATTTTTTTACCCATCATGCCAGCAATACTATTAATTACTGCAATAATAAGCAAAATAAAGTAAAATGTTTCTATGCCTAAAGTCTAAAGAGGTACACACAATACTCCCATATAAATTTTAACTTTTTTTTCAGTTTGCTTTGTGCTAAAAATTTTAATGTAGGCTCTCCTACAGTAACCCCTCTCGGTTGCTTTATTCATTGCCGCTGTGGTCTTCCATGATTATTTTCTGTGGCATCCATTGACACACCACAAGAAAGTCAGCAACCACTAATCAGCTATGCCTCACTGCGACTTCATTTCATACTAGTGGCTCCCACACAGCAAAGACACAGCAGAGCCAAGACACCCTCCTTGCTCACACCCTGACCCTGTTGTTCTGCTTCACCTACCCTCTTCCTGACCATAAGAAAGCATTGGGATTCCAGAAGTTACCACGGATTTCCTCTGGTTTTCTGTCTGGGTTGTTGATTCTTGAATTCTTTACAAAGACACTTTTGAAAATAATAATTTGCAATTTGGCATTGCGTGAGGATGTTTCCAAAAAGCCAATTCCTCTCTGTTACTGCCTGTACCCTGGGACAGCATAACTGTAACTCTAAATGACTCTCCCTCCCCTCGGGGTCTTTATATCAACAACTTTGCCTTGTTATGTCTTATATAAAACAAAAATTGCCTCCTGACATCTGTCCAACTGCTTTTTTCCCCCCTCTCTTTTGTTCCATGTACCACGCAGTCATTTGTCTTACTATTTGAGAATATGACATTTAAAATTATCAGTATGGAAATTATCCATAGAGCAAATTCCAGAGGTACATTTTTTACTCAGAACTATGTTTTTTTAAAAAGTAATAGCTTAGGTTAAAAAAAAAAAAAGCAGTTAGATTACTTTCTCATTGGTACTGTGAGAGGTGAATGTAAGAGGTAGGTTCCATATCAACTCACATCTTTCTGCAATGCTTTTTCTGAGACATTCATATTTAGGTCTCTTACCTGATCATACCTGGCCTCTACTTTACTGACATTTGTCTCAAACCATTCAAAGAGAATTCAAAGAAACATCTTTTGATCGGAGAAAATCACTTAGGAAAAAACACAAAACTTTATTATACTAAGGTTTCTAGTTGCAACTCTTAATATATTTAAGTAACCTGAGAAATTAAATATATTTATAATTTTGTAGAGAGAGAAGCCAGATACTGAACTTGACAGAATATTTTTAAATGAAAAAATGATCTTGTTGCATTTTGGGAAAACAATCTCTAAGTCAAAAAATCACTTCTGAGTACATGTTTAACAGGAAATACTTTTCATAAAGCCTTGGTGAAGCTGCATTCTTTATATTATATCCTTAATTCATCTTAATGAAATACATGATAAAGTGTGTAATTTAAAGACTGTACAATACAGCTGAATTTATGTTGGATTTTGAGATATGATATGATATTCCACGTTTTAATTCTGAGAGATTTTCACTTAAAATTTAAAACTGTATGAGAACATTTATGGTTTTTAACTATTTACAAACAGAATTACTGTTAAAAAGGTGTTTACCAGAACAAACAATTATAAACAACCATATACTCTGGGTAAATGCATCTAAAATCCTTAATTTTAGCTCCAGTTAGGAAAAGTCAGAGAACTTTACTGAAAACTTTCTAGAGGAGGTGAAAACTATCTTGGCATTGGAGTGCTTTGTTTTGGTTTGATAATGTCTAGCTAAAGGGGAATCATCCTCAATCAGGTGCATACATAGTCCCATAGCTCCCTAAAACATCATACTCTTGGCTAGGACATCTTTTTTAATATGACAACTTCCAGCAATCTGAAGGCCAGAGCATCATCCTAGGTGACAATTGCTTGTACTCACTATGTCAAACTTGGCTCAAAACTAATTCAGAGGGAAAGAAGCAGGTAAATACATGGCTTTAGGGCATCCTTGCATGCACGCCTGGTGGACTGTGCTTAAGCATGTTTTAGCAAAGCCACACAAGAGGACCAAAAGTTTTAGATTACATAAATAAATGCTTATGGCTTATGAGCTGCTGCACACTGACTTCCACTGGAGTTCAGAGGAAGCAGTGTGAAAAAGGACTGGTCCTTTTTGTGGGTTTATTCTTTTTCTTATACACAGTAAATCTGACTCTGTGATTTTACCATTTTTACTATTAATCTTCTGAGGGAGAATCAGGGAGCAGTGAGGAGTCTTTTTGGCAGGCCCAAAGAATATTGATAATTAGAGCAAATTCCCACGTTACTTTCTTACAAGGTGCCATGACTGCAAGTAAGCTTTTTATTAAGGAGTAAATATAAACCCTCATAAAAATAATGCCTCTAATTGTGATGACAGCCGTTTTCCAGCAAAATTTTTACCTCAAGAAAATTTTTCCCATCTCACTGAAACTTAAGAGACTTGTTAACCATAGGATCGTATCATGGACAATTTGTTTTCTCACTTTATAACATATAATTAGGCAAAATGTAATCTGAGGGGAAGAAACAACCATTTGAAATCAGACTTTGCAATGTGGAGGTGTGAAACTGACATCTTTTTCTACACAGTACGTCCTCAGGATAAGAAAGAGGTTGAATGCTATGACACTGTAAGCAATAGCAACAGAATATTTTCCTAATTTCTTTTACACCTTTAGAGTCTAGTCACTTTTAAAACTAGAGCTGACTGACCTTGCAGGACAAGGATCCAGATTACACTCTTGAAGTTTTGGCTTTGGCTTGATATTTTCAGGATAATAGTGACAGTACTGATCTGCTACTACCCGATTGCTTCTCAGATCAAAACACTCAGCAGATGTCAGTTGATAACCTGCAATACACAGTAGATGAAATAATATGTGGTGTAGTGTTCCTCTTGTCTCTCTCTGAAGAGACAACAGCTGTTGTTTTACAGCAGAGATTGAAACAACTTAAATCACGTCCAGTAGGAAAAAAAGATAACTAGTATAGCCAAATAAAAATTCAGAAGTCTAGAGTAAAAACATAAAGCAAAGGCTGAGGTTTCTTGGAAACCAAGATTTGTGCACTCAGTTTCAGTTCAGAGGATAAAGCTGCTGGTGGGTTAATGAGTAAACGGAGACATCTTGCAATTCCAAAGTGGGCCTAAATCATATCATCCCTTATGCAGACAGCTGCAGTTGTCAGCTGTAGCATTAAATGCATTCACCTGGATATCAAAAAGTACCAAATGTATAAAGCATTGTACGATGCCAAAAGATCTACAGGCTACTACCACTGTTGCTACTTCCTTCCCTTCATTTAGATATAACTACTTTCATTTTCAGATTTTGTCCATTTTAAAGGTTTAAATCTCAGTGCAGAAGGTGGGACAGATTCTGTATGCAGATGATGGTTTCTGGAATATAGTGTAAATTCATTACCTCCTCCACAGGATGCAGAACAAGGAAAAAAATCAGTTTCCCTCCATCGGTGAATGATAGGCTGATAGAAGATAAACTGGACTGAACTGTCAGCAGCACCAGCATAGCGGATCTGAAAAAAATGTAACACTAAAGAGTGAATCTGACATATGTACTGGGAAGAAGCATTCTGCTACATGCATCTTGCAGCTTTGAGACATCTTGCAAACACAAGAAATACCAAACCTTTGCAATAAGAACATGAAATGCAAAACCAGAGCATAGTTGGGTGGCAAAATCTTGGTTGTAGAACACAGTCACATAAATTTCTAGGCATAATCAGTGACATTTTTGACCACTCTGAGACCATTTTGAGACATAGAATGCATGGTAAATGCATGGCTAGTGTTACTGTGTAATTTTATGGTGCCATAGTATATGGCCTCATCTTTATTTGATCCAAAAGTCTCTTACCACTACCTGCTGTCCCTGCCGAAATGACATGGATTTTACATCTTTAATATTTCCACAAACCTTCTGAGTCTATGTATACTACATTAAATAGTTTAGAATAAAAATTGGGAGACTGCACTGTGAGAAATAGAAAAGTATAAAAATTGTACTACAAGATTCTTTATTTCTGAGATGAGGTCTCTTCTTCATTCTTCTTTGCAGTACAGTCATTTTGGCTGAGAAAATGATCCTTTCAGTCACAAGCATGAACTTTTGGCTAGAGTTAACTGCATGTTTGGAAAACATTCTTTAGAGATTACAAGTACTCCCAACTTTCAAGCCATCTGAGCTTCACTATGCTTCCAGTACTTTGTGTGCTGAGTGGATACCTCCTTCCTGGAGATATTTAAAGATGGGTAGACATAGTGCTTATTGATACGGTTTCATGATGGTTTTTGTCAGTGCTAGGTCAGTGGTTGGACTTTACGATCTTAAAGGTCCCTTCCAACCTAGACAATTCTATGATGCTATGATTTCCCATGTAACCAAGAGTTTATAGTCCAAAAAGCACAAGAGACCTTCACACTCTTAAAGCAGCACCACTTGCACAGGGCCCAGGAAAAAAAAATCCTTCCTGTTTGACAGCTGTGATGATTAATACTGTTATGGGGACTTCAAAATCTCCACAGGGCATCCCTTGGTCTTAACTCCAAGCCTTTGCATGAACAGCTGGCAATGGAAGAACAACAATGCTGCTACTAAAAGCCTCTCCTAGTTGATTATTTGTCCTAGGACATAATGTAACTGTGTGGATTGGGCAACTCTGCTTCAGTGGCATGATGTTGTCATGGGAGAGAAAACTGCCCCATCACAAGCAGAAAAGATGGGCCCTTTGCCAAGATTGCTCTCAGGAGCAATCCTCCCTGTGTTTTTT
>VXBJ01005371.1:116638-152656 GCA_013400055.1 Nycticryphes semicollaris | reverse complement strand
CATTCATTTATAGAAAAATATATATTTCCAAAACATCCATTTATATTTTTAAGTACTACTTACAAATTATATAGTTATGCAGATTATAAAAAATCATTAATATATAGCCACTGCAGAACCAGAAAGAGATCAGAGAAAAGAAAAAAGGATAACTCTTGTATGGACTATCTTTGATAACAGTAAAGACTAAATAAAGTAGTAAACTAGGANTAGAAGGTTCAAGTATTTTCTCAAAATCTGTTACTCTCCCCAAAGGAAGAACAAAATAGAAAATCAGTGCAATGGACTGGATAGGACAGCTGGCAGCCACAGAGCCTACTGTATCAACTATAACAGGTATGATAATCTGTACAGAATCCACTATAAGTGCAACAAAAGCAGAAACATCTCAAATTAGAAGACCAAGGTTATTATACATAACCAAAGGCAAACCCAAAATACACTAAAAACAGCCCTACTGCACCTCTTCTGTGGGTACAACCCATAACATCCCATTCATCTATGGAAATATTGTTTCACCAACAACAGGGTAAGATAATTAACCTTTGAAAAGCCACCTTAACCCTCACTGAAGAATATTTATCAACCTTAATTTAACCACAGCAAAACTTAAGAAATAAATGTAAAAAAAAAAAAAGACCCTATTGTGATAGACTTTATGAAAACAAAATTAACACAATAAAATGGCAATGTTTGCCACAAAAAAGAATGTTAAAAGGATAAAAACTGAACAAAGTTGGCACCAAAGCTTCATAGTAATTAAAACTGGCTGATTTTTTAAATAGATAGACATGGAGAACTTACACATCATGCCATAAAAAAAAGATACAGAAAAAGAAAAGGAACAATTGCAAAGAACAATTTGTCAGAGGAATAAAAAATAAATAACATACTGTCTCTATTGCCTCACATTAATACCTGAAAGTAGATTTCAGATCAGTAGTATTTTAAGGTATGTAAGACTAAATAGTAAAACATCCAGATCCAAACAGCATCCACCCATTAGTTTTAAATTATGTACTCTTTGAAGAGCACATGAATGCAAATCACATATGATCACATTTGGCCTATTTTCATGGATAAGTTATTGTATAAACCACACGAAAATAAATAGAAAATCATAAGAACATTTTTTAGAAGGGACTTTGTGAGTAATGCAATACAGACCAATAATCTCTGCCTCTCTTATGGAACAAACGGAATGGAAATAAAGAACAGAAATCAAATAAGGGTCCCTGAAAGGGTGGTGCTTTCCAAGTATTGTGGTTTGCTTTGCCAAAATTCATAAGGGATACTGATAAAGGTAGATTAGGAACAGAATCTTCATGGGCAATAGAAGAACCTCCTATGGTCTCTTCTAGGTCGCTCACCAAAGATCTTAGACAAAGTTCCATGAGTTAAAAAGATCCTTCCATGGACTGATGACTGGTTAACAGAGAATGGTCCAATAACCTGTTCATGTAATGAATGAAGGACCTGTGGAATCCCTCTGGGTTACGTGTGTGAGTTTTTAGGCAGAGCCCCAGGTGAACAAGATAAAGGACCAACCATGAGCTGACCAAGCTTGCTAATAAAAATAATTATGAATGGTCACTAAAAATGAAACTATCTGTGAAAGCAATTGAAGCTTTGGCAGACTAAATTGAGTCAGTAAAAAAGAAATAATGTCTGTTGGAGACAACAATTAATTGTATATTCTTATTATACATGACAATATCTTCCACACTAGCTACTACTATTCAGAATTGTTAGTAGGGTTATTGACATTCCTCTGAGAATATCAGCTCAGTGTCGAACAGCAGTTAAAAAGATTAATGGACTATTACAGAAAAGAAAGAAAAAGGAGAGAACATTACATAGCCAAGTAGAATACATTTGTGTCCTGATCATTATGTGTAGTTCACTCTATCTCAAAATATATAATTNCAGTAAAGACTAAATAAAGTAGTAAACTAGGAAAGAGGCAAACCATGATGACAGAGACCTAAAACAGAGAAATAATAGAGAACAGGGGTAAATAATAGCAATAATTTCCTGTTTCTCAGAGTGGGGAAATCCAGAAGAAGTCAGTGAAAAAGTTGCACTAAGCGTATAAAAATGAAATTTATTCCTTACTTTACACAGCGCACAGATCATTGTGGAACTCATTCCATGAGCTAAATGTTTTCAAACCAGCAAATAGGGGTAAAAAGACCTGCAGAAATTACTCAAGACTGGCTCATTTGAGTCATTACACACAATATGCAACATGAGGTTCAAGGAGGTTCTGCAAGCAGAGGGTAACTTTGATCTGTTTCTTGCACTTTTTCTTTCAGTATTTGAAACTACTTCTTCCCTAAAACAGAAAACTGAGTGAAGCAGACTTTTTGCTTGACCAGATCCAATGTACTTATGGATGGAATACATTGATTAGGGGTATTATCATGTTCTAAGAAGTATTTATTGAAATAATTCATGTTGAACAACAACAAAAAAAGGGCAGATACAAAATAGAATCTGTACATTGTTTTCAAAAAGATACTATATAACTTTCCATATATTTTATGACATTGGCCCGAATTGGAGAAAAAGGGTAGAATTTTTCTGAACTTGTCACAGGATCTAGTCTAGACAAATAATGGTTAGGTCTCTTTTCAGGCTGGTCATTACTTGCTAGCTTGATGTAGAAAGTATTAAAACAATTGCTTTTTTTTTTTTTTTAAATCAGAATGGGTGATTTTTATGACTATTGCTAAAAGAATTAAAAAAAAAAGGCATTGAATGCAAACAGGCTGATAAAAGCCAGTGATCCAGAGTATCTTACAGAAATGATCTTTGGAAGACACGTATATCAAGAGGTAGTATTATTTTATGACGAAGGGGCTATATTGCAAGCGTTTGGGTCATTTAACCTTGATAACACAAAACAAGACTCAGTCACAACTAAGCTTTAACTTTGACTTTTTCTGTGCGCTCACCCTTAATTTCAGCTCATTTATTCCCAAGAGCAGCATCCTAACCCTAATCTACCAGTTCTTCCAGGACTAGATCCTTCACCACTGCCTGGCTGACCTGCAGCTTTCTCCCAAATATAAGGCATTATGTCCTCTGGAAAACTTTGCCAGCATAAGGACTAAATTATGCGTAAGACCCTTATTGTCATCACCCCCAGACCTCACGTGGCTATATCACTAAATTCCAACAATAAGCCAGCCATAAACAGTAGGTCCTTGCTACTAGAGCAGATTTGCATCTTTTGGCCTCTGCCCTAAAACAAGAATTGAAATAATTTCTTATTTCATTCCACAAGTTGAATCATGGTATGACCCTGTTCAGAAGTGATTATTTAATCCAATCCTGGCCCTAACCTGACAAGACCCAGCAGCCTCTCTGCCAGCTGGCTGCCAGTACAGGCATTATCTCCTTCATGCCCTTGCAAGTCCCAGGAAGTCTAGGCTAAGCCCAAACCTTATTTTCTTTTGTTAACCTGGATTCTAATCAAATGCATTTCTCTCACTAGCAGTTTCTGCCAGTGCTAGTTCACAACCGAGATAAGAATTGTCTGGCTAGCTCTAGAGCCTTGCATAACTCAGCATCCAGTTTTGGGCTCTATCTTGTGACCTTTTTGACAATTGGAAGCCAAAATCTTAATTTCAGCAGTAACTCTGCTCAAGAGAACCCAGTCCACACCATTTCTTAATCAGCTAGCAGTACTCCCAGCCACCAGCACAAAAAAACAGTCAGGGAATCTCTTCTGGCAGTAGCCCCTACCAAAGTTTTATAGCCCTAGCACTACAAAAGACAACTTCAATACAAAGCCAGTCCTAATCCAAATACCCCTGACAGCCTCCAGAAAAATATTTATCTGATCCAAACATTCCTGATGCAAAGCTATTGTTCCATGCATCCAGGCCTTTTGAACAAACCTTCATCTTGATACCAGGGATATAAAAACCCACATAAACTTAGTCTAGCCTAGATCTAGGCCAACAGTGGTTTCTCCTGCAAACTAGTCCCAAGTCTGGACAACACCTTTTGCTAGACCTCGTTTTAAATCCGCTGGTCTTTGCTGCCACACACCTGAGCCACAGGGCTGGGGCCCTAGCAATGTGAAAACCACAGCCTGTACAAGAAACCCTAGCAGGCAGGCTATGCTTTGCCAGCCCTAACATTTCCCCTTCCGGAGGCTTATAACTCAAGTCATTCATATTTGCTGTGCTTTAGCTGACCAGCGATGACTGTTAGCATTACACTGTCAGCTGTAGACCCCATCTGAGAGAACTGATGCACCCTGCTCAAAGGAGTGCAGATGGTGACAAGAAATGGTCACTCAGACAATATTGACAGAGGAGCATTTTCGGATGAGATATCTGAATATGTGACTTTGGCAACACAGAAAATCAGTGGCAGCTCTGCCAATAAAGGACAAATCCCATTATGTGATATTATTGCTCAGTTTTCTAGATTTCACTGTCAGCATGAAAGATTCCCAAGAGAAAATGACCTTTGTTTCATGATGATCTTATCAAACATGACCATTTTTTCTTTTAGAAAAAAGGCATTTCTATTCACATGAATCAGAATTTTGTATTAAAAATGCGATCATGGGGAAATGCTCAGAATGTAGGAACAAAATTCAAGTTGAATTTAATTTTGTAGTTATTTTTTCCAGGTCTTCTGCCTTTCAAACTTTGTAAGTATACAACATAGATTTATAATTCTCAAACTAGTCATACAAAATATAAGAACATAAAAAACTCCAGTTTTCCCCCTGTTTATGACAATACCTTTATTTTTTAAAAGGAGAGCTGTTTTACTGAATTATTTTCTGTTGTTTACATATCTTGTGAAAAGATCGTCAATAGTTTAATACACAAGGAATCTACCACTATTGCAAAGTCAAGAAATCTACCAATTATACAACTCAGCTCCCACAGGAACAGTATGAGCTTTCTTCTTGCAATTTTAAAGCACTCCATGTCACCAATAAAGAAGCTTATATGTCAACTCCCACAATGAGTCTCTACTTCTGAATTATATCCAGGTGTCTAACTTGACCTCTCTGAATAAGAGCATTCAGGGTAAATTGGAAAGGATTATAACAGTCATTCTGGAGACAATGATCCTAAAACTAGAGTTCTGCTACAAATATAAATTATTTGGATGTGTTTGCATAAAACTGCCTTGTCCTAGGAAAGTAAATTTTGACACCCAAAGAGATCCTACTTTGGAAGGAAAATTTACTAATAGCACTGAGAGGCCTTTCATCTGATTTTTTAAAGAAAAGTACTTTACCTTCACAAGCTGAAGGCAAAATAGTCAAGACTATAGTAATTATAGAAAGCAGTTGCTAAACCTCATGTAACTGAGAGTTATGTACATATTTCGGTACTCCTATGTTAGTGTTATTTGTATGTACACTACTATATTCTACAAAATCTAATAAATTAAGTTAAAGAGTTTGTTAGAAAAAATATTAAATGTATAGATTAATATCCTTGTTGCATGAAGTAATTTCTGAAGTATCCTCTATAGTTGTTTATTAAAAAACTAACTGGATTCAAATGCAAGGAATTTTTAAGTGCCTGATCCAAGGCAAAATCTACTGCTAACCTTAGAAAAGATCCTGTAACTGTGAACAGGGATTTTGTTTGTGCGTTTTTCTATATCCACTTAAGACAACAGACACATCAATAAATTAACAGTTGCTGAGCCATGCTACTCTGACTTTCAAAAGGAGTGAACACATAGCAGAACTATTAAAATAGTTTAATCTCAACTCAGCAGTGTCTGTTCTGCCTGTGCCTAGCCAGCTTGTATGCTCGTGTTGTCCAGACAGTCATCACAAAGCAGAGTACTGCCTTTGATTTAACCAGCACTTCTTACCTTACTTTGAGAAGGAAGTGTGAGCACCAAGGGATAAAGGTATTTTTCCTGTCATAAAAGATAACAGTGGAAATAACAGGAACACAGTCCAAGCCTCCTGTTAGCATTTCAGGGCCACTGGTCTACATGAGCAGCTGTCCCCAACATATATGTTCGAACTACCCAGGCTGCCTTAAATCCACAGGCAGCAGAAGTAATGCAAAGTGAGCAATACTGTTTACATTGCATTGGTGTTCATCATCTGGATATCATCTGTAGCACAGGTAAAAGTGTTTTAGACATTTTGAAGTAACCAGCATCTGTTTTATTAAGGCATTTTCATTCTAACCTTCAAAGAGAAAAGAATGTATTCTTCAGGTCAGGCTTCTCCTTGTGAACCACTCCTGCTATTTCAGCTTGCTTTTTGTGCTGCTAACATGCCAGGATGGGTAGGGAATAGTCCACAGGGCTCGGCTGCTTCCCAAGCTAACCCCTTCCAGCCCAGCTTAACCCAACCCAATCACATTTTCCAGTTCACTATTCAAACTTCTAGCTGCCATCAGTTCTAGGTTAAAGCAAATGTCATCTACCTCTGGGGCCCATGGTGAAAAATTTATGTAGTCCTGGACATGATACAGGTTTTACAGTTTTACAGCTGAAATCCTTCAGGTTCCTTGGACCTACTGGAAAAGGATTTATTTTATTGTAATTCCCAAATGTTCATTTTTGTATGTGTGTTTTCCCACAGAATGAGTGCATTGCTTCCAGCAATGTGTTTTATATTACCTGGAAGAAAAGAAATGCTCTTATGGGAGGAAACAATTTTATTCTTATTGCCAGTGCAACACAAAGCAGAACTTCATAATGACACCATGACTTCTCAAGAGAAGTCATCCCATTTATTTCAGAGCTTGGGGACCTCATTTTCCACTCCCTTACAGTCTTCTGTGTAATTACACTAGTATAAACGCCACAAATTATGAGCCAAAGATACAGACTTCTTTTCTTTTCACTTGTCATAGATGAAGCAAACTGTATGTCCTTGATTTATTTGCACCTCAGCAGCACATACAGAAAGTAATCTGCCTTTTCTCTTTAGGGCACACATTGGGTATGCCTTTCTTGGCATAAACTCAGTCTCTTTACCAAGGAGTGCCAAATGAGACTTTCATCAGATATTTAAGTATAAAGTATTTCATGTAAGGTTCAAGAGCTAGCCTGGACTAGGCTTTGTGGTAAATGCCTACTGGAAAATTAAGATCTACAAAAATCTCTCTCATCTTTCTAATGTGTCTTGTCTACTTTATTTCGCTCTAAGAAATTAATGGACAATGACCCTCACCTTGACAGTGAAGTCTGCAGTGAGAGGCCCAGATATTCTTAATATCTCCTTGTCAGGAAACTTCTGGAAGTCAATACTAGAATTGTCCACGAGGAAGGAGCCTGTGGAGCTGAGGCTGTTTTCACTCTTCATACCTTGGAGAGTCTTGGTTTCCAAATCTGACAAATACAAACAAATTAATAGAAACCCAAGTATGACAATTTGAAGTAAGAGTAAGTAAAGGCAGAAAAAGAAAACAAACACAAAACAGTGGTTGTGCAGATTTGCCTCCTAAATTAGTGATAATGCAACTTTCCTGTTTTTCCACAGTTTACTCACGTTCCCATACTTTTCTTCTTTTCTCCTCCATCTGCTTTTTGGCTTTCTTCATGCCATAGATTTCTAGCTCTGCATTTACATCCTCACCATAGGTCGTGTTTTTACTCTCTTCTAGACATATTAATCTGTTCGTAGTTAGGCATATTTGCTATTGTTTAACTGACTTTCAGTAAGTCATGCTCCTTTCTGGAGCAGGACTCAGACCTTCACCCCTGAGTGTTGGCTTTGTTAAGTTGCTGTTCCCTCTTTCAGTTTGAAGGTAGATCACTGGTCACATGTTACTGAGACAGACAATTAACTGAAAGCAAGATATCCAGCAAAGAAATATCAGTACAACAGCAATCCTGCCTCTTCTCCAGAAGTAGTCTATTCCATCCCAGTGCAGTGGGAAGGGAAGGTGGACGCTGAACCCTCCTGAACTCTCCCTCTCTCTCTATCCACATTCAAAGCTCCCCAAAGTGGGCATTACTTCAGATACTGTTTTGTAGCAGTTACTTCTGATTGTTAAAATATAATAATAATATTAAATATTTTATTAAATGGAAATCAACAGTCAGAAAGTAGATCTGTTCCATCACCTAGCTAGCTTCCCCACCAACTACAGATTATGCTTTACAACATGTTCACCAGTAAACTGTTTCTTGTAGTTATTTCAAAGTGACAACACATTTCATCATAAAGGATTGCAAAGCTGTAATTCTTTCACATGTATTTGTGAAATTATGCACAGTATCTTCTCCCACACAAAGAGGCAGCTAAGGTGAAATCTGAATTAGATAGAGACATGCTATTAATCGGTGATGGCATCATACTTTTATAGACAATAAATGGGAGAAATGCTTTTATTAGCATGAATTAAGTCATTAACTGGGGGTGGGGGGAAGGGGCAAGATAATTGCGGTAATTAGACTGCTTTTTGGGTTGGTTATTGAAAACTAATTCATGAAGGAAGTTGCTGAGGCTGTACACTAAGAATTTGCTCTGTATTAATGAATTCTTTGGTTTTCAGTGAGACTAGTCTCTTCCTTTGTGATGCACTCAGCCATATATTTATTTCTGGACAAGGCTGCATGCATTAAGGATAAAGGTGGTTTTAAGACTTGTGTATATATAATCGGCCTCCTGTTGACTTCTCCCACAACCAAAGTTCACAGGGCAAAATACTTCCCCTGCCCCCCACCCGATTGTAGCTCATACATATATAAAATCCTTTGATGGGTGAATAGAAAGATTCATGGAGACATCTGAAAAAAAGAAAGAGATGTGTTTGGACTTATTCATGTTTACACAGAGCAGTTAACCTATATCTCCACCAGTGACTCAGGCAGACCTCACTGATTCAGATCTTTTTGTCCTGAAATGGGATATGGCCTGAGCGAAGACAGTGTTAGATCAGTCTCCTCTGCTAAAATCCCGTTTCTCACAAAGCTGCTTTATAGCTCAATTTCATTGAAAAAATAATAAAAATACAATTTTTTCTATACTGGGAAAGAAGACAGGAGAGAAAGAAAGAGTGCAAATAATTTACTGGGGAAGTAATAACAACCGTACTGGTGCAGTTCAGGAATACCCGAAGGGCCACTTAAAATGAAGTACAGGCAGCATTTGAACTTTTAAGAAAAACATAATATGTTTATTCTTAGTTTATAACTTGTAATTTGCTGGTCTTTATTCACAGCTCTAAACCTAAAGAATCATAAAAAGGATGTGGCATGTTCACTGCTTTCTGAACACAAGAAGTGCTCTACAGTACAGAGCTGTACAAACCCCTTCTTTTGCCACTCAGTATAAGCTCTTTGTGTGAAAGAAATCTGGAGAGTGAGAATGGATTGGTGTTTCACATCTCTTCTGACACTAATGTTTGTATTGACACTGACAAGCATAGAGGACTTTTAACTGGTCTGTGCTGCAGGAAGGTCCTATTACCTTTTGGAAAAGGAGAAGAGGAGCACTCCTTATAATAATCTGTGCTTCTGAGACTTTACACAGCTGAGTTTGTGGTTTTTCTGTCAGTAAAAACCATTTACCAACACTCTAATGAATCATTTGCTGCTGCTGAAAGTAGAAGCATCTTGTGAGTAGATAATGCATTGAAAGGTAAGACAGAGGGATTCAAGGAGTTTCTATTAACAAAATAAATGGATTTGCCTTCAGATGTCACAGAATATTCTCAAATCCCAAGACTCTTCTCCCAGAGAACAGGTATACACGGCTGTTGGGATACACAGCTCCCAGTCAGACGAAGAAGATAAGTGTTGTAGCCACCAAGTGAAGGGGTAGTAGCACGCAGCAGTCTTAAGTCCCTGGAGGAATATCACTACTAAGGAGCATGGCTTGACTTGAGCATTCTGTTTCTGATCTTTAGACTATGATTTTGCATGTGTGTGCTTGCGCATGTGTGCATCTATGGGAGTAAGAGAGATTATCATAACAGAAACGTGTTAAAAGTCACGAGCAGCTTGGTAGCTAAGCTCAGCAGTAGGAAAGCGTATACTTTACCGTCCTCAATATTTCTTCACTCAGCGGGATATATTTTATTAATTTTAAACAAAAGCACTTGGCACCAAGAGAGCCAGCCAAAGAATAAGCAAACAGAAATGACTGAAAAATTATGGAAGGGCAAAGGATTCTGCAATGCTGGCCAAACTCTGCTCTGAAATGAGCATGTACCACTGATGTAACTGGGTATAAGGACAGCTTCTGAGGGCAGGACTCATCCCTGTGTCAAAATCAGTGATCTGAGAGAGGGAAACCAGACACCATAGTGTAAACAGAGCACTGTGGGTTAGCAAGGCTTTCTTAAACAAATGTACACTAACTTTTTCTACTTACATAAATGATCAGGTCCTTTTAGCACGAGGCGAACTTGCCTGCTTCCATAGGGAATAGCAACCACTGTATCATCCACTGCAGGAAGGCAAAAAAAGCATGGTATAAATAAACAAAGACTTTCCCATCTGTTTTCAAATAAGCAATGAAATAGGTGCTTACAAGGCAATTAAAACAGAAGATTTTGGACCAATTAAACAACCCTATGAATTATGGGAGTTTTGCCAACTGGATTTAAACTGGAGTGTGAATTAGCATATAGGTCACGTGCAGCTGTGAAAATTAGTTAGGTCAGCATTTCCAAAGAGGCAGCAACCTCAGTAAAATCCTGAAGGGAGACAGGATGGAAAAGTGCGGAAAGATGCTAGAAAATGCTCCCAACTCTATGCTTGTGTCGTGCAGTGGGTGCCCAGAGAACGCTGACCTGAAACAACCAGCATGCCTTGGTTCTTCATTCACCCTTTCCTGTCCTTTCTTCTTCCTTCTCCTACAACTAGAAGTCAGGAGGGGGCAAATGTAGGCAGTCTGATAAATCTCTGAGTGTCACAACCATTGTGTGGAGATAAAGCCTGTTGATGTACCCGGGCTCTTCTGCACCCTGTTCCCATTTTCAAAATCTGATTTAATGTTTCCTCAACCTATCCAGAAATGTCAGTGTCTCTAAGACTTCTGTAACAGTGGGGTTAAACTTTATTCAACACACATACTGCTCATACACATCTCTGCTACCCCATCAATGAGAAATGATAGACATCTTTCATTTCTACACAGAATTCAAGTTTCTTATTTCAAAAGAAAAATATTCAAGTCTTATCAAATTCATCAAATATTGGTATTCTAACGCTGACTTTATTGGTATCATTCTGGCACTTGTATTGAAGATACCCAGTAGGATAAATATATTTTATTCATTTTGGGGAAGAAAATCCTTGAGTATGATATAACATTTTGCTGTGTGTATCACATTTATTGGAACGAGTCTGGGAAAATCAATAATTTCAATGTTTGAAAATATATTAATATATTGTCTTTTTACAAGTCTCATTTAAAGACAGTCCCATGTCAATATTATAGTTGGCTCAGTTATGAGCTCTGTGTTGGAGAGCTAACTCACTGGTACATCACAGGAAAATTAGGCAGTTTAAAGAACATGCAAGCTTATATATCACATATTCTTAGCACGACTCCTCTGCCCCAAGGTATTGCTAGGACTATATTTCACCTAATCTTGTCTTTGCTCTCCATTTGAAATCCCAGCACACTTTATGTGAAATGCAAAGCTCAGTGGGATTTATGCTTATCACAGTGCTTCCTGCTTTCACAAAGCAGAAGCAGTAGGGACTGAAGGATAATTTCCTGAGGTTAACAGTGATAAGAAGGAGACATTTCCTGTGAAGAGACATGTGAAAGAAAGCACGGTACTATTTTGTCACAGCTTCCTCCAACTAGAAGCAGAGAGGCAGATTATGCAGCAGACGTATGAAGCCCTCTGAAGAAAAGTTGCAAAGTGTGTTAACAAGTGGTTGGTTTCCTCCAGAGAGGATGCATGGAGAGGCAAGGGAGAGATACCTGAGAGGGAAGTGGCATAGAGCTGTGAAAGTGCAAGGATTTAAGCAAAGGTTATATGCCATGTACATACATCAGACTCCCGGAGAGATCAGTTGTTTCTTCTAGTTTTGGATTTTGAATTTGGATTTTGTCCAAATGCTTTAACTGTCAGTTCTCATGATGAAAAATTGAGTTTTTTCTATTTCCCCATTACTATTGACATTCAACAGAAATCTGGCGCTGCATTTAGTTTTGACAACAAAGGTAAGAGTAATCAAATAAGCATCTATTCTGTATCAGCATAGCAATTTCTACAATTCTCTTTTAGAAGTAATTTACTTCACTAATAGATGCTAATTCATTTTTAGAGAAACAGTAACTTTGCATAAGATGATCAACAAAATTCACCCACAACTTACAGCATCAACTCTCTAGTTTCTTGGTGAAAACAATACAGCTCATCTCCACAGGAAGATGTACACAGTCTTTCCAAAACCAGATATTATTAAAAAAGAGAAAGTTTTGATTTCTGCAGGCTTATAAAGATTGAACTACCCAAGCTTAGCACTAAGAGAAAAGGGTATTTCTGGAATGAATGAAGTCTTTTGTAGGTTTGGGGTTTTTTCCCCATAGAAACAAGACTGTAGGCACAGGTGCTTCCTTTTGCATGAAAATATAGGAGAGAATTCAATATCACATTGCCTCCTGCCCACTATGCTCCTGTTTCTGAGGCCACTGGGATATGTATACTACCCCTATAAATTCTGATGAAGCTGTTCTTGTAGCAAGTGCTAAGTGTTTAAAAGCTCTATGAATTTCATTCTAGTACTATTGTCCTATGCCTTTGCATGATATAAACAGCACGGAGAAGAGAACTGGATATGAGCACCAAGAGAAAATGAATTCAGTATGATGAGCCCCAGACTGTATCTGGAGTGGTTTTGAGATAGAAATTACTTCAGAAACTATCGGGACGGTGCTCAAATAAAGTTCACTGTACAGTTTCCCTGGCAGAGTCCTCAAAACAAAAGGCTGTGCTCTGTTAGGCAAATAAAAATCCCAAATGAGCCCACAGAACACTCATAGATATCTGTTGATATCTGATCACTGCTGCACATACCCTTTTAATTTTTCTTATGTTGCATGGCAGTCTGGCTCAGGTATGCTTTTAATGCTGTGTTCATATCATGGACAAAATAAGTGTAATTCTTGAGAAAAAAGGATTATTTTATAGAGATAACTTGGAATTACGCTATTGATTTGACAAATACAATCCAGTTATTCCAGTAAAGAAATCAGGCCCTGATCCCAGATACGCTTACGAAGATATGTTTACAGTGAAAAATAAGCAAGATGCTGACACAGACCAAGTACCAAAACGACAGGTGTTTAAACAGCTCTGAGGGGGATAAATGCGGAAAATAAACACAGAGTAGTTATTTTGAAAAGATTTTCAGCATATAAAATCTCATGTTTTCACAGCACATGCATAAACCATTTGTAAGCAAACCCCAAAAAGAATTTATATTAATTCACACATGTGAAGGAGATCTGTGAGTGTGCCTTTAAAATAACAAAAAAAAAACAATTTAAAAGAGCACTAACTATTGATATATTTGAAATTCATACTGTGTTGCATAACATCATGTATGTCTCAGGAAGAGAACACCACCACTACGTAGTTTATACAGAGTGCGTAGAAAATCTAATTATCTACTTCAGTTCTGTATAACAATTATTTGCATGCTAATGTGTCTGACTGAACAACCCATTCTGTAACAATTTTTTCACATTTGTCTCACTGTAAGGCTACGCTCTCTACCATCTGCTCTTCTACATATATAGCAATCTTTATATTTCATAGCAAACAACTGGGAGTAGGGATTATATTTTATTAATATTTCATTGTTGTGCGTAATATATTAGTGCCTTTATCCTCAATAGAAAAGAGAGGAGTACCTTTTTACCACAAAACAACTTTAAAAAAATGAATTATTCTTACAGCAAAAGCATTTGCCAAAAATGATTACAAATACTATCATGTCTCAAGCAGCTTGGAGATTTCTGAATTTGTTAATGTACATTGCAGAAACAGTAACAATGAGGTGAAATTCCATTCCTAAATCTTTGTGATTTACTTCCATTGCTGTCTAATATGCAGTTCTGCCTCAGTAACGGAACTCTTATGAGGATTATTATTTCCTTCCTTCATACAGAATCATCAGTCTTGTCTTTTTTCCCTTCCCTTCCCTTCCCTTCCCTTCCCTTCCCTTCCCTTCCCTCTCTTTCTCCTACTCTTTCCCCCCTCAGTGAGCAAACACGACCCCGAGGTGCACTGTGTAAAGTATTGATCTGTGTCCTGTGCTCCACACTCAAACAACCATTCTCTGACAGAGAGAAGCTGTTGTAAAAAGCACCTCTCACTGCTCCTCACAGAAACTGGATGTTATCTACATAGGAATCCACATGTGTACACACAGGCTTCAGCAGATATTGCACTGCTATTTGAACTTTTTGGGTCGTGAGTTACTGAGCACTGGAGAAAGCGTTCCCAAATGATAGAGCTGGTTTGATTAAACTCTAGTACCACTGGGTAGGTCTGGGGGCAGCTTTGCCTTAGTTGTGTCTACATAATAATGAAAGTATTCCTATCATTTAACCATTCTTTCAAGCCAATCAGACATGCACTATCTCTCATCCAAAAACCTTTATAGCTCCATCTATGGTGCTGTAACTAGGCTGAAAAACCTGCCTGGGTTCCAGGATAAACTAACCCTGTCACTGGGGCATACTAATGCTACTTTGCTGCTCTGAGTTGAAGCTGGCTCAGACAGTGTGTGGGAAAGCCCATGTCTGTCCATATCCATCTGTGGTGGCACCTTCTGAAGACCTAAGCACCTCAGTCCATCCTAGGACTGAGTCACCATGCTCAGCATACAGGCACACATTGTGGATGTAGTTCTGGGAGGGAGCATTTTGCCAGGTTGGCACCACCATCCTCACGGGGGGTGGGGGTGTGCTGCTTTACCCCTCTGGTGTAAAGCAGCACACACAACTTTGTTGAGAGCAGTGAGGGCTGAGTCGTATGCCTGGCCAGCTAATACAACCAGAACAACGTGGGTAGAGGCAGCTCTTCTCGTTCTCCCACTACTCCCAAGCAACAAGCTAGCTGACACAGAGAACATACTGATATACTGGCAGCACCTTTCCACAATCCTCTGTCCATCCCACAGCCAGAGTTGTAGTCTGAGCAAGCCTCATTCAACCCAAGAGGAAAGACACTGAGGGGACAACCAGACTAACCATGGCCATATTCAACTGCCTGAAAAAGAGCTGGGTGAAATTTAGCTTGTAAGAAACACGTATTTCACTAAGAGGGGAAGATGGCACTTTACTGGAAGGGACAGCTTACGTTTATTTGCTGAGAGCTGGGACTTATACTGGCCTCGAACCAGCCGGCAGGTGGACCCATCGCCGTTGCAGACCCCACAGTTATCTTCCTTGACAGCGCTTCCCAGCTGGCGGTCACAGCCAACGATCTGGCAAGAAAGAAAGATGTGCAGTTCAACGTGAACACCTACTGACTAACTGCTCGATCCATCTCTGTAACTAATTACCACCAAATTTCTCTCTCAGCATCTCTAGAGGGCCATAAAGTACCTTAGCAATGAAAGAGGCTGAGCAAATCTGGCTGGGAGTTTGAACTGAATTCAGACGTGAGATAGTGAGCAGTTAGTACTCAATGGTTTTTGCAGTCCAAAGAAAGAAAAGAGTATTGTTGGATGTTGTTTTTTTAGGGCATTGTGAACATTTCTTGGTCAGAGTCCTATCAGAAATTACGCTTCTTAGAGTTTCACAAAGAAAAATGCCTGAAATAGATATAGAGACAGATAGGAAGCAGACAGATAAAAGTTAAGAGCAGCACAGATATATGGCTCACATGATCTCACATGGCTGAGATCTCAGTGAAATTTTACCTGCTATACAGTTGGGAAAACCATGTGGTTTTAATTATGTTTCACAATAATCCCATTCCACACTATCAATGACTGTGTTCAGACATTGTTAAAGATCTGATAAAGAAGGAAGGGATGGTTAAAAAAAAGAACTAAGGGTCAGAAATGCAATTACCTCCTCTAAAACTGGCTTTTTGCTTATGTGCGAATTATTTGGTTCAAAATTTGAAAACTTGATTAGATAACATAGCCTTTATGGTTTGCAAAAAACTATAGTTCCCAGAAGAATCAAGTATAAAATTATAACTAATTAAATTTAAAATTAAATAAATGGAATATAAATGTATTTAGCACAGTGCTAATGTAAGCCTTTTGTTTGAACTTTGATCTCTGAATCCAAGTTATGATTTCTCACATAAATAATTGAAATTCAAGAAATTAAGCAAGTCCATACCATGTTATAATTATCTTTATACACACTAGAAAATGAAAGGCCTTCTAGCATTCTGGCATGCAAAGTAAGCAATGAAAAAATATTTGTGTATGAATTCTACTTCTAAAAAGTTTGTGCTAAGACTTTTAGACAAACAGTATACATAAAGACAGGGGATTTTTTAAAAAGTGCTTTAAATTTTCCTGCATTGTAAGTTTCAGTTAAATCAGAGAGCTAGGTCCTAGAGACTAGGGCACTTATCATCTGAGCACATAAAAGCTGCATATGTAACTTGCTCACTTAACCATTCACAGTAATATTCCTTATTTTTGCAAATCTACATGTGCAGTGTTGTTGATCTGGGTTTGACTTTCTCCTCGTTTACCTGTGAAAATGCAAGCTTTGATTAATATTTAGTATTTACTTTTAGCAATTCAATTCCCGTTTCTAACATCTTTATTTTACTAGTGGCACAACAGCAGTTTCCTTGGTTATTTGTCATATTGATAGGATAATTAATTTAATTTAATTTAATTTATTCTAAGTTAATATTCAGGCTTGATGAAATCTATCATCAAATTTCTTTGACTTTACTCACTTCTGTTTGGTCAGAACTGGGTCAGTGTCCTATGCTTGTGCATTATATTGTGATGTCTCCAGGGGAATTAATGAGAGCTACTGGTGTAACAGTCACATATAAATTATATATTCCCCTGACAACTTAGCCATGCCAAGACTGCAAGAGACATTTTAGCACATTAGAAACACCATGACAAATAACAGTTAAGATAGCTGAAGCAAAGTTATCTTGACTGTGACTACTCCATACAGATCTCCCAAGCACAGACACAGAAATTATGCCAGTAATACCATATAAGATTCAGGTCTATTTTTTCCCGAATAAGAATATCCCTACAGGAGCTGAATCACCTTTGTTATACACAGACTGGTTTGCTTTCATTAATGTCTCTGTATAGACAAGATGTGAAAAAAATCACTTGCTTGATCTGAAGACTGTGTGACATTATGCCTACAAAATAGGTTCGTTTCCTTCAAGTGCATTACAGTTCACTAGCACCCTCAGTGAGAAGGGTCCTGCTTGGCAACTCAGACACCAGAGGAAAGGCTAGAGTTGCATTTCTTATCTGCTCATTATATATTTTATGTTCACTCAACAGTTCAGTCCATAGTTGTATCCAAATCTGCATATCTTTTTTGAAAAGTTCTCTGACAATCTAATCCAAACGTTTGTGAACTGCCTGGGTGTGAAAAGGGCTGGTTCTTACATCCAGGTATGAGGCAATCAATTTCAAAACCAACCTTTACTACTTTAAACCTTTTTAACTTTATGAATTACCAGCTCATGTGTTGCTGAGGGCTATACTCTGATTAAAGTTAATTTATAAATTGAGCTAATTGGAGCTAGGTTATAACTTGCAGAGGAAACTGCCGGGAAAATCTCAGGTGTGAAAGGAAGCTACGTTGAGGTTCGTTGCACTTTTAGAGATGGACAGCCTGTGTCAGAGTATAGCATAAAAATAATTATTTTGATGAAATGCTGTTTTTCAAATGGAAGTATGAGCAAAATGGAGAACCTTTTGAACACTAAACCTTATATGGTATGCACAAAATGCCTTTTAATCTTCCTGTACTTGCTAGTCTCTCAGGTAATTTTATGCTATTAAAAATGTGGATGAAATTAAATAGATTTTCTATTTCTCCCTAAGGTTTCTGCACAGCTTTTTGCTTTACTCTGTTAGATTATCTGTCTTAATAGATATCCACAGCTCTGGGAATATGTATGAAATGTTCATTAAATACCTTTATGAGTGATTAACTAATGCCCGGAACTAAAAAATGCTCCCACGTTCACTGGGTATTTTTGTTTATATTCTTTTTTTCTTTTCCCCCTTTCATTACCTAAAGAAATCCTCCTTCCATCTTTTGGAGGTATTTACATTCAGTAAGAAGGCTGGTCACTGATGCTTTAAAATAAAACACATCACTCCCGATCTCTTACACTACTTTTTAGTAGCTCTTACATGACATTATGTAGGCTAGACTTTTAAGAAAGCAAATGATCAGATAAGGAAATATTATAGTTCTCCTCAAAAAATACAAAGTTCATGAGAATAATTTTTTTTCTCTATGAACAGAAGAAACACAGGTTTCTCTGAGTTGAGATGAGAATGTGTAATTTCCATAACATTATTTTCACTCTGCATCAAGGCTGCAGAGTACTCGCTGCGAAAAATAAAAGTATGGGTGAAAATATGCCACCAGCTCCCCCAGAAATCTGCAGAGAGTTAGCAAAGAACAGGAGGGCAGAATTGTTTGTTTCAACATGCAGCCATAACATGAGAAAAACATAGAGTTTTTGAATAGCTGTTATCAGTGATGCCAAAGATGCAACACAGTGGAAAGACCGAGCTACCAGAACAAGTAGATTCACTGTATGAAGGGCTGCAGAGCTGGAAAAGCCTTCTGATACATTGACCTGTGGGCATACTCGTCTGAGTAAAGGTGACTGGGACTTGTGAAAATGAGCACCCTGGAAGATACTGCTTGATCAGTTTGGTAGGCAAAGGAGTGAATAGGGATATTGTACCTCCAATCTACAGCTCAGATTAATGGTTTGGTGGACACAGTTTGAAACAAAATACTGACATTTTTGAATCAGATTTCTGGGGAATATTTCACTCTCTGAAAAGCTTTGAAATGTCAACTCCTCATCTTGGTTTGAAACTAGAACCAATGTTGAAATTCTGAAGTTTCTGTGGGATGGAAACTTCCTTTTCCAATGCATTCTAGTCCTGATCTTAATATATCCTTGGGGGTTTAGGAAGATGAAGTTTTTTTCAATCCGTAAGGGACTGGGAAGGAAGCCCCCACCAGGAATGAGAATGGATTACTGCAGCAAGTCGTGCCTGGAAAGGTTCTGAAGTAAGCAGTTTTCATACTCATTTCTATTACATGTTAAGCTTCCTCCCCTTGAAGCGGGGTAATGAAGCACAGACTTTCCACAGTGAAATCTTTTGAGTTTCAAATTGCTGAAGTGCGGTCAGAGGCTTGAACTGCAGATTGTTACCGCACAAAATGTCAGAAGTGGCTCCATTAAGTTCTCTGACAATCTAATCCAAACCCGATTAAAATCAAGAAAATGCACTTACAAGTTCAATAGGCTCTGGATGAAGCTCTTGTATATTTCTAAAAGTGCTCCTATGAAATTAATTTCTATTGTGGTTAAATGCCCTTATAGCAGTAAAAGCAGATCATACAGAGCTCTGGAGGTCTCTCAGTATATGGAAGATGTCAGCCATACAGTACCAGAGTGAGGAAATCACAGGTGAGTATGAACTCCCTACCCAGTTCTTTACCACCTCTAAAGTGAGCTGATTTTTTATTCTCCTTATGGGTTTAGCACAAAGAAAGTTAGTAACAAAAAGCCAGAATAATAACAGCTAATCCTTAGTTGGCTGAGCCTGTATTGTTTTCTGGCATAAGAAACCACAGTTCTTCTCAGAGGTAAAGATTCCATATTACATTTTAGGCTGAATTCCCATATTTCATGCCGAGATTGATACCCCCACCACCATCATCACCACCTTTACTCCACTGACAGCCAGCGAGTTGGCAAAAAAGAATAGTAGGGATATTCCCGACTCTCAGACACATTCATAAAATAGATTTTACAAGACACTGCAAGAAAAAATACGGTCTTAAAGTTATCAGAACAACTGCTTATGTATAGTTTAAAGGCATCGCACTGAAAGTCCCACAACAGGAGTTGGAACTAACTCACTGAGTGCGTGCATGAATGTTATATGTGTATGTGTTCCCCTTGTGGACTTGAACTCTGGCTCAGTTTAACAGACTTTTCCAGAAATAAAACTGGACCAGCAATGACAGGTTCTGCTTCAGCCCTGGTAGCCTGGAAATGCCCTGAAGTTAAGAGTTTTCATAATAATTTCTATTCAGTATTAAGAAACTCTGGGCAGGAAATAATGTAATAAAGAGAGCTTGCAAATCTAGCCAATTATAAATAAATCTCTCCATTTTTCAAAGGGCATGTCTGCAGTTCAAACACAAGAAGTTCGGAGATTCTGAGAAAAACAAAGTTGCCCTTCAGATGGATGCTAAAGTGGTGCTCAATCTGGGACTTGTGTTGACTGTCACTGCTCAGCTCAAGAAAGTTTTGGATTAGAGCCACTGTTTCAACTTGGTCCAAAATCCTTTTTTACCATTTGGATGAAGAGCTGTTGTACTCTTTAAATTACTGTGGAGAGAACAAGCTCCAGGCTGTACAGCAAACTGGAACCTGACTGGTGTTGGTGATGGACAACCCCTGCTGAAGTGGTATCTGCCTTTCTATTCTCTCGTACCTTACAACAACAGTTCTTAGCGATTTTCTGGCACAGGCTATCAACATGACCCTGTGACAGGCAGTCCTGTGCAGCCCCAAGCACCAGGCAGTATCTACCTATGCCCCGAGGAATTTCAGTGCAAGCACACCACAATCAACAACTAAAATTGGAGACCAATGGATATTTTTCAAAATGGCAAACTGTGCTGGTAACAGCAGACCCAGTGGCACGTGCAATCAATGTATTTGCTTGGCACATGAGCCAAACACAACTGAATGTGCAACTCTTCAGGCAGTGTAAACAAACCTCAGTCACTGATCAGTAGACAAATTGTTAAATATAGCCACTGGAGTGACTGAGATCCACCTTCCAACACAGTGAGCATGTAGCTGGCCAGCTCAGTGATTTGTTGTTTTTTGTTGCCTTATCTACCACTGATCGACTGGAACTGATCTGCAGATGCTACTTGGTGCCCCAGCAACCCAGCGTTCCCAGAAAAACAGGGTGCTCTGCTATTCATATTTTTAGACCCAGACAAGGACACTCACAGAACCTCACCTTACCAGCATGGCAGAAACAATACATTGAGGATCAGTGGTTCAGCCAAACCTCTAGAAGCAAACACCAAACACTCAGCAGCAGATGGAACTCAAAAGAAATTCCTATTTGTAAGGTTTTCCTCAGGGAAAAAAATAAATGTAGACTCACTCTGAAATCACTCTTGATTTAAAAAGAAGCAATTAAATAAATTTAAAAGCTACAGCTTCTAATTGAAGATTTACGGAAGCATTAACATGTCAAATGTGGGAAAAAGGCAACTCCTATCCTTATATGCAAATTTCCTTAGAAGGAATCTTCCTTTTCTCTGATGACAGAGAAATCCAAGAGCTGCTGTTCCCAGAGTTATTACATATAGATAATAAGAGGAAGAAAAGACTTTCGTGACTGTTCATATTCACATATCCATTTCATTCATACTTTTCTTTGATTTTGCTGGGCTCGGGTTCATGAGTCCATATTCTGATGGAGTAAGAATGAGTTTCTGCTTTATTCTTGTGTGCTTGTGTTCTTACTCACGGAGGAAAATAAAAATCCCTAACGATTCTTATTCAGTGCTCTATGTAGCATTTTATTACTGAAAAGCTTGATTTTCTCCAGAAGAATCACACATATTGTCTGGTTAGATACTTTATTTAGCATTTCCAGGGGAAAGATTTGCCAGGTTTTTTAAAGGATGAAAATACTTCAAAGGAAGATGATTGCAAAGGCCATTTTAAGTCAAAACTCATCAAGGCAGCTCTCTTTCAGCTTTCTCAGCACATGCTTGAGAAACCAAAAGGAAATTCAATTAAGTCTGCCCTCTGGACCCATTCTCTTCTCCTAGGCTATGAAACACAGAACTGCAAAAGTACGTAATTGGCTCTTGTGACACACTACATTTGACTGTGACCCTTTGTCAGCTCTGTGGACTTCACAACATGCTTGATACTGTCACTCAGACCTCTCCTCTGCCTGGTGTACAAGCTTCCTTCTCTCAGACAGGCTTCTTTTGTTGCCAGGAGCTGGCTGGATCAATGGGGATTCAGCTGTGGTGCTTTGCTGCGAACTGTGCCAGCACAGACTTTCTAGTGCTTCAGGCAGTCACATAATCTGTGTTATCAAGGAACAGGCTTCGCCAACAGTTCAAATACTTGGGAGAGACTGCATGTCCCCAAGCCACTGCTGAAAATGCTTAGTCTATGTGGTATTCTACTGCTCAGCGTGTAAGAGGAGTGCGTGCAGGCTCTGGGGGAAAACACTTGGCATGACAGAGGAAACTAGCTAAAATGCCTGCAAGCCCCTCCTTCCGGGATCTTCACAGTTGCTAGAAGCCTTGCCACGGTCTCCAGTGAGAGCCACTCATCTGTTTTGGTGGGGACTCTCAAAACTGCCCAGCCAAGTGCAAACACCTTGCCACCTTCACACAGCACTAAACCCTCTGCACCACTCTACCCACCTCAGGATTTTAGGTGTGCTAAGGAAATGCATAGACACGAGATGACTTCCTGGTAACTTTAATAGAAATCTTAGGAGACTCCAAATGTCTCTTTTTGCTAAATCTCCAAACTACAATGTGTTTCCCTTTCAGCAAAGGAGAGGCGTTCTCTGTGCTGCTGGTCAAAGACATACCCACAGCTTGCATGGTTGGGAGTAGCAGCAGGTATTGTTTCTGCTGAAAGACTAGAACAAAATACCTCTGCAACCGTGCCAATCTCTTTTGGACCATAAAGTAGAAAACTGATAGCTTAGGGCAGGGGAGTGAAGTTTTAATAATGCAAATGCAGATTCTTTCACACAATAAACATATCCTAATTCCCTTGCCACTCTCTGCCACAAAAATGTTGTTACCTGGCACAATGATAACAATTTAACCATTTGGCTATTACACTTATGAGTCATTAGGTTCTCCACCCCACTCCTTTCTGTGTTCTGGAAACATGTCATGACACGGGAAAAGTTCCTTTTTTCATAAAAAGGATATTAATCAAACAGAATACAAGATTTGTTATCTGCAGAACATGAAGTAGATGAGAATGGAGAGTACTAGTCAAAATTTCAAACAGTAATTCAGCCGTTCAGCCTGACACAGTTCAAAAGCACCTGACTATAAGAAATCGAGAATTCAGTATTTTCTGAAATGCTGTCTCCCCAGAAGGCACATAGGTTTCAATACACGGTAAAAAACAGAAGGATTCATTTTGACCATTTAGGTGCAAGAGCTTGGTGCAACCATCAGAAACTGAAAAGACATTATAATCATAACGAAATAAGGCTGGGATAAATTGAAAGAGAACTCAGGACTGATTCTGGTATAATGCCTTTTACAGGTCTGAGGAAACATAACCACCCTCTTGCCTAAATAATCCAGTTATTATCACACATTCTTCGGGTGGTTTATAGCTCAGAAAAAAAATATCCAAAAACAAACAACAAACAAAAAAACAGCTACAAACAGGAGACAGATATAGCTGAACTACAGGAGACATAAATTCAAGCAATATGTAAATACCTAGACTTTTTTTTTCCCCAATGCTTTCCTTTGTTTTAACCTGATTTCCATCATAGCCTTGGCAGAAGGAAAGAATATTATTGAAAGCTGTCAGGGGGGACTCTAAAAATGAATGCACACTGGTAAAAACATAAATAATGTTTGTTTGTAGAGAATTAATGGCAAAAGGTTATTAATTTCTCTACTTGCCACCAAATGGGCAAATGATAGGCATTATCAGTTCTCTTGTGTGAACGTAAAACAGCAACTCAGGTAAAAATATCTTCCAGGAAATTGTCCCTCAGATTTTTCACAGTTAGATAGTAGGCCAAATTAAAATGGAGAAAAATGGGATCTTGTCAAAACAAGCACACGATCCTCAGTGTTACCAGTAGCAAGCACGGATGAGAATAGTCTAATATTAGAGCAATGAGTGTCACAGTGTGGAAAAATGCAGGTCATTTTCTTCCAGGACTTCAGACAGAGTGGAAAAGACTACTGGCCTTCTCTTTAGTCAAAACTGGGGTTGACTTGAAGGGACTGAGGAGGGTGTGCAAAGAAATCAGGTCCCAGGCTAAGGAATGACTAGGAACAGATACAAGCCCAGGTGCCAATTTTTGCAGCAGTGCCCCAGGCGCATCCCACAGGGACAGTCAGGGCCCGAGGCAGTTTCATCAGTTTTCAAGAGCCTGCTGAGGTGGCTGCCTAATCCATGCTCTTTAAAATCCACATTTTACCTGTATGAAGCAGGTTTATAGTGCCAGTGAGTACAATATCCATGCACCAAACACAGTGTTAAGTGACACTGCTTAACTTGATTTGTTCTGTATTTTGGGCTAAGCTGGAAACAGGAAAGAATCCATGCAACAACACTTTGTAGATGGAAGGGAGAAAGAGAAACGGTCCATTCTGAAATCATAGAGTTGTCTAGGTAGGAAGGGACTTTTAAGATCACTCAGCCCCATACCTCCAGGGATGGTGATTCTACCAGTTCCCTGGGCAGCCTGTTCCAACCTTCAATAACCCCTTCTGTGAAGAATTTTTCCCTAATATCCAATCTAAACCTGCCCTTGTGCAATTTGAAGCCAGTTCTTCATGTCCTGTCATTTGTTATTTGTTAGATAGGCAATACAGCACAGTCATCTATTTAAAGAAGAGATTTTTCCGCTCTTCTGACATTATGCACCAGCCAGTGTAGCCTTTGTCTCTGGTGAACAAATTAGAAGCACACGCATGTATATATATAGCCATTTAAGTATGTGAAACACCAAAATAGTAAGCAACATTACTTAATGCCAATATTTTAAAGCAGCATGTTCGTTTTGTGAAGAAGCTGTATGATGGTCTTTAGTAAAAACAATAGTACTATTAATATTAATATAATAATAGTCATCATCATCATCATCATCCAATTAAGATCAGAGGTGGTTTTTCAACAGCAGGATATTCTGAAACTGCTTTCATTTTTTCAAGTTTATGCTGAAATAACAGAAAGCAAAAATAGATCTCGTTTGTCTTGATTCTTTGGAGAAATCTGAGGGTGACTATAGGTCCTACTCACCTGCATATATATGAAACCAGCTGGTGTTTAACAAACCCCAGACACACATCAATTTCTTATGCTAGTAAGACTATTTTTACGTTTTAATAGGAATCATTCACTTTTAATAGGAATCATTCATTTTTTTTCAGTTTTTTCCATAAAAACTACAGAGACAGTGGTTACACTTTTTGCTTTTGATGTAAATGCCTGTGAGAAGAGAGGGAAAGCAGTGATTCTGCATGGACAAGGAAACTGCTGTATTTTCATTTTCTGGGTTCCTGTGAAGCTGGGTTCCCTAGGCTGGGAAGGAAAAAAGGATAGCAGAACAGGAGGGCCACTGCACGTGTAAGTAAAAGAGACTGCCTAGACTGCAAGCTTATCATCCATGAATGTGACCTCAGGGAATCAGTACTCATTTAAATTAGGCGGGGACTTGGCTATGATATTGATGGGACATACTTTTCGGAAAAACTGTGCAGCACCTTATTTTCTGGCCACATATGTTAAGAATCATAATAGTTATTAAAAAAAAAAAACAACCCAACAACCTGATCTGGTACTATAAAGCAACACACAGAATCTGCCATTAGCACTGGAGACAGAAAAAACCTTGGATAATCCTTTATCACCCATCTGAGAAATTGATTTTCTTGTTCTGCCTTGCCAGACTTAACAAAAGGAATATTTGTGGAATTTGCACAAGCAGAGGATAAAAATTAAATTGAGAGAGAACCAAGTAGAAAGACTATGATAGCAGGAAGAACAAGTGAAAGGGACAAGGAAAACAGAAAAAGCGAAAAGTGAAAATAGAATATTTCCCCTTCAGCAGAAACAGAGAGAGAAATCCAAGATTTTTTTTTGATTGCCGCAGGGAAACTGGATAACAGGAAGATTTTGTTTTCATTAGTAAAAGTCACACTAGGTTTAATGGATTATTGGTATTTGGGGCATAGGCCTTTCAGAGTGCGTGGGTCATGTTCCTCTAACCCAGTGTAACAGACTGCTTGGTACTTCTCTAGAACCCAAAGGGGATGTGTAGGGGAAGAAAGAGCTGCACTAACAGGCAGCTGCTTGAGTGAACAAGCAAGAAAGAACCCACAGTTAGCAGGCAGGCAGTTATGGGGACATGTCACAAAAGGTCACAGTCCACAACCATGAGAAGTTGTCAAGTGTGAGAGGATAAGAAATGTGTGGTGACAGAAAACAAAATAGATGAATTGGCTTTTTCATCTATTTTAGATGAAATAGAGAAAAGTCCACACATTTACCAGATTACAGTGAATTTTGGTGAGCACCACATAAGGCTGGTTCTTCACTGGGATGTTGTGTAATTAAATCAATGAAATATGACAGAAATTTTCTTCAGGTGAATTTCCAACAAACCGCTGATAGTGCTGTGGTCTGGAATAACCCCTCTGGAGCACAAGGCCCTTGGAAAACAGAGAGTGGTGGCAGCTGCTTATCTACCTGAACCATCAAAGGACTGAGAAATGGAAGCTCTGTAAAGTAGACAAAATCCTTGTTAGAAACAAGGGCATCCAATTTAATTCACATTTTTTTCCTGGAAACAACCACGTTATTTTAAACTTGCTTGAAGTTTTAGTAGAGTATATTAGAATGGAAAAGAAATTAGAGGGGGGAAAAACATACTGCCACTCAGTTTAGTTCCTGTCAGCATGTGACAGCATTTTTTGTTTTTTTTTTTTTTTTGGAGAGCCAGCCACTTCCTTCCACCTGTGCAGCCTTCTCACACAAGAAAAAAGGGAAACTCCAACAATTTTCAAACCTGCAAAAAATGGAGAAAAGAGACAGGACGGGTGCAAAAGCTTCAGCTCTTTCAAGCTGGATAAGAAGAAACAGGGAAATAAAAGGGAAAAGGTATAGAGCAAGAAGGAGAGAAGAAAAAAAAGGAGAGCAGGAAAGGAAGAAAGGGGTAGAGAGGGAGAGGGAGAGAAAAAGAAAGAGAAGGGAGGAAGAAAGAAAGAATGAAGTAAAGATATAGAAAAGATCTGTGTCCTTTCCTTTTTGGAGAGATTAAACATTAGGTGTGATCTGCATGAAGCAGAGTGGAGAAATCAATCTTCTAACACACATGCTCAGTGCAGTGATTCCCACTTTTTGTTGCTGTGATGATGTAAAATGTGATGAGAAAGAACAATCTTGATTTCAAATAAAAGTATAATATGAGGTATTTTAAAAGAAATAGAACTGCCATTTTTTCTGACATTGACATGTAGCATTAAGATAGTCAATATGCAATACCATAAACAATGAATTTTTGTTTACTTACTAGTTTTTGAGCTGAAATCTTTGTTTCACATGTTGGCCACTTACCAGTTAAAGCCAGAAGAGACTTCTGACTGTATTCAGGATTGTATCCATTACTGCTAGTAATTGACCTGGACGTTTTTTAAAGCTCTGGTCCTCAGTGAATATGAAGATAAGTAGGAAACTCTCTCTGGGTTTTACTTCAGTGTGAACAGTGATAGTGAGTCTGAAATTCTCTCTCCATGAAGTATAGACAATTTCTTCTGAATTTTGCAGATGCCACCAAGGATCACTGGCAATATGAGACCAGTAACTCCAATTGCTGTATAAAGAAATTACTTATACCCTCAAAGCTAGTAAAGGATTTAAAGTACAGGAATTTATTTTAAAAACAGGGAAAATTAAAATAGGAATTGGAAGTTTTAAAATGTTTTCTGCTCTGAATCCCCATTAATTCTAACCATAAAGAGATCGCCTAATGAGGGACAAAGAGTCCTATTTCCATTAAAAGACTTAAGCATGGTGATTGAAGCTAGTTGCATTACACCCATGTGGCATGCTATATCCTCAGGTAAACTGAAAATCAGACACAAAGTTTACATCTGTGAAGTAAACTGTATTTCTTTCAAGAAAGAGAAAGAGAAAAGGACCCAAATAACACAGATATATATCTAGAAATGGATTTAAAATGTTTAGGAGGAAGAAGACAATTAGGAAGAAATAAAAGGCATTACGAAAAGAGTTTTTCATTTGAAAAATGTTTTTGCTCAGTCTCTGTCACCTATGACTTAAAAGTAAAGATCCAAAAAGGAAAAAAACAATGCTCAGAAATTAATTTGCATTAATTTCTTAGGTGTTTTACACAAACTATGGCAAGATAAAGGCCATCTTTTCATGGAACATAAATACTTTTAAATTTATGTAGTATGGGGAGAAGCAAGTGACAGACAGCTTGCATGATTCCTGAACATGCAGAGTCATGTATACTGCCCTATGCCATGAAATACATCTGAATCAGCAACTGCATAACCTCTCCCATACCCTATGTCTGGGGAAAAAAAATAATTTAAACATCTTTTTAAGAATCTCTAAGCATGCTCTTCAGTGGTTAAAAGATTCAGGGATATAGTTTGTCCTACACACAAAGGTGGTTATGCTTGTCCTGAATACAATCAGAAGTCTCTTCTGACTTCAACTGGTAGGAGGCCAACATGTGAAACAGCTCAATAACTAGTAATTAAACAAAGATTCATAAATATGCCACTAAGCTACTAAACATCCAAAATATGTGAAAATGAAGGGATAAATATGAAAGAGGGATCTTGTAATTTCCAAATGTTGTACCTTGTGAAAAAATGCATGTTTACCAGTGAGAACAAAAACCAGAACACTTTATTAATGAAAGAGTACTAAGGATGGAGAAGGAAATATAATTAGCTTAATTTCTGCCACTAAAAACCTCAGGAGCAGCTTGTGAGCTCACAACTGGCCATGGGCTGGTCCAAATCTTGCACACTAAGAAATATCCCTGTGGTTAATTCAGAGATCTGACACAATTAATTGATCCATGAGGAAAAGTGCACTATGTCTACATTAGCATACACTGATTTTACTGTCACTCTTACTAATTCAGGATTCTTGCACAGCCTGTAATTGAATAGGCATGTTTATGTGTTCTATAAAATGTTCTAGTGAACAATATTCAATTCTTTCTTGGTTGCCAACTACAGTATAAAAAAATCATACCTAAGGGTATGATCAGAACATAGAATAAATAAAAGGCCATATACTTCTGTATTATAAAGACCAAGGCAAATTATAGTTGGATCAATGCAAACCCACTAAGATGGCAAAATTATAGTTGGTTTTGGTAGTTTCGCTCTGAGTTATCCAGAAACACACCTTCTCATCCCTGAGATAGTGAACCCGTTAACAAACATAATCTTTTTAATCTTCAGGAATTTATACTGAATATAAATCTCAGGAGACTGCATTTTTTTCATTTGTGACAAACCATGCCTTCATATTATTACAGCTGTCAGCTGCACTGCCCCAAACCATGCAGTCCCAGAGACTTCTCATGAAAATGTTGTTGAATCCCCAGGACCATTATGAACTCTCACAAACTACTGAGACTTATGATTGTTATGTTTAGAGTGTGTTAACTATTTTAGGCAAGTGGTAGCCTGCAGCTAATAATGCAAATGCATTAGCTTCTAAGATCATGTTTTGTCCCCTCTGAAATTTACATCCATTTGCTATGCTTACAGTAGAAAGCTGATTCACAGAAAAGTTACAGAGCAAGAATGATCCACTTTGCTCTTCCATAATACTATGGTTTCCCACTCTTTTACAAGCCCCTTCATTGAAGCCATGGAAGAATATTGCTATTAAATATAGTTCACTATTAATTCTGGTAAATTTCACACCGTTTACTTTTCCAGACTGCTTAGGCAGTATTAGCTGTTGGTGTGATAGACAGTAAAGTAGCTGCTGTCCTAAAGCATACAATTAGGGTAAATCTTGTTATGAACTAATGCTATATCTCTACCTCATAATGATATAACTGGCTAGCAAGGATGTACTGTGACAGGAATACTTTGAGTTGCCTTAAATTTAACACACCCAAAAATATAAAATCATTCACTGTGAGGAATACAGCATGAGCATTTGTATTTTTATATTTTTTTTAGCCATCCTCAAAAATTATGCAGTAATTGTAAAGTATATGAAAAATGCTGAAGAAGAAACTGAATGTTGAAGAATATGGAAAATATTTAGTCATTGTTTTTATGCAATTAAAATTATTCTACCATTCTAGGATATATAAGAAAAGGGTTAGTGTAACTGAAATTCCTCAAGGACCCTAGTGCTAGTGCACTTGTATGTTTTCAAAATACTTCAGCCACAAAGACAGTTAAGAAGTAATATTAGTCTTCATAGTTGTAATTCTGCAGCTTCCTTCAGCCTTCCAGAAGTAAGAAGTGTCACGAGAAAGCAAATTACTTTGTTTTAGTAGTGGATGTTTATCAGTTCTGTTCCTAAGGGAAGACTTTCTCAGAAATGTATGCTTCATATTTGGACAAAACCAGAAATCTTCCTGACACAGAGTCTGAATGCAATGCTTCTAATTTGCAGGCCATTATAGGTAGAATACTGCAAATAATGTTTTCAACCAGATTCCTGTGCTTCTGTTTGAGTTTTTCAAAGATCAAAAAACAGAAAAGAGGACTGAAGTTAGTTTGTCTTGTTAGGCAATCTGGAATTTTGAGAAACTTGTGCACTCGGCTGAGGTCAAGAGGTCTACGTGATTGCGTTGTTCAGATCACAAATGGGAGTAGCACAATAACTGCCTACTCTGTTTCATAAACTGCAGAACTGTTTCTGTCTTGGGACAGAAAATCAAAGCCAAAGGAAACAGGGAGGAAATCTTCCAAAGGCATGTAAATTTGCTGAAAACACACTGGAAAGTCAACAACATATAGAGTTTACACAGATTTGAAGGAGACTGGGCACTGAAACATGAATCTAGACTTAACTTTTTCTGAGATTCAGGTGTGTTCAGTACTTAGGTGGCACATATGTCCTCCCATCCATGACCCTGTAGCCTACAAGTAGTTCAGGAGACTAAAGTCTGATGTACATAGGTTCAAAAGAGTAACAATATACAAGTAAAAGCACAAAGGTAATATAAAACCACATTAGGAGGCCAATAAATTGTTTGAATGATGAAAAGATCTCCATCCACTGTGAAGCAAAGGGTTAAACAGTTCTCATATCTCACTTAAACAGAGAAAAAAAGCTGAGGCCTAAGGTAATGTAGAAGCTTGCTTAGTCCTGTAGCAAATCAATGGTAGATTTCCCAGTTTAGTAGCTCATCTACTGCTATGTGATTTGTGACTTACAGGGAGCAATAATCCTCAAAGATAATGGAATTTCATAGACTTGAAAAACTTTGGTAAAACCAAACTAAAAGCTAAGCCATTATTTTCTTACAGTGCTCTCAAAAGGTATCTGCTACTGCAGCTAACTATGCTAAACTGTTAAAAAAAACAAGAATACATTCTTTCAAAAAACCCCAAGAAAGCAGCACAAAGTGAGAAAATAACCTTTGAATTCATACACTGATTTCAAACAAGGTAGAAGAAGTCATTTTAAGAGAATGAAAACGGATGATTAAAATGAATATCCTAAAATCATACAAGTTTGGAGGAGGAGAGTGAGCATGTGAGAACTGAGAGGAGGAGTCACAAGGAAAGGTGTTAGGGTAGGGCTTCTGTCCTTACCTGGCACAAGCCGCTGATGCACATGTCCAGGGATTCAGTGTAGCACCGGGTCCCATCCAGAACCTTTGGAGCCAGCTCCACAACCAGAGCTGCTCCTCTGGCCTGGCACTTCAGCGAGCATGGGTTGTCAGGGTCGTTAGACACGGGAAGCCACTCATAAAACTGTCCCTGGTACTTGACATCGTTGTGAGCAGAGCACTGCTGGGCACGAAAATCACCTGCTTCTGGTGGGCAGTCCTGCAGAAAAGAAAGAGGAAAAGGTCAGCAGGTCTATTCAGGACAGCCAGTCACAGTATCATGCAGCCGGCTGCGCTCCACAGCTGCTAGATGTAGAGAGATTTTCTGTTTAGACAAAGAAGGCTGATTGAAATAGCTACAGATACACAGAATTCAACTGTATAATTATACCTTTCTTTCTTCTTTCCCCAAAAGTATTGAAAGAACATCAAGACCATGTGTAAATATGCTTGGGACATAAGGAATGCACAGTACGTGTCTTAACGACAGCCCTGAAAGGCTCTTGCTTAGCCTCTTTCCACTTGTGCACATATGTGGAGAGTGTGTGTGCACAGACACTCTCTTCCAGCCAAACTTTATTCTTTGTTTGAAGAGAAAGAAAAAAGAATTGCGTGATTTAATTGTTTGTTTATTTAAGCTCTTCTCACTAGCTTTTTCTTTTTTTGCCTCAGTGACCTAAACCAGTTACTAGGGCAACAAGAATCAGAAAAAGGTGATACATACTTGCATTTCTTTAACTTAAGTTTTCAAAACTCACATAATTAGTGACCTACTATTATTTTAATGGAACGGCTTGAAAACCACCCATTGTTATTCCTTCAGGAGGAGGCATATAAATTCTACTCTGAACCTAATCCACCTGATAAAAAAACAAAGACCACTCATACTACTTAAAGTCTCTTGGTGAGAGTGTGAGGCTTTTTTTATCCACATACACTTTCCTGATATCACTTAGCGCTGCCAACCATGTGTCAAATTCTCAAGAGAGCAAGAAGAGCTTGAAGATCATGACACTTCAAGAAAAATAAACAAGTTACTTTTATTTCCTTTCCAGTTTTTTATCCCTGAAGAATGATATTTCAGGTTTTCCTGTGCAAGCAACCACAAAGGCTAGGTATTAATTAGGTGTTCTTTCTTTTGAATGCTGAGGATCATTACAGCTTTCAATACAAATGGCATGGGGGTTGTATGTCACTTAGTGACTTTAAAAAAACATTATTCAGTATTAGAGTCTAAAATAAAACCTGCCTTAAAAATCAAGCTTTCAAACTTCCATTTGAAACACATTAGCAAAATCTTGGCTATAAATTTGTCATTTGCATACCCTTGACTCAAACCAAGGAGACCCAACCTGATGTCTCATTCACTGTGTAGTGGCATGTGATTATGGCCCATTTTGTTTTTGAATGTTGGACGATCTTGAATCATACCACCACAAAAGTTTCTTATCATGAACTATACACACATCCAAGCCATGACTTTAAACTACAGATTTTCAGCTAATTTGCTTTTTGCTGTGATAGCAAATATGCAGTTAATTTGCTTTATATTTGTGTTGCAGCCCTCAAGTAATGGGTTGTATTCCAGACAAAACTTTTGTTGTCTAAGTACCAGGGAATAGTGTTCCTGCTAGAAAAAATCAAATGGATTAAAGTGGAAGCAAACAAAAAAGGATTTGGGCTACATCTTGCTCTAGAAAAATATGTACCAAAGAGCAATAATCCAGACCTCATTCACCCTTCTCAAAAGTGGAAGTTGAAAGTCCAAGCTCATAACTGGAATTTTACTGCTGGAGGTCTTAGAAAGCAGACAGTTTTTCTATTCACATGTTATGGAAGACTAACGGGGAAAAAAAAATTAAGTTTGATTTTAAAATCTCCAGAAAAAAACTTAGAGGCAATTATGCCCTTTTTGTAATCTGGGAAAACTGTTGATACAGGACAAAGTTTGGACTGCAGCACAGAGTGAAGAGACCAGAAAAATATATGGCAAATTCATTATTCCTCTGTAGCTGTGTAATTAGAAAAAAAAGTGGTCTTTATGTGCTGCTTTTAAACAGAGGATGAACAAGACAGTTACAGCTTGACTGAAGATCTGTTTTAGCTCTATTTTCAAGTAGAGAAGAGACAAGCAAAGAAGAACACTGTGGCCTTATTTCCTGCCACAAAATCTTCTTGTGCATACCCTTCTCTGAATTTTTCTGTCCATAAATGAACACAATCAGGTCTATATTGGCTTGGCTTAGGCTTGCTGCAGAGATCCAAGCCAACTCTCTTGTTTGGTTCAAGCTTGGCTCTACCTTTGAAACTTTCTGGCTTGCAATAGCTTTATTTTTACAAAGACAGAAAGGCCCAATAAAGCACATGACATACAGAGTTCATAATCCTGCTTTGTACAGTATTCAATACTATGTTTGTTGTGTTGGATTTTATTTTTAAATCAAAGAAAGAAAAAATGTACAGTCAACATAACAAGCTTTCATGACACGGCAGGTGACCAGGACTGATGTTAAATAGTTCAAGTCTTTGATATTATGATCAAAATAAAACAATGGATTTAAATAGTAGAGCTTGTGTTTAAAAAAGTTTTCATGTGAAACTTGAGGCCATTCAAAGAATATTTTCAAGCAGTCAGAAATGCAGGCGTGCATACTTATCTTGGCACACAGATATGAAAAAGGGTCACACTCTGGCCCACACTTTTTTCCTACTGAAATCCTGAATCCTAAATCTATTTGATGGTCTTGAAGATCCTTTCTGCTCAGGGGGAAACTTCCTTTCCAGCTAAGAAAGCCACATGTACTTGCACCTACATACCTAATACCTGTTTAACCTATGTAATAGCTTTTTATACCAAAACAAGCAATGTTAAAAAAAGTAGTGGTCTGAATATTCATAGAAATCATAGAAACACAAGGTTGGAAAGGAACTACAAGATCACCCAGTCCAACCGTCCTCCTATCACCAGTACTACCCACTAAGCTACTAAATCATATCTCAACGCATCATCACAACTCACAGAGACTTAAGTAGTAGGAACTGTACAGAACTTGGCATTGCTTATTAATCTCTTGTCCATGGGGCATTTTTCGCTTTTAAAATTTACTATTTATTGTTTGTATTACATGTTAGTTGGGATCAGAGCCTCTTTGTGCAATTATATAATGAAAGACAGATATAGCCTATAAATGAGCATTCTTCTTGTTCAAATAACAGATAAAGCAAAGCCATTGTTTTATTGCATATTTGTTCAAGCAGTAAGTTGCTATTTTCTTCTGAGCGCTTTGCACACCTTTAGATAAGAAAGTTTGCTGGTTTGAGTCTCCCTGTGCCTCATTTCTGCAGTGCTGGCTCCTGGACAGGAGAAACTACAGACTCTGACTCCACAAAGTCTTTTCCTCTCTTAAAAAAAGCAGCTTCCTTTTCGGCATGTGCATGGAGGTTTGGTGGAAGGGGATGTTCTACAGCTGCCAGCTAGCACTGCTTCATCTGCCTGCCTGAAGTTATGTTTTACTCTACCTAAGGGTCTGATCCTAGAAGCTATCTAACAATATGTACTTGGTTTACCGGTACAACAGATTGATAGACAGGGGTGTGTGCCCACACTTTGAGAGATCCAGAAGTCACAGGCCAAGTCAGTGTAGCAGCGAACCCAAGGTAGCATATCTTTGCATGGGTTATGTAGTTCTGCATGGTATTTTGCTAACCACATCTGCATGGCCTGTGTTTGGCTTGGAGCACGCGGCAGCACTGGTATCTGGCCACAAAAGCACTACAGCACTGCTTCAGGTTACTCCAGCTTTGGTGCGATATTCAAGTCTTACTGGTCTTGTTTTCTTTTGGAAATTATCTGTGGGCCCCTGCAGACACAAGGAATCACTGCTGTTGCACTCCTTGAAGAATCAGAAAGAGCTAATAAACTTGAAAGTCTCGTCTAAGAGCATTTATCTTCAAGCTTCCTATTCATTAAGATTTTTTAGGGAAGAAAACTTTCAGTGAATAGAAAACAACTGTTCCTCTAACTCTGTGAGTCCTAGATGGCTGTTTCATGACCTTTACCTTGTGAAGGCTCATGAGATATTACTGAAACACTGAGAGAACGCTGGATACCTATAATCTCCGTTCATCCTATAAGGTCAAGATTTCCTTGACTGCAATGAAAATATATATCATTTTAAAGATGATCAGAAACCCCTTTGATGTATGAAAACTATTTTAAAATAAACACAGGAGTTTCATCTT
>VXBJ01005371.1:93236-104630 GCA_013400055.1 Nycticryphes semicollaris | reverse complement strand
TGGGCTGCATAAAAAGAAGTGTGGCCAGCAGGGCAAGTGATTCGGTCCCTCTACTCACTCTGGTGAGACCCTACCTGGAGTACTGCATCCAGCTCCACACCACAAGACAGGCATTGATCTGTTAGAGCAGATCCAGAGAAGGGCCACAAAAATGTTCAGAGGGCTGTAACACATCTCCTGTGACTAAAGGCTGAGAGACTTGGTGTTGAAGATGGGTTCACAAGGCAAAAGTCCTGTTTAACTAGCTTAGTTTCCTTTTATGACAAGATCGCCCATCTAGTTGACCAAGGGACAACCACTAACAGATGTGTGAGGGTTTTATTTTAGCAAAGCTTTTGATAGTGTCTCTCACAGTACCCTTCTGGACATAATGTGCACAGCATACAGCTAGACAAATCCATAATACATTGGGTGAGCAACTGACTGACAGGTCCAGCTGAAAGAGTTATAGTCACATATGCTGGTGTCCAGTCACCAGTGGAGTTCCCTAAGGTTCAGTTTTAGAGCTATTGTTCTTTACTGCTTTTATAAATTATCTGGATGCAGTAATTGAATATACATTGTTTACTGATGATACTAAATTAGGAGGAGCTATGGACTCTCTGAAAAGTAGAAAGGCCTTACAGAGAGATCTGCATAGACTGGAGAGCTGGGTGACCACCAACGGTGTGAAATTTAACAAGAGCAAGTGCAACATTCTCCACCTGGGACAGGGTAATCCTCTTATACATATTAATTGGGAGATGAGAGGCTGGTGAGCAGTCCCATGGAAAGAGTTCTGAAGGTCTGGGCTGGTGGCAAGCTGAATACGAGTACAACAATGTGCCCTTGCAGCCGAGAAGACCAACTGTGTTGTGAGTTGCATCAAGCACAGCATTGCCAGCAGGTTGAGGGAGGTGACTTCCCACTTTGCACTGCCCTGGTGTCGCCCTCCTCAAGTTCTCTGTGCAGTTTTAGGTGCTTCAATGTAAGAAGGACATCAAACTATGAAAGTGTGTGCACAGAAGGGTGAGCAAGATGGTGAAAGTTCTCAAGGGCAAGACTTAAGAGGAGCAACTGCGGTCACTTATTTGTTCAGCTTGAAGAGAAGGCTGAGGGGTGACCTTATCATAGTCTACAGCTTCCTCAAGATGGGCAATGGAGGGGAAAGCTGATCTCATTCTGGTAACCAGTGCTAGGACACAAGGAAACGGCATGAAGCTGCGTCAAGGAAGTTCAGACTGGACATCAGGAAAATATTCTCCACTGAGTGGTTGGTCACAGGAACAGGCTCCACTAGGAAATGGTCATGTCATCAAGCCTGCCAAGGAGCATCAGGACAATGTCTTTAGTCATATGATTTTGTTTTAGGTAGCCCTGTGTGGAGCAGGGGTTTGGATTTCATGATCCTTATGGGTCCGTTCCAACTCAAGGTATTCTGTGATTCCATGATTCTCTGTTTGGCCTGGAGAAAAAGGGGTTCCAGTGTAATATAAAGGTGGCTTATATGAAAGACAGAGAAAGATTTTTTACCAAGGTTGGCACTGAAGGGACAAGGGACAATGATTTTAAACTGAAAGTGAATAGATTTAGATTGGACTAAAGAAGAATTTTTTTTATTTTTTTTTTTTATTATTTTTTTTTTACAATGCAACTGGAACAGGTTGCCCAGAGAAGTTTTGGATTCCCCACCCCAGGAAGTGTTCAAGGTCAGCTGAATGAAGTTTTGAGCAACCTAGTCTCGTAAAAGATATCCTTGCCCATGGCAGGGGAGTTGGACTAGATGACCTTTAATGGTCCTTTCAAATTCAAACCATTCTATGATTAAATAAACATTGACCCTCACTTATGGCAATGGGATGTGCGTGGAACTAACAAAAAAGCCATCATATTGGGCTTTACTCTGTGAAACTCTGTATATCTAAACTAAATTCACTGGAATCAAAATAATGGAATGTGGCTGTACATATATGGAATATGACTGTATGTTATATCAAAGAGATAATGTTAGAAAAAAAGAAAAATGCAAAACGTGCCTTTATTTAATACTTTCCCTGAACCAAATCCTGACTACTTAGGAGTTTGAAGTACAAATAAACAGTGTTTCTCAAAGATGAATTCCCTTTCACGGTGATACTAGTACAAAACAAAAACTTGTTTCTGAATACCTGATCTGTGTTGCAGTTGTGTTGAGTGCTCCCTCCAGAATGCCATCCAATCTCTTCTAAAATTTTGTTTATACTGTAGGCTATAGTGCAAGAAAAAACAAAGTAACCTAAAGGTTGCTAGACCAGCTATGGATAAACCAAGTTGGCTATTTCTAGCAGTCTAGCCAAAATAACATAGTGTCCAGAGAAAGCTAATGTATCTGTTGGTCTTGCAGAGGTCAGCCTTTCCTCCTAAAGTTACTATTTGGCTCATGTTCCAATTTCATTTTATATTCTGGAAGTTTGTTGAGGGTATTGTTCAGATTTAAGAATTTTGTTGGGAATGTTATACAAACAATGATCAGCTGCAGCTCCAACTGTGCTCCAGATAGGCACAAAGCTCTCACTCTGGGCAGCTTCTGTTACCCCTGGAGTTTAAGGCTGGCATTATATTACTCAAAAGTAAGGCAGACTTTGGGCTTTTGTTGTACAAATCGCTGAACAGAATAGAGTTTATTCCAACTTTTACTTTCAACCTCTTCTTTGCATTATTCAGAGACATTGGCTGTTATTTTCTAAATAACAGGTGGCATTAAATAACACTCCCTAAACTTTCAGTAAAATATGATGGGTTAGCCCAACTAAAATAACAGAAACCTGAGAAAAATAAAGGAAAAGAAGGAGAAAATATTGTCAGAGTGCTTTCAAACTATTGTCCATTTTCAGGCATTTAGTTTCTTGTGTTTGTCACTGCAGTATTTTTTCTTCATAAGAATCTTGTAAAAAGTGTCTTTAGCTTTAGATTTGCACATACAACACATACAGAAAGTAATTACAGTTGCAAATGTTTTTCAATTGCTCACTAGCCAAGACAGGCAAAAAAAATGGAAGAATTCAAGAAGTGCCTTTCAGCAAAACAATGGCAAGAGGTCTCTTCATACTTCAAGTGGAACGAAAATAAAATACTAAATCTCACCCAGCGTGCTGCAACACAAAGATAGAGTTTAGAACATATTGCAGGCCCAAAGTACTAATACCCTAAATTTGAACATGCCTGAGTTCAGACCAGGATCCAAGTTTTGCAGCTGGTCTTTACAAAAGAAATCTGCTGAACAGGAACCCAAGTTTCCCATGCTTTGAGGAAGTCTGAACCTGGGTCTGAATCACACATGCCAGTCCAGTTCCAGTGAATTGCTTATGCTTTCTCATTTAGAATCTATTGTTTGGAGCTTTAAAGAATCACATCTCAACTTCTTTTTTTTATAGGTAGTAAGGCTTACAAAAACTCCACATCATGCAAAGGCCTGGCTGATACTATTATTTTTCATTTAAATCCCAGAACAGATTTATTGAAAGAATTATGAATACACAAGAGCTTTTCCAGTGAATCTGGATTTATGAACCGTATATCATCCAAGTGAAGGCTCCACAGGCATTTTTGTTAGGTAGGCTACTTCTCAACAGAGAGACAGATTTATGGAGACCTTATCCATCACTCATCTGTAGGTACAATGCTGACTACTGATCAATCTAACACAGATTACTCACCCAACATACCAGCATATAACATCCCTGTGGCAACTTTAGCAATAGATGATATGGGAAAACAACACTAGGAAAGTACTTTATATATTTTTAGCTGCTTTACTGAGACACAGAACAAGGAAATTAGGACAGCCAGCCCAGTGTGACCATTTGTGCAAGGACCACCAGCAATCACTCCACAGATTACAATGCTGATCTAGATCAGGTGAAATTTACAGCTTTTTGTAGTATTGACTCAGATTTAAGATTATTACTTGCTGCTTCTGCCATTAGGAAGACTTAGAACTGTAACCTCTCGCAAAATATGGAACCATAGAATTGTTACAGTTAGAAAGGACTTCTGAGATCAGTAAGTCCAACCATACACAAAACCACAAATCACTTCCTACAGTCTTGGTCATTAGAGCATGCCCTGAAGTACGACATCTACACGTTTCTTAAATACCTCCAGGGATGGTGACTAAACCACCTCCCTGGGCAGTCTGTTACAGTGCCTGACCATAATTTCAGTGAAGTAATTCTTTCTAATATCCAGTTTAAACCTCCCCTGCTGCAACTTCAGACCATTTCCTCTGGTCCTGTCGTTATTCCCTTGGGAGAAGAGGTCAACACTCACTTCTCTGCAGCCTCCTTTCAGGCAGTTGTAGAGGGCAATGAGGTCTCCCCTCAGCCTCCTCTTCTCCAAACTAAACATGCCCAGTTCCCTCAGCCTCTTATCATAGGACTTTTTCCCTCGACCCCTCACGAGCTTGGTAGCTCTCCCCTGGACACACTCCAGCACTTCAATGTCCTTCTTGCTGAACACAGTACTTGAGGTGAGGCCTCACCACTGCCGAGTACAGAGGCACAATCATTTCCCTACTCCTCCTGGCCACACTATTCCTGATACAGACTAGGATGCTGTTGGCCTTCTTGGCCACCTGGGCACACTGCTGGCTCATGTTAAGCCTGCCGTCCACCAACACCCCCAGGTCCTTTTTTGCTGGGCAGCTTTCCAGACCCTCCTCCCCAAGCCTGTAGTGCTGCATGGGGTTGTTATGACCAAAATGCAGGCCCTGGCACTTGGCCTTATTGAATCTCGTACAATCTCGTATCAATCCAGCCAACTGAAAATGTATAAGGAATTTAAAGAAATGTAAATGCAAATGAATTTCAGATATCTAATGAACATTCAGACACTTATTACTCTGAGTTTCCTTGAACCAATATACATAGTATTAATACCTGGACTGAAAGTACGTGAGTACTATCAATTACTGTGCTCAATGACAAACTCCATCTCTGCTGTGCAATAGATGGACTGCAAAAAATATTAGCCACATTTCAAGGAAGACGTCTCTTCACCTGCTCTGCCTATGTATTTCCAGTGTCCCTATAGACAAGGTATCCAATAACTGATGAAACTTGATTCTTCGCAGAAGCACAACAGTTGCTAGTTTGGTCCTCAAGAGAAACAACAGTGGCCTATTCTTCTTTCTACAGGTTGTGACCAGGAGTGCTGCATAAGAGATCTTAATAGAAATGACATAGGTCAGGAGTTTCTCTTTCCCAAGGTCTGTGTCTAAATTAAAAAGAAAAAAAATAAAGATACTGGAAGTGAAGGAATGATATAAACCGAAACACTCTGGAATGATAAAATGAAAAACTTCTTCAGCCAATATGTAATTAGGCTGTGAGGTTTGCTTTCAAGTGAGTTGAGGCAAACAACATCTAAAGGAGGCTTGTCCTTTGGTGTAAATAACAAGAATATCTGAAGTCATAAAGACTTGATGCCAACAAAACACAAGAAAAGTGTCATGCTTTGAGGTTTAGCCTAGTTGTTAACTACTAATTAGCAAAATGTTACTTTCCTGGGGCTTATTCTGCCACCAGACTGCCCCAATGCTGCTGGCTTTCAGCATGGGACACCAGAAAGCATGCTTAGTTTGGGCTGACAACTCCTGTCTGTTTGTGTGATTGACATATTTATTTATATTGCTATCATACTAGATGACCTTAGCATTCAGGACCAGTTGTTCTAATGAGATGTGCTGTTAAACAGCCCCTACCCTGAAATGTTTGCCATCTAAAACACTAGAAAATAGAATTTCTCACTAACACTTTCCATTCTTTCATCACAGCTGCAAAGGCCTAACACAAAACATGTTCCCAAAACAAACAACACAAGCACTAACATAACTTTGGCAAACAAAAGCTGGAAGGAAAACTGGGTTCCTTTATTTAGCTGCATATACTAATGGTGTATTTCTTCAGAGCAGATCCATTGGGCTTTCTTTTTTAATTTAATACTTTGAAAGTCACCCATACAGAAATAAAAGACATAAGGCATTATGAACATTCCTCCCAGGATGAGAAATATTTATGATTAATTTGTTCCAAAACATCTAAATGTGTTGCCAGTTTTCATTTGCCAGAAGTATCCAGTATCTTCCTTTGGGCTGCCATGAAATTATACACAGCAGACACATGAGATAAACTGTACCAACCAAGAATTGTCCCAGATAGGTTGATATTTTGTACTAGCCTTGCCAGGTTGAAGAACTCATGCGCACAGTCTTATTTCCAAACCTTCAAGGTCTGGATGAGTTTCTTTCCCCAGCTCCCTCTCTGTGTTTTTCTTAATGACTTAAAATACTTGCCTAGCACAAACATAATTCATTTAAGGCCTTTATTTAATGAGCAATTGCACACACACCAGGACAAAGGAAAACCGGTTATATATCTGATTGCTAATTCCAGGTCAAATTTTACTATATATGTTTTATTGCTATTAAAAGGAAGTGCACTGAACTGAAATTGTACACTTAAACTCCTGCATCCTACCCTGGAAACAGGGGTTTTCCATACCTGAATGGGCCAAAGTTTGCAATTAGTTTTCTTGAGGCAGGTAGCATAGCTTATGTACTGGCAGGACAATGGTTAGGTATTATAAGAAAAACAAGTATTGTGTGATTTATGAGTTTATTTCCTGTTCCACTGGAGTAGCTTCAGGGACATCCCAAATAGTACAAGAATCAAAGAGAAGCAGATGAGGAGAGTCTGCCCAGGAGGAGTGGTTGATACTCACATACTACAGATCGTTATTTCTACTACTACTACTACGACTACTACTACCACTGTTATGGAGCTCCATGAGTTTTGCCCTCTAGAAACTACTGAGGTCATTCTCAGTGCCTCAGTGAGGGAACAGAGATGTAGTCAGCAATTCCTGATATCACTCGGATTCCCTAGATCTTGTGATATGCCTGGATTTGTGTTTACATTAAAGGAACATAAAGAATTTTACTTATTTTCATAAGTGAAAGACATACACTGTGAATGAAAATAAATTCCTTTCTCTGCTATTTCCAATTTTGAGTATTTGCAAAACGACTATTTGCTACAGAACTAACAAGAAATTAGAATTTGGCCCCTTGTTTAAAAACCAAATTATTCTAATTTTTTCGCCATAGGAATGGAATAGAAAAATACAGGTTTTCCATTGGTTTCTGTAGGTGCCTTTGTTTACCTTTTATCCTTCCAGCAAACCTTTGCACACTGTCAACTCAGTAATTGCTGGAACTAGGAGACCACTGTCCATAGATAAACCTAAAATACACAATACTTTACCCTGATCTTATGATTCAATGCCTTGTGTTGTTTCTTATCCTCACTAAACAGTATCCTGTATTAAAATGTCAGATGTTGGAAACAATTAGGAGTGCATTGCCACAGTTTGTTTTATTAACGTCAGTTTTATAAGTACATGAAATAAAAAACAAAGGAAACATATGTAGGATGGAAAATTGTGCTATAATTTTAATACTGCAATATATAAGGTATCAGAGATGGCAGGAAGCCACAATGTTTGGATCTGGAGTTTTCCTTCATATCCTTTATTAGAACTCTGTTAATATATATCACACATACCATGTTTAGTGCAGGTAAACTATTTCGTAAAGTAGATAGAAATAGTATTTGCTAGAAGTATTTTGCAAGTAAACTTATATATACTATAGAGTGGAAATTATGTCAAATGAATTGTACATGGTCCACTGCAAGCTAATAACTGTGAAGGAGTAAAATCTCAAGTGCCTGACTGGGTACCAAGACTTCACATTTGCACTGAGCCATTTTGCTTCTGCTGGTTGAGGAGGCTTTGCTGGTATTGAAGACTTCCTACCTGAAATTTAATTCATAAGATATCCTCAGCAGAATTATAATTCTTTTTTTGTGCAGCTCAGGATGTCATGTTGAGTAAAAGTGATGCTTTTATAGTCTCAGTGAGGCTGAGATTGCAGGGCGCTAAACCTAGTAAATTAGCTGTAGTCTGGTATAAGTGCGTGAAAAGTCTTACCACTTAAATGGTGAAGTGTAGGGAGGTTTCACTTTTCAGTAGCTGGCAGCCTTGCAAGCTATCCAGACAACTTTTATATCTCCATTGGTTCTCACTATATTTTAAAAGGGTGTCTTATCAAACATGTTGGCTGCTTGCCTGAATTAAAAAACACACTACCATATTTTTTTGACAATGAGTTGGAAATTTCAGTGTAGTTCAAGACCTCTACTGATCAATTCTTAAAGGTCTGACCAAGAGGAGTAGGTTGAATTCTCACATCAGTAAAGAGTGTTCATCCACTTACTTGCTGCTCAGACAGCGTCTCAGTGAATATGAAGCCCCTCCTCCACAAGTGCGTGAACATTCGCTCCACGAGCCCCAGGCATCCCATAATGAGTCGCGGTCTTCCTCTGAGCGAGCTGTTCTGGAGCTCTGAGGACAGGGAGAATGAAAAAAAAAATCAGGAAAAAAAGCATTTAAAGTACAAAAAATAATTGTAGCTAGTTTAACATTTCTTTTTCTGAATATCTCCTTGGTCATTGAAAGCCTGGAATAAATCTGTTATTCTCTGACATTCCTACTGATTGGCAGTTGGTTCTTGAAGTGGGGCTTGCTGTGTGAACTTGCTTTAATCCTTTGATTATCGTACTAGCACTTCGGACAACAGTGAGGCAAAGGATTTTTCCTGACTCAAAGGAAGAGGTGCAGTATTGTAGACATTAGAAATTGTGCTTTGAAGTTTTGTTGCCGTGTTAGAAACTATGAAAGAGCATATTAAAAAGTGCACTCCAAGATGCTCTTGAGTCAAAAAAGAATCACAACATGGTGAATCAATATGATACAAAAACATTCAACATAATGACTTTCATGCACTCGTTATATGCCACTGGATCTATCATTACTTCTTCTCCATCCAAAGATCTCCTATAAGACTTTCTGGACAAGATTCCCCACCTGTTTTATCCCTACTATTTGCTGACTTAAAAGAGTAAGCACACTCTACAGGAAGAACTGGAATTCTTCAATGACAGACATAGAGCCAGGCCATCTTCATTAACACCATTAATGTTTGGTTGCAAAAAACTTTATAGAGAAGCAGCACTGATGGACTCTGAAATGCCCAGGTCTTCTAGGACTAACTCATAAATGTTCAGCAGTACATGTCTCAAATAACTCAGTCATGTATGTATCCAGCATTTAATTTTCATTCATGCAAATAAACCTCAGAAATATACAATTATATGGACACAAATGATTTAATCATTTGCATAGATGTTGACCCTCATGGATGATATGGTTTTGCTGGAAGAAACTGAATAGCCCACAGAAGCATGCAACGGTGCATGGCTAATGGCTGTGGCTGGTGGAGACAAGGTAGTACTCTCCTTTGAAGTTTGGCTTGTGATGCGGGGCAGCGTCTGGTGAACAGCACCTTTAACTGTATTTGGAATAAATGAGAAGGCAAGACTTTGATGATAGACCTTCAACAGAGAAAGATTAGCAAGCATCATTGTTAGCCCATGTTAGAAGAATCAGCTTTAGCTTTCAACATGGTGGGATTATTTGAGATACAGAGATAGCTTAATGCTGAAATCATTTTATCATCACTGAAGCTGTGTAAAGGTTTTGTCATGAAATCTGAAAGCTGGTAAGATACCCCAGTGCTGAATATTGCTATTCACAGGCAAAAAAGAGAACGTGGGTGATGGTTTAGGGTTGTAAACAGTTTCAGTATACACCTGTTTAAGGGAGATACTGAATTTGTCACATATAACAAAGATCCTAAACTGAACGGTGTGTGTCTATACGGCAAAGAACTAAGTCTGGCACATTAGGTTATGAAATGTGTGTTAATTGGGATTTATCATGGTAAGAGGTTAACTATTCAGTATACCTTAAGGAGTAGGGAATGCATTACATATGCTAACCATTAATAATGACTAAATTTTCCACTATAGAAACCATTTAGTTCTATAAAATCCTGCAAGAGCATTGCAGTTCACTCACTAGTGTCGTCTACAACACCGATTAATCAGTCAGGCATAAGATTAGCTGAAGTGAGAGCCCACATCTTTTATTGGCTGTCTCTCAGTGATAAGGCCAAAGTCTCACACTGAGCTCTGTTCCCCTGAAAACAGAAAGCTTGTAATCTCAGTGTTGTACGCATTTGCACCCTCTGACAGTCATTAGCTCCATGAATCTGAAGGATGGCAACACAGCCAGTGCTGTTCCCATGGTCCCACAGGAGTCTTCCTGTCCTAATTGAGTCATTAGCTCATGGATCAATTCTTAGCTTACTCAGGTTGACAGAGTAATTGTATTGTTATATTCCTTCCAAAAGCCTGATACTACTTGGAGATACACTGACACAATAAATTAGTGGTAACTAAATGAAAGTTATGTTAAGTCATGTTAAACCTGTTTAAGTGAGCTTAGATTCTATGCCAAAATGGCAAACTTATATGGAAATGTTTAAAGGAAAAAAAAATTAAAGCCGGACTCCAGACATTTTATCTTTTTCCCCTCTCTTCCCGTTATTGCTTTTATCAAAGTACTGTCCAAAACTGATCTTGAAGAATTAGTCCATCTCTTTGTGTAGAATGGGTTAAAAAGAAAGGATTTGCCTCTCTGCAAACACACCAGAAAGTTATTTCTTTTGAAAGAAAGGGCTCAGTGAGTGGCAAGAGTCAGTTGCAGGATCAGCATGCAGCAACACATGAGACTGTCCACCCAGCCATGGCTCCCCAGCATTTCACAAAGGTTGCCTGCTGCATTCATTGTGCTGCTGTTCAGATCCTCCAAGTGAATGACTACTCCTTCTTTTAAAAATCAGAGTATTTTAAAAGGCAAATACAGAAGTGTCACGTAAATAGAGTTGAGTCTATTTGGCCTTCTGACACAAGGGGGCCAACCCTCTTGAAAGATGTTTAGGATCTGGTCCAAAGCTTGCTGAGGTCAAAGGAAAACTCCATCAAATTGAAGGGGAGAGAAGCAGGAGAAGAACATTAAAAGACAGGCTGACAAGAGGACCCAACACAATTTGTAAATATTTTTTTTTAAATTAATGAAAAAAATCTCATGAATGAGAGTAAAGCTAAACCAATCAGGAAGAAGGCAAGCTTTCTTCAAACAGCTTTGCTGGAAGCACCTTCATTTTGATCCTGCTGCCCTATCTTAGCACTTTTGCCAAATGGAGGTTGACTGCTATGCCAAATAAAATGATTATTCCATGATGTGGCCAGACTCCATTTTCAATTTGCTTCATGGTTTGTAATGGCATTTTAAACACATGTAGTACTTCCTTCTGCAGAACACCTTTTGGGAGATAGTTTAGATGGGTAATTGAATTAGGTTTTTGTTGCTGTAACATTTAAAATTATGCAATTTTGCTTTGGGTCTACTGAT
>VXBJ01005371.1:59538-77251 GCA_013400055.1 Nycticryphes semicollaris | reverse complement strand
AAACATACTAAAAGTAGTGTACTTTTTAAAAATAACACCACCACACAAAGACACAAATTCTTTGTTTCACCAGCAGTGTCAACACACACCTAAGAGTTGCACAAAAGAATTTTTTCCACACACCTCCTGGCCATTGCTGTCTTTTATCTCCAATACTCTGTTACTTTGGCCCAAGGCTGACATCATAAGAAGTACTTACTTCTTATGTTTCTTATGTTAAGTTTCTGGAATTCCTGTACACAAAATTTTCAATGCTGANAATATCCAACCTAATCCTCCCCTGGTACAACTTGAGGTAGTTTCCTCTTGTCCTGTCACTTGTTACATGGGAAAAGAGACTGACACTCATCTTACTATAGCCTCCTTTCAGGTACTTGTAGAGAGCAATAAGGTCTCCCCTCAGCCTCCTTTTCTCCAGACTAAACAATCCGAGTTCCCTCAGCTGCTTTTTATAGACCTTTTCTCTAGAATCTTCACCAGCTTCATTGCTTTTCTTTACATGCGCACCAGCACCTCAATGTCTTTCTTGTAATGAGTTGAAGACCTTGTAGTAAAGTTACATAATTTTGTGGCCTGTGATGTTCAGACACATTGAAAGGGTGATTTAGCTACTGAGAGCTTTGTTTACTCAAGATAGATGTTTAATCAGGAGCAGAGCAGCAAGATGTTCATAATAACATTGTAAATTTTATGAAATTCACCAGACCTGATGTTTTGTTGCACTTTTAAAGTTCAGACCAGATTCTTAAATGCAGCTTGAATTTTATTTTCACAACAAACTCATGCAAACCCCATGATCTTTTCATGAAACCACATGAATATCATGCTTCCAACAGTTTAGCTTTCAGTTTTCTGCACATATTTGAACCTAGTAATCAAAGTGAAATTCAAGGAATGGAAATTCACATGAATCAAATCCAAAGGAAAGGTCTACTCAAATTCTTGCATACAGCTTTAACGAGGAGTCATGCCTCATATCTGCCAATTTACACAGAACCTGTTGCCTCTACCTAAAGGCTCATTTGAACTATTTCTAACTGAAAATTTTACACTGAAAAGTGTAAATTTTTCTGAGAAATTACTTTAAAGCATCAAGTGCTTTAAAGCACTTCAAACACCCGTCAGTGTTCTGGAGCTGAACATCTCCATATCCTGCTGTTAAGGTCCAGGGTTTTGTCATACTGTATTATATGCATTTTGTATGTAGTTAATTTATTTGTCTTGCTGAAAGATCTTACTTGGAACACTAGTCTGGGCGTGTGGGTATTTCTTTTTGTCTTGCATATATACTCAAAAGTAAAGCCTATAGTAAGAAGGAAAATAGGCTTTAAACAAGATAACACTGCCTGAAAGGTAATGTCTCAGGCCCTGTTCATCTCCAAACTTTCTCTGTCATACACCCTAAATAAATGCAAGAATTCAGAGCAATAAAGGAATTCTGTGACAGAAGTAAACCTCAAGGGAGGTATTAGTGGGTGAGGATGGTGCTCGCTGTGCCCAGCACTTTGTTTCACCAGTAATACAGAAGGTATTCTTAATGCTACAGATGAAGTCCTGCATTCCTCAACATAACTTGCAAAACTGATACTGGAGACTGGTGAGTCCAGGATTGCATTCAGTATCCCTTTCTGAGTATACATATGCAAAAGCCACCTCCAAACTTGATATTACAAACACAAACCCTTGACTGTCTTAGGCGAGAGTGAATGCACAACTACACGTTATACCATGTCCTGAAAATTGCCCCTTCTGCTTTCTGAATGGATAATTAGTTTCAGTTCTGCTTCACCTCTACCAGGTGTACAAATTAAATCAGTCTGCATTCATTTGTGAGAAGCAGAGCTTGTTATTGGCACTGTACACCTATGGCAGACTATATGAAATGGAAGTAGAAGCAAAGAGAGTGTCTGAAGCAGTATTTTAAGCTCTACAGATTTAACAATACTTAATTTGAAAAACACACGTGCAGGTAGAAGAAAACTGTTAACATCAATATGCTTTATAGCAGGAAAGAGTGAACTCAACTTTGGAGCTATCTCCCTGAGGAGAATATGTTACCATTTTCACTCAGAATCCACCTGTCTCTTCCTAGAAGTTGGATCTCTTTTTTACCATCAGGTCTGTAGCAACCATGACTTTTTATTTTTTTTTTTACTTTTTCAGTTAACAGTTATTCTTAGATTTTTTTTTTTCTCTTAAAAGCCTGGATTCATTTCTGGGAACCTGGAAGCTTGCACAAGGATGGAAAGGGAGAAACAGGAGGGAGCCAGTGCTTTATAAGGAGCTTTAGATAGGATTTGTATTTACATGTATGTGCCTGCAGTAGATGTGAAAGAAACTAGAGTCGAAGTCGTAAGGACTGCAATAATCTGAAGCTCACCCAGGTGCCTGTGACCCGTGATTGCAAAAGCACTTTCCTCAAAGATTAAGGTGCTGATGCATATAAAACCTCTACCTGGACCTCCAACTTGAGATAAAATTCAACCATACAATAGCAGGAACAACATAGCTCCAAGGAGCACAAACACCTGGCAGGGCAATAGATAGATAGTTCAGATGGCTCCAGTTTTTGCCCTCTATGAGGGATTGGTTGCCATGAGCACCAGCATGAAATGAGATCACCTCAGAACTGGTATGCTGTTACCACCCTCTTTTGGCACCCATATGAGATTCTACATCTAACGTGAGGAGAAGTCTTGAAAAAGAGATGATAAGTAACACTCCTCAATCCATTCTTTTTACTAGGCAGAAATCAGTCTGATGAGATGTTTTCATGTGAAACATTTTGAGCCCCCTTTCCCACATTAGATTGTCACCACTTACCTCATGAATTAAGATACCTGTTGCATTTCAGTAACAGTCCTATACTGTCCGCAGCAGAAAATTCCAAATCAAAATCTCACCAAGCATCTGAAAGTTTATAGGCTCTTGCAGTATTTTTCAGAATAATCTAACACTGCATTCACATTTTTTCATTGGAAGAATGTGGCAATTTAGCAGATGAGCCAGACGTCTTAAACTGACATGTTTGAGATCTGAATTGCAACAGCAAAAAAGGGGAATTCTGCAGTGCAGATGCCAAATTGCTTCTTCGTTTGGTTTTGACAGAGAATACGAGGTAAAGATAGACATACCCATCATTTTTCCAACCTTGTTTCTCTCTCAGGCTTATTCCTTTCCTAGGGTGCCACTTACATACCCTTAATACCTTTCTTCAATTTTGGACATGGTCCTTGCAGGCAGCCTAAAATGGATTGCTGTTTTCAGATACATCACAGTGCTTGTCTGTGAATGGGTTCACACATGATTCTGAGCCACCCACGCTCTCCTTTTGTAAAGTTCCAATTTTTCTCCCCACACAAGGCTGTTTCCCCTATTGTTGTGCTGTTGCATGGTCCTTTTCAAGTCTGCTTTCAGAAAACTGTGCAAATTATTAATCTACAGTCTTTCCTTACCTCTTGTCTCCCAGCTAGCACTGTATCTCAACTTGCTCTAACAGTTGTTTACATGCCATACTCTCTAAAGAGCCCACAAAATACAGGAAATGCTGTTTTTATGCTTTACAAACAGGGTAGTGTAGGTACAGGGAGATTAACTAACTCACCTATAATTTTACATGAAATCACTGACAGAGTACAGAATTGTAGATCTCTGAAGAGGCAAACTGGCAGCCTTAGCTGCATGGGCCAGTATGTTGGTTAATTCAATGAGAAAACACTTTAAAGTAAATCTCATTTAGCTGTGTGTGGCAATAAGAATCACACTGTGAGCAGCATGTCACTAAATTGACGTTACCTGCAGAGCACTGCCACTACCTTGCAGAACACACACAATGAACTTCAAGCAAGTAAGAGACGTATTCTATGCTGACAACTCCTGTAAATCCATGACCAGTTTCGTAGTCATTACCAGGTTTTTAACTCACAGGCCTAGATTCAGATGCCAGGTCAATATGCGAGTTTCACTTTCCATTAAAGTTTCTAGGATTACTGTTGGCAAAAAATAACTAGAAAATATGTTCTTTTAAGGCTCAGATACTGACAGCAGATATAAACAGGTTTGCATGCAATTATCAGAAGTCTCATCATTGGAGCTATCAAGCTTCCAACTTCAGAGATATTACACAGCTACATAGGGCTGATAATAGTGCTTTTGAATATTGCAAAAGAATAGGAACAGAGCCTATATTTTTGTAAACCACCCCAGCTGGAAGTCAGTTGGAGCGTTATGAGTTATAAATTACTCCACTGAAGAAACCAAACCAAACCAAACAAAAAACCTCACACACTCTTTAACCTCTTTGGATCTGTAATTTATAAGGCTTTTGTCTTGTCTTATTTTCTTCTATGTCAGTAGAGCATGGGTAATTCTTTATATGGCTTTCTGCTTTTGTAAAACAAATGCGATTCAATTGCATTTTCCTTTTTTTCCTCCTTTTTTTTTTTTTTTTTGATATTTGGTAATTCACGTTCTACAGACAGGCTTAGACCATCGTGAGCAAACCTAAAATTAAGTAGATGAAACTGCCAGACACTGGCAGAGTCTGCCAGAGTATGCCAAAGTCTTCCATGCTCTTCAAGGAAAGAACATGCTAGTTTTAAGAATCTTACAAAAAAACAATGAAGAAAAGAAGACTAGGGAGTACATTTTGGATCAGGGTTTGGAAAACCCCTAAGGTGGGGGAGGTGGGATTGGGGTTTGGCCAGTCTGAGATACTCAGCTCTGTGTCTGGATTCAGCTTTCCAAAGTTTCCAGAAAACGAGGGGTGTGGAGGAAGGAGAGGAGTTGGATTCAAAGTTTTTGGGTTTTGGCCCATCTTTTGTGCTAGCAATTAAAGAGAATGCCTGGACAGCACAAAGCATAGTTTGAAATGTTGAGCCAGCAAGATATTTAAACAGTAGAGAAACACTTCTCTCTTAGTGAGTGAGTTTTGAATATCAAAACACTAGTGAAGATGCCACGTGGATGGAACACTCACTCAGTCACAACGGGGTTCTCCAATCAAAAGACACAGAGTGCTTATCTCCAAGTTGGCCAATTTAACAAAGACTAACAAGGCAGACAAACAGCAAGAACTATAGCACAGAAACACCTAGTGACCTGTTTAAAAGCTGGAATTGATATTGTTCTTCTGACAATCCCAGAGATGGGGAAGAATTGAGGGTCAGCGTTGAGGGAGACAATCTTCAATTTAGAGCAAAAAGCACATTTAGAAATACAGAAAGATAAAGAATATGTCATAAAACATATGGGGGTGTGTGTAAGTGGTAAGATTTTGAAACAGCACAGGGCTCAAATGGCTGCAACACACACACACACACAGAAGTGGAAAAAGGTATTCAGTGAAATATTTGAAACATATGGTTTTTGTTTATGTTTCTTGCAAATATTTGAGAAAAGTGAACAACTCCTACCTGTATACAATCATGACCATGAATGCACTATTATGTTGTAACAAAAATGTATTTATAAGCAACCAGTAAAATACTGGAAGAAATTATAATGTTAATAACTAGGAGGCTATCGTGTTCCATATTAAATTTCTCGTCACTGCAGCTCACTATGCAAAAAGCAGCAGTTTCTACTTGATGGATTAAACAGTTTCAAAATGGTAGAAATATAGGAAGCAGTGAAATAAGACAGATATTATTCTCCTTCCGAGCTAAGCAGAAAATATTCTCACTGTCAGAGAAATAGGTGAAAAAATGAAATATTTTTATTTTCTGTATTTACATCTGGTAGGATCCACTGACCTTCTAGTTTGAATTCATGGAGGCTGGCAACTCAAAATTCAAGTCCATATATGTTCTTTTCAAGAACCTTTAAAGAACAATTGTGGCTGGTAAATATATGAGTAGCTTCCACCGAGCCAGGCATGGGGTTAGATAATACAATTTTAGGAGCCTAATCCTTCTGTCATTCATAAAAGAAATCAGGAATAAAGAAAGTTAATTCAGTAGTGTCTTTTACAACCTAAACCATGTGAAAATCACAGAAAAATCTTAATTTGCATGACATTTAGTCTGCATTATAATTTGTTTTATCATGTAATTCACTGTGTGCTCATATAATCTGACTTTCAAAAAGAGAAGTTTTTCATATGGCAATTAAAGATAAAGATGATCATGGCACTAAGTATGACAAATACTCACTGAGGAACTGAAGAAAACTATCTTGACTAAGAGCATTAAACCTTCCCCTCAAATGAGAATAATGTGATTCTCCAATCAAATCAATTACTGCAGAGGACACAAATTTCTGAGCAATGGAAAACAAGGAGCATTCACCAGCCTAATCAGTGAAAACTAAACCCCTCATTCATACAAGCAATAAAGAAGTTACTATCTGCTCCTAAAGTCCCTGCACAGTCCATTTTGATCAAACTGGTTAACATATATTATCAAAATGTATTAAAGGCACATTGAGAGGAGAGCAAGATAACGTTGCATGGGAAGCACAATGGACTTGGTCGGCTGGAGTTACTCAGAGTCAGAAGCCAAATGATTTGGTTCTATTGCGCTTCTGATTTCTACTAACTTTGTCAGCAAATAAGGGAACAATGGTTCTTTAACTGACTTTCAGGACTAGATTATTTAGAACTGTCATTTATACTTATACTAAATGGTTCAAAACCTTCTTTGCCAACATTTTTTCATGGGAAAAACACACAAGGCTGAGTTCTACATCCTACTATAATTCAGAGCTTTAACCTCAAAGGCCATTTACCAGATGAATTTTCATAAGAATCTACTATTTTCAGGTATCTTGTTGCATCCTGCATGTCTTAAACCCAAAGCACAAAATAATTATAAGAGATACAAAAGAACGAAAGGACTTCCTTCGTCTGTGCAAGAGAAGCTTGTAGTTCCATCACTTTTGTATGTCACCAATTCTCTTGACAGCTTTTTACAGTGTCTTTCAGCTTCTTCATGTCACAGCCTGTGACAGACACACCTTTATTTTTGCACAATCTAACATCTTGCCTGAAGTCCTAGCTATAACAAAAACATCTTCATATATCTTTAAATAAACTCTTGGATACATCAATATAATTTGCCCATTGCCCAGTGTCATTTGCTTTATTTAAGCAGTTTATGCACTGAAATGGATATTGTATTTATTGCGTACTTGTTTCCAAAAGCTGCTACTTCATGATGCACTGCATAATCTGTTCTACATTTAACTTATGAAGACTTTTATGGAACTATCTTAATGCAGTTGTTGGCTTCATCTCCTTTGTTTTATTTGATTCCCGATTTATCAAATTTGCTTTTATCTATCTTTGACATTAACAATTGTTCTGACCACTTAGGTTTGTTTTCATTTGCCTGCACAACAGCATTGGAGTTGATAAGAAATATTCTTGTGCTGGTGTATGTCTTTGTTAGGCAAAAGAGTATAACAGTACTATTCACTATAAGTCATTCTTCTGCAAAAAGCTCTACTGTAGTAAGGACAAACTGTATCTAAATCATGAAAGACTATGGCACAGATTACCTAGGCAATCCTAATTGCTTATTGTGGTTTTACAGCATTGTTTGTATGTAAAGATTTACATTTCCACACTATGTCTTACTTATGCCTTCTTTCCTTTCCCCTCCTGGCTTTGACCATATGTGTATTGAGTTGTTCTTCTGTCAAAGTTCAGAGTAAAAGATAAGGCAGTACAGACGTGTTTGTACTTCAGATCTGCATCATATCTTCTCTGTGAATTGTGAAGAGGGATTGTTGTTTTTGTTGGTAACTCTTTTACATTTGGTCATACCACAAACTTTCACTACGCAGGGAGAGAAAGAGTAAATGACTTGTCATCACTGCATCATAAAGTACTGTCAGGTCATCAATAACTTCCTGCAAAGCCCTCATCAGTTTTCAAGCTAACACAGGTAAGCTGGAAAAAGCTAGAGAGGAAATAACAGCTTTCATACTGACACAGCAATACATCACTGTACACCCAAGAGAGTGTACTTTAATATTTATTTTCTTATCTCTATGAAGTACATAAAAGGCCCAACTTTCTCAAACCTATATGACATTCAGAAAGACGTGCTAACTAATAACTGGTATCTGGTGCAGAGAGGAAAACTACTCAGAAATGCTGTGCAGAAGCAATGGGTAATGTTGAAGAATTGTAGTTTCGTAGTAGCACTTAGCAGAAGAGGTTATAATACCAGGAGTTTTATGTATCTTTATACATCTCCTACAGTGCCATCTATAATCTTTTGGCTTTACATTTCTAAGGCCTTCCTGTCCAATGGAGTTTTGTTTTCTTTAGCTGACAGGCAGTCCTTTCCTGGAGCCTTTAAAATGCAGGCTGAGAAGTAAGCTGTATGCCATTAATCCAGCTGTCCCATTAATATTAGCAGTTAAGGTTAGCTCTTCCAAAGAAACATCCACCTCAATGAACAAGATGCCCCATACTGATGAGGCTCACCTGGTGAATATAATGCACATTTGAGGATCACTGTACCAAGTCTCTGACAAACTACAGAATTAGACAGTTTCTTCAGCATGAGTCTCATTAAACGGAGGTTTTACAATTTATAGGTATGCCTGTTCATTAGTCTAGTTACTACCATGTGATTTAGGAGTATCTTTTATTTTCCACATTCAGATGTGAGAATATGAGATATAGGGAAGTGAGGTACATGGTGTGTTTAAAATCACATGAAGGTTCTCTAGAAGTGTCAAGATCGTGGTCAATGATCACAAAAGCACTCTGCTTAATTGCCTTAGTGGTAAATAAAGAAAATTCTTTTAAGCATTTGCCCAGATGTCATGTTCTTTGTGTTTGAAGCAACGCTGCTTAAAGCTACTTAAATTAAACAACAGCTTTGATTATCTATTATCTGATACCTAGGAAGGTAAAATCTACCGTTCCACCCTCTACAGTGATTTGGTCCAGTGAGATAAACCAAAAGATATTAATTTTGAATGTGTGTGACATCAAGATACAATTTTTGCTGTTGAAGGAGTACCCAGAGCTCTCTTTAGGCAGCTGGTGCGCCCATCCATGGACAGCATTTGCTAAAGCACTAGTTAATGGGTTGAATTTTCTCAGCCTTGTCTTTATTTTCCTCTCCTGAAGCATGAATATAGCAGTAGCTCCACCACTTAAGTTGTGGGAGAGACAGAGCTGAGTAGAGGCTCCCTTTTGTATTTTAATGTTTTTAAAAGAGTTAAAAAGGAAAAATAAGTACTTTTTACTGCATAATAAAATGTAGCAGCTCACTCTGGCCTGACAAATAACCCAGTGATTCCAGTAAGAATGGAGAGGTGTTGGTCAGAGCAGAGTCAAACTCTGCTGTGAGATTCAGTACTTCAGGAAAAAGGAATCCTTTTCCACCTATATTTTTCTTCCAGTCATTGTATGTTTTCTTTTATTCATCTGGGAAACACTGAGTCTGAATGTTTTACTATGGTATCACCATGGAACATGTAGACTGTACTGCCACTGTTCCACAAAACACTGGACTGAACCTGCACAGACAGCAAGCTTGCCATTTCCCCAGCTTATACACTGCTGCACTGTGCAGGAAAAAGTCTTATACATTGTTCAAGGGTATTGCCAGAAGGGAAAGCAATTAAAGTGAAAGTTCATTAGGAAGAAACAATTATAAGTTTAATTAAAGAGCATGTATTTGCATTCCAAATAGTATTTTGACCAAAGTTTTAATACTTTTATCTCCCATCTCTTAAAATTTCTTCCATTTTCCATTAGAATGAGCTTTTTTCCAACCGGTGGTTCTCACTCAGTCTGTGGTTCAGCAACAAGGTATGGTTCATTGCATTTCAGAGGAACAATCCTTGGTAAGAATAAGGCATATGACTCTGTGTCAGGGATAAGCGACTGAAAACAATTCAAGTAACGTTGACTGACCTGTTCATGATCTCACTAGTATCATGAAGATGACACAGGAGTTAGAGCAGTATGGAGAGACAGGCTTCGGTTGCATTTACTTGGCAACCATAAAACAATGCATCTTGGAATAAATAGTGCCAGATTTTCCAACATTAGACCCACGGTTACTGGCTTCTACATCACAAGATTTTTGAAGTGCCTCGTGTGACCGAAAACTTTTCGTGATTTTTTTGAAAGCACATGAATACATGTTCCCTCAATGTGTGTGTGTGTGTCATCACTTGCTGTGATTTATCCTGCTTCCTTCCTGTGTATCATGACTGGAGCAGCTAATATAGTTTCAGGAAACATAATAAGCTCTATTCTCCAAAGAGGCCCTGAGCCAAAGATATCAGGCACTCACCTAACTAATGACACGTGTTGGTGCCTGACCCAGATGATTTGCAAAGGTATGTTCATTGGCACTGGAGTGCTTCTGCAGAAAGTGGATTTTTTTAAGAGGTAGTGGCCTGTGTTTGCATGGTTTGTTCTTTGCATTGACCTGTCATCTCTCTCTAAAAGTCCATATATGAGTTACTGATCTCTTCTGAAAACCCACTGAACAGCACAGGATCAGGCTTTATATTCTTGCTATATGCCTGCTAAGTGTTTCCAGTTATAAGCTTCTTTGGAAAGAATGCCTCATCCTCAAAACACAGCCCTGGAGATTAATGAAAAAGTAGCTGCTTTCATAAACAGGGTAAACTAGGCATTTGCATGACAACAGATTTACAACCACAACAACTAGTAATCTGCAAACCAGATCATCAGTATGTTTAGTGCCATCAAGTCCGCATATTAAGTTCTGTGGGCAGAACTGTTTAAACACAGCCAGGATATTTAATGGCATGCCTGTAAGAAACAACATTCCACATTGACAGAGAGGGGCCTGGAGCATGGGGCAGACTTGTAGCAAAGAGTCATCATGGTGATTGTTTTCATACTTTTTACAGTATTTGTTCCATTTGTTAGCTAAGAAATATTGTTGGAGCCCCACGTAGTGTTAATGCGTGTTCTCTCATATTGTACTGTGTACACTTTTAGGGACCAGTTTATAAGAAGTAGCTTATCTGTGTAAATTTTTCTTGATTAAGTCACTATGCTTTGATTTACAGCCTTTGTTCCTGAAATGGTCCCACAATGGGCCACTTGAAGCCAGCCAGGAATGAATACTTCACTTCTGTGTTAAGGTGTACATATGAAGTGTGTGCCAGAAGCAAGAGCAAGAGTCTGGTGATGCTAATGAACTGGCTCAGTACTCAGATTAGCAGCCGACCGCTGCAGAGAGGCCAGCAGTGCGGCAGCCCCCTCTAGGGTATGCCGAAAAGATCAGGCAGAGAATAGCACCAAGATTGGGAGAGGATGGCAGGGAGAAGAACTGAAGAATCAGCCAAGAATGAACCCCCAAAGTCCTACTGGACAGAAAGAAAGAGTCGAATCGGTGAAGGGATGCACTTCCAGGCACATTAGCAGTCAAGCTCCACCGCTGTCCCAAAATGTCTCCTTGGTACGCCAGGAAGGGCCATCGTTGATACAGAGTGAAAATGTGATCCCCTCTAGATTAGAGAACAGGCAGTAGATGAAAGTATCTCTGCCATCAAGAAAGTGAAAATAGCTGCATTAATATAGCTTTACTCAAAAGGGTTAGTCTCAGTTGTTTGAAGTAAGTAGCAAGCTTATTATTATCCCAGGTGGCTTTCTCTGTAAGGTTACCACATTTGTTTCCCCTGGTGAAAACAGCAAAAGTGCTCAAGTTACAAAGTGGACAGTAAAACTGCTGTAATAGGCTCCTTAATGAGCCCTTTTCTCCTACCCTTGTTTTTTCTCAAAGAATTAAAAATCCAGAGGAGGTAGTGAAGCACCCTGGAAATGACATTTGTCCCCTTCTCTCAGAGAGCAGCAAAAATAACAGCTGGGAGCATGTCATTTTCAATGGCAATTTTCTGTGCTCATAATAGCCTGTGTTTCACATGGCTGCTGCTTTCTAAGCAGCACTGTGCAACAGGAATGTCACAATGTCCTCTGGTATTTATTAACATGCCTCTCGTTGCATTGTTAGGTTGGTGGCTGGGTTTCTAATTAAAACATTTCTTCTGCGGGTAATAATGCGGAACAGTACTGTGTGCCATCTTATTAACCTTTCAATACAGACTATTCTCTTTTCTTCGCAAAACTTACCTGTATCAAGGGAAAAAATAACTGGGTTGGATTCTCAGTATAGCTCTACTGATTGCATGTCTTCAGTTGGATGATACTCGAATTCAGCTTGCTTTTAAAATCTGAATAAGCAAGGTTCACACAAAGTCATATCAATTCAAGTGAAAGGTCTTATTTGGGGGACCTTTATATTTATTAATATTCTGTATAGAAGAGACATTAAAACTCTCATTCTTCAGCAACATAATGTTGCTTATTGCTGTAGTACGCAATGGGCCAGATTTTGCCTTCAGATGAACCTAAGTAAAGTCAATAGGCATAAGGACCCTAAATACAGATTTTTTCCTAGTCAACAGAAGAAATTTTTCCCCTTAAACAATCTCCTTTGTGGAAGACCTAAAAGTTCAAAAATGCTTGTAGAAGCAGGAAAAACCTTTCTCACAGACATTTTGTCAACTTTGATGACTTACATACTGCAATTCACTTGAGAGCTGAGGCTCTGCATATCAAAAGCTCTCTGGAGCAAAACACATTTTCTTTTCTGACTGCAATGCCAAGCACACAGATTGCAAGTTTACAGATTGCAGACATTAACTGCAAATGGTAATTATACTGATATAGTTTTGTTTCAACGTTCAACTAAAAAATCTTTTGCTTTCTCTTATGTATTTTATTTTACTTGCTCAGAAGAACAAAAACAAAAAGCAAGTTTGATATAAATGTAAACAGAGAAATTTCAGTACAATCATATCAGCTCAAGGAAAAAAAAATTCACAGCTAATTATGAAATAAAACCAATCCACAGGAATATTTTTATGAGATAATGGTTTCCTGATGCTTGATTAACTTTGAGTATGACAGAAACATTTGTCTGCACAACAGAAGACAGAGGTCTTATGACAGAGATCAATTAAAATAACACTGCTTTTCTTTTATCATACAACAGCAGCAGATAAGCCATTCTTGTCATGTGTTGGTAGTGTTGATACAGTAGAGAGAGCTATTTTTACTATGATTGGTTTCTAATGGCCTTCAGGACAATGCAATACACATGTGAGTGGCAAGCAGGTAGGCAGAAGAAACTGAAGAGTGAGAGAACACTCAACCCTAGGTGCACAGGGATGGCATGAGTAAGGTGCAAAGGGAGCTCTGCTAAAACTGTGGCTTCGGCTGGGCCCCTCTGATTCCACCAGCCCAATTTTTCAGCCACATGGGTCAGATGCCTTATCTAGATCTGTAAAATCCCACATCTGATGCTGTCTAGGATATCTTATAGTGTTGAGTATGATGCTTGTTTCCATCCCTAAGTTATAAACACATCTTAGTGTTCATCCTAACAGTTCCCGAGACCAAATCATAATTGAATTGTAAGCACCAGCTCGATTGCTTTACCCTCTGGAGAGCAAAGACAATTGCATCTTGGATTTTATAATGCATAATTTTATACTTAGTTTTAATACCATTTTTATAATTGGAACAAATTAAAATATCATGTGGTACTAAATGACCAGTCAGATGTAATAGAACTACAAACATAAGTTGAAAATTAAATTGTACATAAGCTATGCAAAAAAGGCAATTTTTAAAAAAAGTTACTGGAAATGCCCATTTATAATCATGAAAATACTGATCTCTGGGTCTTATTCCATGGTCCTTAGTTTTTTCTGTTATTGTACTTAAGGCTTAGAATTTTTTCTATGCACAAATCAGATTAGAAATTCTCTAATGCCCTTTGGCATTAAAATGAAAAGGAAAAATAATGCTGTGTATACTCTTTTTCTGAAAGAAAAAAATCCTCCCTATATCTTTAGTGTTATATATTTTTTCAGGTTATAATCTCAGTTCAAATCAAAAAGATGGGAGAATAATTTTTATTTTAACTGGGTGCCGTTAAACGTTACAACACAGGCAGCTGAGTCAAAATGGACTTTTTCTGTGCACATAAGTGACTGACAATAGTTCATTACATAGCTACGTGGTGAAAACCAGGAACTATATAAAGAATTACTAATTTTAAAATTAATTCATACAAGGCAGTAATTCTGCAGGAAAACAAAACAAAACAAAAACCCAAACAAAAAATCACAACACGTTCTCATTTCATAAAAATATCCTGGAATCAGCTGTCCAAAATCACAAGATTTTCCTTGATGACATAACAATGACATATCAAGGAAGTCAATGATACCACCATTTCTCACTATCTCTAAATGAGGAGGAACATCATGCCATTTTGGGGAAGAAGAATTTTTTCCAAAGATCATCTTTTGTGGTGTTGCCAATAATATTCAATTACAACCAAAAGAAAACTAAGATAAAGTTCAAATTGCCATTTATTTTTATTTCCCCTGTTTTTGTTTGCTAGCTTGCAGTAGAACATGTGTGAATGCTTATAGATCCAGTTTGCCATGTCTTAGAAATAATGCGTTGCACAATATTCCTATACTGGAGATTTCACATTTAATGCCTTTTTTTCATAAGTACAGAAAAGTTTGCTTCAGCATCCCAGCACAGCCCCACCTCCTGCCATCATCTCAGACCACCTCCGTGGTGGAATCATTCCAATACAACATGGCAAGCTGACCTTTCTCAATGGCCTTAAACGGAAACAAGATCCTCACTAGTGTCAGAGACTGCAGAAGACATACCTGGTCTCTAGATAGTGTATACAGGAATCTGTGACAGCTTTGGGAACTAAGCTGGAGTCTCTGGACTAAAATGTTGACAAAAAGATTTTCAGCTACCAAGGTATTTAATTATGCACATGTAGGAGATTCTCATGCTTCTCTGTAATATTATGTTAGCAAAATGGCTGTGTCACATTGCTCACACTGCTTTTTCAAAGCATAAAATCCAAAGGATGGTGCCTGTAAACTGACATTGGATGACATTTGTGCCTGTTAGTATCCCAGTATCTTTAGAGGGTGAATCTATTATTGTAAAACAGTACATTAGCTACTACCTATTTCTTTTATTAGTAGGAAGAACATGGCTTACACTCTTCGAAATATCACGTTCCTTTTCTGTAGCCCAAATTACACTTCCCTATGCCTTGCTTTTCCTTTGAGTCTTTCTTTGAACATTTCAGCTCTTTCAGTCTTCCTTGCTTTTCTCTTCTTCTTTTCTGCTTTTTTCCCTTATTTTTGTCCAAAGACAGTGACACAGAACAGAAGAAAACCAAGGATATGAGAGCATGACATCAGATCATCTGAGTTACCAGACTCCAATGATGTATAATAGCTGGAGACCTGTCACAGACAGATTCAAAGAATGCTTATCTCATGTGCTTCCAAATAACACAAACAATAAAGTCAAAACCTCAAAACCCTAGGCTTTAGAATGAGAGGTCAAAGGCATTGCTAGTATCTGAACTCTGCAAAGGTCATCTGTTGGCAAGCAAATAGTGCTAAGTAAAATTTTCAGTAGATGGGATTTTGCCTAGTATGGCTGTTTTAACAAATTGGTACCACTTGAACTTGCTCTTCTCTCTTCCTCACTGCTTTCTAGACAGATATGCAAGCTTGCAAATGATGGAGCAAGGAAGACTACTGGATATCAGAGCCCATTATCTGGCTGGAGAGGTTGTGAAAGAGGGCTCTGCTGCTAGACTTCTCCATAGAAGACAAAACAGCCTGCAGTGGAGAAGGTTGGCCTCTCACAACCAAAGAAAATACAGCTGATAAACGTTAAAAGCCAGAGACTGAGCAGCAGGCAAAACAGGAATTACAGCACAAAGCAGGAGGCCTGAGGCTCCAGTCTAAAGGCAAAGGTTACAATGATTTTTGTAAGCAGCAACCAGAGACCAGGGGTCTCCTACCTAGTTTCTAATAGTTTCTAATGGTCATGCTGTTACAGACAAACTCAGCTGAAGTCCCAGATAAAACAGTACTTGGCAATGAAAAATTAATGACTGAAAAAAATCACCAGAAAAGTATGGCAGACTGACAGGAGATCTCTCAGTTTTTGATAATTAGATAGCTAGATACAGATGGTTTTCCTGCTGTTGCTGCTTGGATCAAAGCGGAGATTTTCAAAAAAGAAATAGGTTGTGTAAACTTATTGCAAATATTATTCTACTTTTCTGCATATTTTGTTAAGCTCACGAGACTATCGAAGAAAAAGAGTGATTCTCCTTGTGGCTGACACTGACATAAATTCATTTGTTCCTGCAGAATCTGATGGGAGCTTGGGGAACTGCTGCTGCTCACCAGCAGGCAGAACAGAGCTCTAAGAGTATACACTTAGGAAATGAGAACCTGCTCACAGTATGCGACTAGATTAAATAGAAATGAGTTATTTACTGCTCACGTGATCTCCAGTTCATGGGTGTATTCTTAATTTTAAAGTCCAAACAATAATGGTTTATGGGATGTGCCTCTTCTTCACTGTATACCACACAACAGTCGGGGTCCAAACACCCACTATTTTATTGTATAAAATAATCTATGAGGTGAGGTTCTTCTGCTTTTTACATCTATGAAGAAAGTGCAAAGATTCAATTAATCATCTGTGATGATGGGTGAGTGTTGACTTTACCAGAGTGGCTGGTAACAGGTAAGCACAATGGAATAATCTTATGCCTCTATTAGATAAACATTAACTTAATAGCTGAGATACTACAATTCCTGTTCATTGGTTTGAAGTTATATTTTATAGGTGTTTACCAAAGCAGCAGGTCCCTCCAAAGCAATTGTCACATTTCTCCAGACTTTCATTTTCTCTTCCTGCAGAGCCCAAGGAAAGAATGAAGAAAAGGAACAAGAAGGAAAATATTTAAAAATCTGAGTAGAGAGACAGGTAAGCCATTTTTTTTTTCATGCTTCCACATGCATGCAATTCTATTACTTTCCAGCTGTTTCAAGGATATCTTTTGATGATGTATTGCCCCTCTCAGTGGAGTTAAAAGTTGTCAGTGTTGTTCAGAAGACAGTTTGATATGGTCTTCCTCTGGAGATCTGGTGGGAATTAGTGTATGTATAATCTCTTTAAATGAATGGGAACCTTCCCAACTCACAACTGCTTACATCCTAAAATTTCAGATTTATTTTAAATGACAATTTAAAAATTGACATGTTGAACTGGCATGATATGCACCTCAAGGAATAGTCATAATTTGCTGTGTTTTAATTTATTCCTTTAATTGTTCATAATTTATGCCTTTTATTTATTCCATAATTTAATCTTTTCCACCATCTAAAGGAAAATTCTGCTTGATGGCATACTTGATAAAATTTTGTGGAAATCTTCCTAAAGACCTTTAAATTACAGACACATTATTGCAAAATGTGTATCTTAATAAAAGCAAACAAGGGATATGTATACTGACTGTCTAAACAAATTGGCATTGAACAATGTGATGAAAAATATGGAAATAAGATCCAGATAAAACGTGAAAAAATTAAAGAACATCCATGACTTCAGTGATATGCAAGTCATCAATAGTATCGATTTATGACTCCTATACACCAGCACTATGAAATCGGAACTCCAATATTTTTATATGAATACAGATTTTAAGGTGAAATGTCCAAAGCTAGGTTCTCTGTGTTTTTTCCCTTTGACATGGTTCCACAGTCTTCGGTGGAAAAGTCTTCTTTTCTAGAGAAGACTAGACTACTCAGAAGACTAGACCTCACCAGTTTTCTGAAAAAAAAA
>VXBJ01005371.1:36119-59511 GCA_013400055.1 Nycticryphes semicollaris | reverse complement strand
AAAAAAAAATGCGCTATTTAATAAATTTATCTATTTATCATTAGATTGGTTTTCTTAAGACTGTATTTACACTGTTTACTGTGTCTCAAGTTATTGAGATTTGCTATAAATTTTTTTAAAATACAGCACAATCAATGGGTTTGAGAAGGGAAGAGTGTTGCAGCTGGAGGAGAGTGTGAGGAAGAGAGAGAATAAGGGAGAGAGGAAGACATAACCAGACCCACTGACCCTTTGCAGCCCCTTGCCCCCTGACTGACCCAGACTGGCTCTCCTCTTCCTTTTGCCTCTTCCAGAAACCACTCAGCTGCCATGAGATAATCAAAATTTGCTGACCCAAGAATGAGAATAAAGTCATTCTGCCTTTATCCATGAGGGATGGGGGCAGGGAAGATTTGGTTTTTCTTTCAATGCTGAGAAGTCTGGACCTGGCTCTGGAAAAAGTCATAAAATTTATAAAACACCAGTACAATGCATACATTCCTGCATATTTGAAAGAGAGGGAAAAACATGTGAAAAGCAAGGGGCTTGACTCTCCAGGCCCTCCATATGTGGAATTTCCATCCACATTGGTTGGAGCACAGTATATGAAAGGCTTGCTGAAGTAATTCCAAAAGGATATGTAAAACCAGTAAAGATTTCTTTTTTCATGTGAAACCTGAAGCATTTAGCTTACTTCACAGAACAGAGAGCGCTACCCTGAAGGCTTCTGTAAGTGTGATTCAATTTTAATCAAAATAGTGGCTAGAGAACTAGGAAAGCAGAAATGCCATTTAATTTAAATACAGCACACACACCCCCCGACATTCATTTTTCCTACCACCACCATATAAAAATTCCTCACAAGGAAGAATGTAAAGTGCTTTTTTGAAGATGGTAGAGGTTTCCATTATACCACAATGCAGTCATTTACCAAGTAAGGAAAACGAAGTTTTTGCAAAAAAAGTAATACAATATGTGATGGAAGCTGCAAAAGACATTAAGTCAAATTTAGAAAGTCTAAACTTGTGAATTCCAAGCACAGTTGTGTAATACTGCCCAAAATAGTTCCGGCACTCTAGCAGGAATGAACACAAAATTTATTTACTTATATGCATATGGAAAAAATATTTCAGTAAACTTCTGTGCAATTTTATAAGATCAGAACCTGATGTGTATCATATACAAGGGAAAAAATATTTGCAAACCACTGAAATCAGTACATTGCTTCATTGCTTTTGATTTATCGTGACAGAGTTTTAAGACGCAAAGAAATGTATATTACAGAGCTAGCAGAGAAAAGCAGTAGCTGAACCATGAATTCTTTGAACTAGTGTAGCTATGTTTCCAGTTGTATTTGGGGGACTAACAGCAGGCACAGTGAGATTTCACACATTATATGCAGCTACTAAGTCCAAGAAAATGTATCTAAATATAGTTCAGCATAACAATATAAAATAACATGCTGTTATGAAGGACCCTACAATGGTGGGCTGGGGAGAAATGCATATGCTGATATATGGAAATATATTAGTAAGGAAACACAGGAATAGATCAATGAAATGTGTCTTCATTAGAAATGTTGTGCACAGCCATACCAATAAGGGCTTGCTGAAACCCTGGTTTTGCTGGCTTATCTCATAGACCGGTCAGGAGCGTGGAGTCCTAAAATTTTGCCTTAAAGAGGGTCCTGTCATCCAGACCTGACCACTGAAGACTAGATTTCTTAAAACCTGATGTCCCACAGCAGCTCTACCTCACATTCTGGCCCCCAAAGACGACTTCTTACCTGCCTGAGTGGCCTGTGAGATTCTGCCTGTGTGCCAGCAGCCTCAGCAAACCAGGGTAACAAAAATATTAGGTAAAAATATTACACTTTCCAGAGGATGTCCTAATAACCTTATAATGTAATTCTGAATGGCAGTGAACTCAGACATGTGGTGGTGAGGGAAAAGACTATTGCCCGGTAATTTTAGCAAATTATTCTCCCTTCATGTACAATTTTGTGGATGCCACTTACTCCATTGTGACATAGCATCTCTAATATGGAGGTTATATGCAAGACATTTGGGAAATTCATCTCCTAATTTCAATAAGTAAATCCTTTCCTAGATTTTTTGCCCACATATCTTGCTGTAAAATCAAATATAGAAAACAGCCACTATTCTTCTCTTTCTGAAAGCTTTAAAAGACTGTGGCACACTAAATGTCAGTAATATTCTTAGTTTATGTCTGCTTTTTTTAATCTTCTATTACTTGAGATATGGAAGTGCTTGTCTTCTGAGGCAAATGAGTGTGGTTTTCTTTGACAAAATAGGACTGAGTTATATCTGCCACGGAGGAGAACGCTATATTCATGTCTCCAGGTAATCCATACATATTCATTGGTCTGAAGTCCTCCAAGGAGTGTCACAAATCCAAATAAGGCTTCTGCATGTTGTGTTTTATGTTTTGGTTTCATAATTCAGCTCACAGACATGAAAAGACAAACAGCTGTCTCTTATACACACATATGCTCATTAACTTACGTTATTTGTTTCTCATTTATATTATTACAGCCATTAATCTGAAAGCATGTTTTCTCTTGAAAATACTGCAATGGAATTTGACATGCTTTCTTTCATACTAGGCCCATCTACTTTAGTAAACCTTGTCTAATCCTGACCTGAACCTCCACTGATGTGAACATCAACAAATACTGAGATGCAGTAGAGTGGGAAACCACATAACAGCATGATATTGTGTAACCAATTATCTACCTATAGGTAGAAAAATAAACAAATATTGTCCTGACAAAAGGATGCTATACTATATTTTTTGAAGAAATTAAACTAATTTAACTTCTTTGCATTCAAACATTAGTGTTCTTTTTGTTTTCCTTGTGTTCCCCAAAGCCATAAAATCCTACGTGGTTCTATAAGTCATAATATTTGCTTTAAAATGTAAGTCTTATGTACACGAATATTTTTAAAAGATATATTCATTCACTGGATGTTTGAGAATAACTCAGCTACATAGCAAAACAATTTTAAAATCAGCATACTGTACTTAAAAAGCACAGTAAGTTAGTCCTCTTGTATTATACACAGATACAGTCTCCACAGCTTCAAATGCTAAAAAGCAACTCACAGAGAAGTATTGTGTGATTCTGAACTTTGCTTGTCATCAGTTAAACACATCCTACTGAAAACTTCTGAACTCTCCCCAAAATTTCTGAAATATCTAGGCTGATGTAGATGTCTTGTTACCCTCTATTTCTTACCAATGTTAGAAGAAAAAGTTAAAAAAAAAAATGAAGTACTGAGAGGAGACTCAAATGCTGCAAACAGTGTAAGGGTGATTTAATAAATCAGGGCAACAAGCATCTGTTCTTTATAGTGAGGGGATACATAGGTTTTAGTAAAATTAAAACTAATTAAATGAACATTTATGTGTAAGAGAGGAGAATCATTGAATCATTCAGGTTGGAAAAGACCCTTAAGATCATTGAATACAACAATTAACCTAACAGGGCCAAGATTAAACCACATCTGTAAGCACCATGTCTACACGTCTTTTAAATAACACCAGAGACGGTCACTCAGCCACTCCCTGGGCAGTCTTTTCCAATATATGACAACCCTTGCAGTGAAGAAGTTTTTCCTAATATCCGATCTAAACCTTCCCTGCACAACTTAAGGCCACTTCCTCTCATCCTATCACTTGTTACTTGGGAAAAGAAACTGACATCCACCTTTCTTTAACCTCCTTTCAGGCAGCTGTAGAGAGCAATAAGGTCTCCTCTCAGCCTCCACCTAGACTAAACAACCCTAGTTCCCTCAGCTGCTCCTCACTGGTCTTGTGGTCTAGACCAGTTGCCCTTCTTTGGATGTCCTCCAGCATCTCAGTGTCTTTCTTGGAATGAGAGGTCCAAAACTGATGACAGTATTTGAGGAGCAGTCTCAATCATCCTCTGAGTACAGGGGGATGATCACCTCCATAGTCCTGCTGGCTGCATTATGTGATCCAAGCCAGGATGCTATCAGCCTCCTTGGCCACCTGGGCACACTGCTGGCTTATATTCAGCTGGCTATTGACAAAGACCCCCAGGTCCTGTTGCACCCAGCAACTTCCCAGCTGCTCTTCGCCAGAAAGGTGCTATAGGAATGTCCTAAACCCCAGCTTACAACAATTTTATTAAACTGCTGGGCTGGATAGCAGGAAAATGTGGAAACATGAAAGTCACAAATGATGACTGTACAGCTGTGTATTAGTTACATAGACAGAACCACACAGTAGTGCGTTGAGTTGATTCAGAGATCCCAGGTGTTGTCCCTTCACAGACTACAAAGCTTTTTCTTGTGGAGTTGAGTTTTCCCCAGCAAAGTCATCTGCTAAGTTACAAGCATAGGCAATGCTTTCTGACCCTTCTTCTTTAGCTTTTCCCCATGTCTTCACCCTTTACACTGCATTTTGGCATTATAACTCTCTCATGAGTTCCCTGCTTAGCGAAGCTGGTCTCTTAATACACCTGTGTACTGTGACAGAATGTTCTTTTGTTTGGAGGACGCTGTCTAAAAGTCCCTGCCAGCTTTCCTGAGCTTCCATGCCCTTCAGAGCTGCTTTCCATGGCAACCCACCTTGCTTCCAGAGTAAATCTGTATCTGCTGCCCTCAAGTGCAGGATCTATATCCTGCTACTTGCCTTCCCCAGCCCTTGTGGGATCCACTCCTTCATGTCTGCTGCAACCAAAACCACATTACACCCCTGCACACCTTCAGCTGTGCTCCTGGGCAGCAAATTCTGGTCACCCTGATGGGCTCAGCTTGCCCATAGTCTGTGACCTGCAGACTTGTTCAGGTTAATTTAAGAAGATTTTGCTGATTTCCTGGACCTGACCAGGAGGACTGTAGCACATCCCCACTACCAGGTTACCTTTACTGAGCCTAGTGATCTTGCAGAGTTATATTCAGTCTGCTTGGTTTTCTCCTGAAAGTCAGGCATGCACACATAGTATTATCTTTTTCTTTCTTTTTTTTTTTTTTTTTTTTTTTTTTTTTTTGATTGTCACTTCTTTTGGAACTGCTTTCTGTTTTAAATAAATGCTATTTTAAGGAAGCTCTTCAGTTGTGTATTATCACTGTCATTGAGTTGCAGGCAGTGGAAATGTCAGGCTCCTGGCACTAACATGGACCAGCTAAAATACATACTCTTTATACAGGGAGAGTGCAATCCATAATTTGCTGGAAAAATCATTGTTCTACTCAAAGAGACAGCTAAAAGCAGGACAATTAATAGAGGTGCACAGAAAGAGAGTGACTGAGTGAGTGCTGTAAGAGGGAAGCAAAGCCTGTATTCTTCTGATTTCATACCCACAGGCTTTATCAAAAAACAAACCAGCATGCGAAGAAAAGTGGATCAATATTACTCCAAAAAGGTCAAGAAGGTCCAATTTGAAAACATTTTGTCTTTCGTCTCACCCATAATCTTGCCTTGACATCCTGGTCATCCTTCTCCAAAGGTGAGAAAGAGTATCCCCAGGCTTGGGGCACACTAAAGAAAAGGATTAGACTTAAGGGGAGTAAAAGACCAGAGAAGGATGTCACTGACTCCACTTTGGTTGCTATTTAAAGCTTTTTCACCTTTGTTATTAATATTTTTCTCCAGAAGCAAAACAGAAATGTGAATTACTGTTTAATTTGAGCACAAAGTAATTTAGCTCTATGAAGCAATAAAAAAACCATGAGAATTGGGCATGTGGCCAGATATGTTCTACAAAGTGAAACCCCCATGGGCTTCCAGGACATCAGTGAAAGACCCTGGAAAAATTGATAAAAGTGGCTTCCAGGAAGAACTTAGTAGCTAACATGGTTAGCTGCAGCCATATAAGAGAGACAGTTCATGTATAAGGATCTTACAAGTATGACATGATAGAGTCTGGCATGAAGACTGGAAAGTTCATTAACCTTTATATCAGATGACAGCTAGTGTAACTTTGACCTATCCTTCAGCACAGCTTTCTTCCGCTAAAATGCTTCCTGTCTTTTCTCAAAGGAAACATTAAAATGAAGCCACTCATTTTTGCAAATCACTGTATTTTCTGAGAGTCAGATTGTAATAAGGAACTATTCATTAATGTTGAAAAGTAGTAGCTTTTCTTTTCCCTTCTGTATGGGTAAGATTTCAAAATATTTAAGGTTTGAAATATTTCTCCAATTTCAAATGAGTTTTTGTATGTACATTTTATCTATAACAACATTACCTAACTATACTGTTTTTTTCTGTAACTTTACTATGTAAAGAATAGTCTTACTCTAGTTACTGAAATGCGAGAGTAGCTGTGGATGAGGAGGTAAGATGCTATATTTGAGCAGGTAAATCAATAATTGTGTAATAGTACCATATATGTTACAAGAGCATTTCCTTTCAGTAGAGAAGGACAGAAATTTACTATGCATTTATTTGTCTGCCAGTAGTATTTTCCCTTTCTGGGAAGTGTGACAGAAAAGCAGCTATGGGTATATGTTATATATACCACAGAATATGTTCTATTTCAGTTTACGCAGACTAGTATCTGTGATAACAATTTTTTTTTTCATTTTTAACTCTTCCAGTTACTCATTAGTAACTGTGAGAAAATCACTTTTAACTACGGCTAATCTAAGATGTTTATAAAACAAAACTCAAAACAGATTGTTGCCTTGAAAAAAAAAAGAAGTGCACGAATACACAGGAGCTTTGAGAGGTTGTGCTTTAGTTAGGTTATAATAACAAAACATCATTTATAGTATGTTAGAGTTGAACTTAGCAGAGTTACAAACTGTAACTGTGTTTCACTGTTTATCTTCTTTAACAGTCCAGAATTCTTGAGGTTATTTTATTCTGAAAGTACATAGTACATTTAGTGATGGAGAGTAGCTAGTAATCAGTCCATTTTCAATACATTAATACACACTTATGTGCATTTTTCTGCCTGTCTTACCTTCAAACTATGATTGCCAAAGTTAAAACAAAGAATCACCTCTGCTCAGAGATACAGTATTTTCTCAGCAGATATATTCCTGTAGGAACATATTAAAATACTTTCGAGTGAGAACAAAGGTCTTGACTATCCTGCCTCAAAAAGTGTCAAACAGCTGATGTCTAGGAAGGAAGATAAACACAGGAAGAAATGTATGGAGACTTTACCCAAGCATGATATGTTTATCAGCAGTACTCATCAGTATTTGAATTTTTCATCAATAGTTTAATTTTTCTTTTTGTGCTCAGCAACACAAAATTAAAACATAATAAAAAGTGTTTAAGCAGTCACTTCTCCAGACCAGATCTGGTCTAGAGAACAGACACAGAGCTTGGTGGAAGACTCAAATTTGACACTATTAGAAGAGACAACAAAACCTGAATATTTTCCAGCTTGACCATATCTACTATAGACATGATCAACTAATTTGCTTTTGTTTTGAATTAGAATTCCCTGAAATTTTGTATCTGATACTCTGCTCTATACTTCTCTTTTAATTTATTCCTTCAGATTCTACAACTCAGAAGACTTCTCAAAGTTCCTACGCAAGCGCTGGTAATTTGCATTTACAAATGCAAAAGGTGAAATTAACACGAAAAAGAACTTGCACAATTTAAATTAGATATTTGACAGTGTTTTCCCATTTTAGTACATTTCCTGTGGATGTGACTTGTAAAAGAAATGCAGATTTTATTCCTCAGCATAAAGTGGAGTTAAAAGTTTTTAATCACCACATATCTTTACTCATAAGGGGAAGCAACTCCTAAATGGCAGCTGTAAACTTGTCTATTCTTTTTAAGTTCAAGTTGCATATTTGAAGCATTAAACACACTGGCTAGAAGATAAGTAGCAGCCAGCTTCAAAGACAAGTAGAAGGTAGTAGAGTTTCTCCTAGTTTTTTCAATTAAAAATTTGCTAGCAATTACAAACATACTTCTCAATAATTAGAATATTTGCTATTCGTTGAAGTACCATTGCTTTTCTCCGAAAATCTGTGTATTACAGAGTTTCTGTCCCCATTTTTAAGAGAATTTAGTATTACTGAACAGTAACACATTCACAACACAGGTCACTAAAGCTCTCTGAATACAAAACAATTGTGTCACAACTATAAAGATATTCTTCTGTGCCATATAGCTTTCACCTGTAGAGAGGATAGATCAAGTCTTGTCTTATTAATCCCAAACAAAAAGCACCATTGACTTTATTGTCTGTAGGATTTCATTGCATGTTGGGCTGCAGTCAATACGTTGGTTGTTACACTCTGTGTAGACTACCTTCAAGGATGCTGATTGATTTAAAATATTAATTTAACTACACTAAAAACTAATTCTCCCACCCCTAACCCCATCTTTAAAAAAAAGTCTGTTCTATATTTGAGGAAGAATCCTAAACGTTATTCATGAGATCATTCCTTATGTAATAATTCAGATACTTAATATGAAGTCTGTTGAAGCCCACTAGTGTAATGCCATTCATTTTATATTTTTTCATTTTCATCTTACCATTTTGTAGTGGAAGGCCATCATCAATTTGTTTCATGTGAGCCACTCAAGCATGACAGATAGGAAGGACATGGACCTGATGGAGTGGGCCCAGAGGAGGGCCACGGAAGTGATCAAGTGGTTGGAGCACCTTTGCTACGAGAACAGGCTGAGGGAGCTGGGGTTGTTCAGTCTGGAGAAGAGGAAGCTCCGGCCAGACCTAATAGCAGCCTTCCAGTACCTGGGGGCAACTACAGGAAGGCTGGGGAGAGTCTGTTTACAAAGGCCTGCAGTGACAGGATGAGGGGCAATGGCTTCAAGCTTGAGAAGAGCAGATTTAGGTTGGATATTAGGAATAAATTCTTTACTATGAGGGTGGTGGAACGCTGGAACAATTTGTCTAGGGAGGTGGTTGAGGCCCCTTCCCTGGAGATATTCAAGGTGAGGCTCAACAAGGCCCTGGGCAACCTAATGTAGTTGCAGGTGTCCCTGATGACTCCAGGGAGGTCTTACTAGAAGACCTTTGGAGGTCCCTTCTGGCCTGGACCATTCTATGATTCTATGATCATCTATGAGATGACAATTATTTTTAAACACTATCCGTCAATAATTAGTTGTGTAAATTTTAATCTTCTATAAATTATTAAATTTAATTAAAGAGGATTACTGTATTAATGCATACTCTAGTGAGTCCAACGTTCTATGATCAGTCTTCCCCCTGTCTAAGAAGTACTCTACTTGGTAACACAGGAAAAATCCTCACATTTCCTTACAAATTCCATATTTAGAAGAGCACACGAGGATTTTGGGAAACAAATATAAGATGCAGATAATCAACTTACCAAAAGGATACAAAATGTCATTTTCAGTATTTGTCACTCATTTTCAGTCAGTGTTTAGGATGTTGGATGCCTTTTAAAGACTCTAGCATGCCTTTAAAGACTCCTTACAGACTCACATTGAGTTTGTCGTACTAGTTATGAACACGTCAGTTTGGAAATATAGTCAAAGTGAATTATATGTGTAGGGATAGTAATACAAGATTTTCTGAGTTGATTTGTATAGGATCTGAACAATTGTGGCCATTGTCTAAATCTGGGGGGAAAGACGGAACTGTAGGTAAATGTGACAGTAGCTTCTAAATGTTAACATGACCAAAAAAGCCACCACTGAAAGAAATCAACACAATTCCAATTTGTCCAAAAATCTTCCTGTATTACATATAATTTGCCAATCAAATGGAATACAAGTGCATGCCTCAGACTTAGGAACAGGGAATAAGAGTTCTTACATAAAATTCAGGCAGTTTATGACAAAATGAGATGTGTCAACAGCCGTCTTTGGTAACTCCTCCACTGGAACATCAGAAGACACATGCTGGCTGAAATTTGATGATGTGTAATGTCGCCAGTAATTAATCTGTAATGATACCTCCAACCATCAGGAAGAATAAGCAGTGAACAATCTTGAACACATAATTACCTCTTAAATCTCAGTAGCAGAGCATGTGAGTGTTCTTGTTTGCCTTGTTACATTCATTGACTATATGAATATGAAAAGGTATTTTCCTCAAGGAGCATCATAACTATAGATCAAGTTTAATATTACGTAAAATATAACATGCAGACTAGTATGAGCAGTGTGAAACGCAGTAAGCCTGTAGTCTGAAGAAAAGGGTAGCATTGCTGGCTTTTCAGCTGACATATTACAGCAAACCATATAATCTCTCCATCAAATAATCTATCTTCAGTTTCTCTTTTTACAAACAGCAATAAAGTTACCCACCTTCTTTTATGAGAAGTTAAAATATTTGTCTATCAATGCAAATGACCTAGCAATAAATACAAATTAACTTGAATTCTCATAGAACACAAAGAATATATTAGAAGAATAATATGTGGCATGATGGAGCAGTGGACATGTAAAAGAACTAGAGATAGAAGTTATTTAAGATTGGAATAAAAAAGGGCAGAAGCAATGAGGGTGGCATTGTCTCCTGGACTGGTGCTTCTGCCTGATCTTTTCTAGCACGTCTGTTCTGTGGATTGTTTTTCACCAGTTATTTTCTGTTGAGTTGTCTGCAACTACTCAGGATGAGACTGACGACTCCAGTGATTCTTCTAGACCCTGGTTCCAAATGTGGACTAACTCTATGTTTTGAATATCTAAGATAAGGAAAATGAATAAATATTTAGCTGGCATCCACACTGCCTGGCTGTAAGGAGAGCATTTGACCATGATATGTATACTGTAAGAACTGGAAAGATTATTGACATTGAATCAGATAATGTTTAACAGATACTGCCTTGGTTAAGAGTTTTCAGGTATTCCTGACTTCCTTTTTTTTAAACTAATTTAAAATATATGAATGCTGCTTACTAGTTTTAGGAAAATGAATAACGTATTCCTGACTTCCTTTTTTTAAACTAATTTAAAAAATATGAATGCTGCTTACTAGTTTTAGGAAAATTAATAACCAAGAAAGAAAAGAAAAACCTGTGTAATAGCAATGAAGGAGTAGTTCTTTACATGTCCTTGAGTGTTTGATTTGAAGTGTGATTGCTTTTATTTGAAATGTGAACAGTCTCATTATGACTGGGATTCTTTCCAAAGGACAGAAAGATTTGTGTATGTGTGCATTCTGCATGTATATATATGGGGGGGATACATGAGTTGGGTGCCTTACAGCACCTTTACATACAAATCTATGCACTCTGTGCAAAGTTTTGGGCAATCCACTGGCCAAGAATTTTCTGGGTTTCGGCAAATGTCCCTTTTTTTCTACATCAAGATATCTGTTGAACTAGGCATGAATTGTAACTGCTCTTTTTAAAATGCAAGAAGCTTACTTTCTTTGCTTGCTTCGCTCTGTTCTTGACAGTCAAACCAAACCAATCCTATCATATGTTAAACACCAAGCTGTCATGAACTCCCAGCAGGCAGAGACAGTGTCACAAGCAATGAGCTCTGTACATGTTCACCGGATTACTACACCATCTCTGATATGACAGAAAAACTGTACCTCCCAAATGCGACAGCAGTGTGATTGATTTTATCCTGGTAAAGGTGTGCCCACAAGGTACTCGTAAATACACTAATAGGTTGCATATGTGAGAAATAACATTTTTTTCTTTAATTCCTGTGGGAGCGGGAGGGGAAGATTGTTTTTTACACGTGTAGACTATTGCCATACAATTTCCTTTGGTGTCAGATGCTAATACATTGTGCTTACAGAATGCCTAAAAAGTAGCATCTGAAAATTGTTAAACAATACAATCATACATTTATTTGACAGGTTATATGTACATACTACAGGTATACCTCTTAAGTATATTCAAATGACTGCTTCAGCAAAACCAATTTATTTAGCTATTTAAAAGTTTGTATTTATGATTTCTCTCACCTTTGTTACAGCATGCTATCCTAGGATGATCATACACTCTCTGATCTATGTACAAGCATTCATTATTCTAGCAAATTTTCTCCAAATTCTTAAATTCTAGTGCATTTCTAGTCCAAGGCTATAACAAACTTCACGGATGTGTTTTTAGGGAGATGGTTCTCCCTAAAAAGAAGACTTACAAAATGGAGAGAGACTGTGCAAAGAAATGTATGCTGTAGAAGTCAGGAAAAGGTTAGTCTTCACAGCTTTAGCCATTTGGTTTTGATGGTATTTTAATCTAGACCTCTCATGGCCGGAATATTTTCTCTGTAGTTGGTAAAGTCAGTAGCAATGTGCCAAAGGTCAGATCCCCAGTATAAATCAGTAGTAAGTTCCACTAACTCATCAAAATTATGCCAGCTAATACAGCTGAAGGTCTTATTATCATTTGAATTTTATAGAAAATCAGGCATATTATTTGCTTAGCACAAGTATATCAAAATAATACTACAGTAGAAGCACTTTTATGTAAAACAACGGATAACATACAGTACTTCATTTTCTGTGTGAGTTTCTGAACCCAGATGCTTTTTTTCATACAATTTTCTTACTAATTCATTCCCTGTGGAGCAAAGCAGACTTAGGAAGGTTCAAACAAACTTGTATGGTAAGATCTAGAACAGACTTATATTAAACCTATTCAACACACTTGATGTGAACTATCTTTTGAATGCAGCTTTACAGGACAGTATTTCTTATTTTCCATGATGTAATTTATTTTGTATGAAATAATATTAAACTTGGAAAAAGCTCAGAAAAAGAGTAAAGGAGAAAACTGACAAAACTGCAGGGAATTCCTTGACTGTTTACAAAATCTGAAACTAAAGCTTCCCAGAACATATAGCTCTAGCTAAACCTAGATTTTCTAATATTAACATTTAGTCAGCTCTTTGTACCTTAGACTAGCATAGAGAACTGTGGAGAGTATATCGAGCATTACAACACTTCTATTTTCCTTTATATTTTTCTCCTATTGTAGGTTTTATAACAAGTATAATGGGAAGTTTTCTTTTGGCAAAGCAGCTGATTAAGTGTTCCATTTAATAACATGATGCAAAGAATACTTTCTTCAAACAAGGCCCCTGTTCCTTTTCTAACCAACTGGAGTTCTGTCAACTCTTTTGTTTGTACATGTACAACCTGTATTGAATCAAATTGTATAATGTAATTATGCTACACTGAGGTAAGCCTTTTGGTCATTAATATTCTAAGAGCCAAACATCTTACCTGCTGCCTCCTTCCAGCTTTACCATCCCTTATTTCCCAGAAATCACTGCCACAGTAATCACACTGGTTTAAGTTCAATTTCTTTTGAAACCCATGTCTGCAGAAAGCAGCCAAGGAAACAATGACTAAGGTGATGAAGAGCCTGAGAAACCTGAATCAACTTCCAGGCACCACTCACATTTTCATCTTCATATGCTACAGGGTGAGTGCCAGTAGTGTCAGAGCAAGTAGAACCATTTGAACATTGAACTTCATGCTGCAGAGTCACAAAAAAATGGAAATTATAAAAAAATAGAAGTACAGAGTCCACTTATTTATTATTGAAACTGAAAACAAGTAACTTTATTCCAGATATGTAGTTGAGTGTCGTAACAGAGTTAGCAAGTTTTATGATGGTGGTGAAGATGTTGTTAGAAGTGACGGTTTTATCAGAAGGACAAATTTCACTCTTAACTCTTTGTGACAGGTGAACCATAGGATAATCAAACAACTCGTGTCCTGTGCAGTTGAAGACAGCTATGTCCAAGTGAGCTAATCTAGCACGTCAAACACTGTACATAACTTGGAAAAGGCAACCATAGCTGTCTGGAAGTGTGAAGCAAATAGCTCCTGGGAAACTGATGTGTTGAACCAGCTCTGTTAGGGGAAACTCAGCTTCCTTGTTCATTAGATCTTGACACCAGCTGAATAATATGAAGTTACTGAGCCAGTAATCCTACAAAGAGAGGATTGAGCATAGAAATCAAAGTGACATGATGGAAATGCTGGGCCAGTAACACCACAGAAATCTGGATTTTCACACAAAACCAGGCAGCTTGAGCAGACAAGGCACTAATCCCACCTCTGGTACACACACACTCACAGATTCACACACACACACACACACAAACAGACACATCCACCAGAGAAGAAGAAAGAAAGAAAACAAAGAAAGACAGAAACACTCTGATAGAGTTTCATTAAGCTTATTTTTAAGATGGGAACCTGTATAGCAGCCTGGCCGTTGACATCAAACCAGCATATTAGTGCAAAACCAGTTCCCAAGCTTATACAACTTGTCCTTTGACATCAAACTACTAAAAAAGAGGTTCTGATGATCCAGTGAGTGAAAGAGGTTGTGACACCAGCCCAGTTAGAAATTACTTAGCCAAAACTTGGTGAAAAAGAGCTTGTGCCTTGGTGTCAAACTGACAAGACAGAGACATTGATTCAGAAACATTCAAACTTGGACATTCACCTCAAAACATTAAGAGGGCATTTCTGAGCCAAGAATTTAAAGGGTCTTAGGCCTTAGCCTTATCACAGCAAGGTAGCTGCATTTACAGAACAACCACGCAAAAAAACAGTACCTTGGTATCAGCCCAGCAATTGAGAACTGCTAAGTCAATAAGCTCAGAGAGGCTTGCTATTTGTCTGTCCAGGAATGCTTAGTGGTAGCAACATGAAGAAAATGGAGAGACTAAAGATCCCCATCCACTCCCCATCACCCAAACACTTGCAGTTTTCTACATTCGCTCACAACAGTGTAATAAATTGCTGACAGAAAAGAGGGTGGTGAATGAGCAAGTAAATCAGAAATATTTCCCTTCTCCACTCAAACTTCTGCACATGCCACACGTCAAGCATGCACATGTACACATGCACACACACACATAGATTTTCTTGCCTCTCCTTCATCCTCATCCTACGCGTCTTGCTTTAATGCACAGTATGATGCTGTGCACCTTGTATAAAGTAGTGTTTACTGACTGCTCCTTCTCTGCTTGGTTTGACAAAGTCCAGAAATCCTATGACATCCAATTATTTTCTAACTTCCACATAATCTGGTATTCACTGAACCAACTTTTACAGAGAGGTTTTCTGGTTTGGGGATCCAAAAAAAGAGATAGCATGGCTAAATTATGAGTGGCAGAAGTAAAGATCAGTTTGTGTAAAAAGTCAAAAAATGGTATAATTAGTACAGCAGTGCTCTTACACCTTAACTTCTACCATGTAGCTTCAAAACAAGGTATGATGTATTCTCCTTTTGGGAACGCAGAATTGTATATAACTAAATCTATATTTCAAAGACTTTTAAATAAAATATTTTGGTTTATATTTCAACAATACTAACAGTGAAAACAAAAGAAGGAAAAAAACAAAGTTTGAGAATCATTAGTACCATTGAGAATATAAATTTAGCTGTGAGTTGGTGCTCTTCATTCTCATGGTGCTACCTGGTTCAATGATTGGTTTAAAAAATAGGTTAAGTAGGAATAATTAGTAATCAGATTGATTCAAATCCACCATGTCTATATGAGGTGGGGCTTCATAAAGATATCAGTTCTCCTCTGGACTAGGGACACAGGTAGATTACCTCATTAAGAACTAGGGACTATATTAGTGTTCTGATATTTTATGCAAGTACACCGATTTGTAACTCATCAGAAAGTGCCTTTATGTCAGCACGGGAGCATGAACCAATTGGTGGGAGAGAGGAAGATGTGGGAAGACTAACAGAACATTTAATGTCAAAGGTAAGAAAAGTGTCAGACATTTACAAATCATTAAGACAAAAGCCCTGCCACTGTTTTCTTAGGACTCTTTTCTCCTGCCATGTGTTGCTAGTTAGCAGCTCTGAATGTGTCAAGCATCAGAAAAAGTGAAATGTCAGCCAAGTTCTGCTTAGTGGTAATGTCAAAACAAGATCCAAGATGGCATTCTTATAACATAAGGACCTTTTTTGTTTGTTTTAAGTACAATTAATAGTTTTCTGCTTACTGCAGGAACCACAGCCAAGGATTAAAGAAGTTATTTTTCTTTAAAAGAACTGACAACCCTAGATTCATTTTCATTGCAATTATTTGTCATCAATTCATCTTTGCTTCTGAAGTAGCCTGATGTACTTTGGTAAAGAAACTGTTATGCCTACAGGATGGTATTATGTCTTTCTCTCTTTCACAATACTAAAAATGGAGCAAAGCCTATAATGCCTAATCTTCTGGCTTTTACTCAAGCAACATTGCTCCTCCCACCCACAAGAGATTTATTTTCTGGATATGGCTTATGTAACACCTGTTAATTTCATTAAGATAACTAGAAGTCTGGTCTTGGGTTTAGAGGTTTGAATGACTTAATTCTATTAAAATTTTAAGAGAAGAAGCAACATGTTCTTTACATACTAAAAGATCAAGCTCTCCAAATGAGCTTAAAGTCTCTAAAAATTACACCTGCTATTTTCTGCATTACTTAAAAACTGATATAGTATCAATACAGTAACAGAAATTAAGGTTGTAAAAAGGTGGTAAAAGAATTGTGTCTAAGTTGCAAACAAGTTTGGACCTTGACAAAGACAGGTCATAACAATAATAATTAAAAACACACAGAATAAATGAAGAAATGCACTGTGCTTTACAAATGCAGGTCAGCATGAAAGCTACTCAACACGCTGCTTAAAAACACCACTTGAAATTGCAATCCAAACAAACAGAAACAGAACCAATTTTTTAAAATTTCCCCATGTACTTATTTAAAAATTGTTTTTAATAACCTCATTAAATCAATTAAATTTTGGTTTTGCTTAACATTTTTGCCTAACGTATACAAGAATATACTGCTCTTGCATAATTAGAATCACGGAATAAGATGTTTACTGTTGTTACAATACATGATGTTTACCGAATATTTGCTTTACACACAAAGGTCCTTCCTCCTGTGTACTGATTCAAATACTCTTTCCCAATCATTGCCACCAAGATGATGTCAGGCACTGATTTTTTAAGAGACCCTATGTTATCTGTTCCTCTTGATCTTAACTCTGTAATAAACATTTTCTCAAATATGCAGCAAAACAGTTTTTACTGAAATATTGATTCAGAAGTGCCATAAATTGCCCTTTTGTTTCACAGGCTGTGTTAACCAAAGATAATTCCTGGTCCTCTGACATAAAAGAAAGGTCGTTTGTTTTGGGACTTCATCTTGCATTCATTCCAATAAGTGAAACAGGTGTCATTGATTACAGTACTGTAAAGAATCCACATGTGTTCTAGACTGACTCTTATTTTTATATATTCTGATTAATTTATTTTTCTGTGTAAGTGGAAATAAAGAGTCAGGCTTGCATTCATAAATGACCTTTGTCCTCAAAAAAAACCCAAAAAACCAAAAAACCAACCCAAAATCACAGAAACACCTGCCTAATATGTTTGTGTTGACTTTAAAAAAAAATCACAAATAGATATATGTTGACTCTGTTTTAGTCAAGGGACAGTGGAGCTGTAAGTGCCCAAGAGTAAGTAAAAGGAACTATTAAGATCTGGTGTGAAGTTTGGGTGCAGATCCCATTCCACACCTATGCTGGAATTTAGATTTCTAAATTGATAGTACTCTTCAAAATAATTGGGTGGGAGGGTAATGAAGGGAATGTATATTCTATGCAGCGTGTAGCAATGGTTTCAGCAAATGGCAATGTTAATATCTCATAGTTCAGGGTGACTGTTTTTCTTTATTCAGCCTTTAAGCATTCGCATGCCTCTAATCACTGGCCTTTCCTTACATTCACGATAACCTAGAAAACATTCCTGTAGGCACAACATATTCTGAGGCTTTTGAAAGTAGCACTGATTAGCTTTTGAGTCTTGGCAGCAAACAGAACTGCTGAATGCTGGACTGTTCAATAACCCCGAATCGCTCCTGTGGTGGAGAACTAATTCTTTGACACTTGTCAATGGTGAAGAAAGCTGGGAGCTCGCTCTCAGCGACTACCCACGTTATGATTAGGGTGGAGAAAGGGAGAAAGGAGGTGCACATGCTACTAAAAAAACAGTAATAAGCCACACTTCATCAGCATATATAGCATATAACTAATAGATGCGGGAGAGAGCTTACAATGACAGCATCATTCCAATTTGCAAAGGCATCATAAAGTTCACAGAAAGCTGAGAGAAGGTCAGCTCCAAAGAGAATAAATGGACCCTGGACTTCAGGAGCGCAGACTTTGGCCTCTTGAGGGACCTGATTGGAGGGTAAGATGGGATAATATACTGGAGGGCAGAGGGGCCAAATACAGATGGTTAGTGTTCAAGGATCACCTCCTCCAAGCTCAGGAGAGGTGAATCCCAAAAAAGAAGTCAGGCAAAAAAGCCAGGAGACCTGCATGGATAAACAAGGAGCTCTTGGATAAACCCAAAACCAAAAAGGAGGCCTATAGAAGGTGGAAACAAGGATGGGTAGACTGGGTGGAATACAGAGAAATTGTCTGAGGGGCCAGGAACCAAATTAGGCTAGCTAAAGTCTAGACAGAATTAAATCTGGACAGCAACAACAAGGATAACAAGAAAAACTTCTATGATATGTCAGGTATAAAGGCAAGACTAGGGAAGACGTGGGCCCTCTCCAGAAGAAAATAGGAGAGCTGGTCACCTAGGATATGGAAAAGGCTGAATCACTGAATGACCTTTTTGCCTCAGTCTTCACTGGCAAGGGCTCTAACCACACCACCCAAGTTGTGGAACACAAAACCAGGGGNTTTATATCTATAAAGATACATAGATATAGATATAGATGTATAGAATTTTGTCTTCACTGCTGATTCCCATAAGATACACACTTCTACAGATCAATCCCCATTCCTGTAAAAATCCAATCAGGCAACTTCCATTGATTCTGAAGGATGGCAGAGCAGGACTGTCAATGCATTGAAACCTGATTAAAATAGTAAGTAAATCTTTATATAGCTTCTAACAATGTACACAGCATTGACTTTGCCTACATTCATATAAACCCTGAGGAAGAAACAATTAATAATTCCTACTACAATGAGAAGAAGTATGTGACATCCCTGTGTCACATACTTCTTATCATTGATTTAATGTTATATCCTTGGTTTCACTTGCTTGTCCTTCTTTTATGGAGCAAAAGAGATATACAAAAGAGATAGAGACCTGAAACGTGTCTCTCAAGCAAACCTACACTGAAAAGCAGCAATTGAATAATAGATACTGTAAGAAGTGTAATTTTTGCTGTGCAACCCTTGATGCAACACAGCTGTTGTGAGTATGATTCTATGCATGGAAGATTGCACCTTCAGACTGAAATAAACCTACACTATTCTTTGGGCTTTGGGAATTCACTGAGTTGAATTTGATTTGATTTGAATTTAATTTAATTGAACTGAAATTTAATTATCATCTGATATTTTGCCTACACTTATTTCAGCCTAAATTCACATGAAAAATAGAACACTTTACACACTTGGAATTTCCTGTACATAATGAAGTAGAAAGATAATATTCTGAAACATATGATCCCTGAATAAGCTCAGGCATGGTGGCTCTCAGAAATCTTTACATGAGAAACTATCAGCAACCACTCAGCAAAAAGGACAATGTGCAGCACACATTGAGCAGATAGAGTATCAGAAGAAAATAAGTCATAGGTATCACACTCCTGAAGCATCAGCAACAGTGACATGCATGGTAACGAGAGACATCCCCTCATCTGGCCTCCAAGACATGCCCTGCTGTTTTTTGTTGTCTCTCCCCATATATCTTCCTAGAATCCTCAGGCTCTGTTCCCTTGATCCCAAAAACATGCACAACTCTGGTATACTTTCAAAGAAATAAAAAGTATGACACTTGCTACTGCTGGTTCACTTCTAAGAATCCCCTTCAGAAAACAGTGACAAAGAGATAGCTTTCCTGAGATCAAGTCATAGCTGTGTGACATCTTGAGCAAGCCTATAGGTTGACGTATTCCCTACTCTAAAAACCTCTTTTCCTGCTACTGTCAAAAATCATGAAAGCTAAACCATTATTTTCTGTCCTATAAACCACAGGTTTTTTTTCAAACTCAGGGTAAAACTGAGACTACTCCATTAGCCCCTCAGGAAAAAGCTACTTTTGGCACATAATGTTCTAACTTACAAATGATAATTGTTCTAAGAGTAATATACTCATTCTTTTTAATGCAAAAAGGGTATTGGTGCTTTAACAGAGACTGGACTGATCTGTGGCATTTCACTGGAGCAGTTTATGAAGCTCAGTCTCGTCAAACTGAATTTTCTGTTGATTAACGAGGACGTTAGGAGAGAATCTTCACTGACACAGATTTGAAGCACAATGTTAGTGAAGATTTAAAGAAGTGGATTTTTTAAAATTTCATTATAAATCTTTCCAAATAATTCACTAGATATTCAGGAGTGATTTCTGTGTCTGCAGATCAAGCTGAAAGCTAAGAAACATTGTCTTCTTAATTAGTCCAACAAAAAGGAAGAGAGTTTCAGCTTTCAGATCCAGGTATACTTAATATGCTGTCATCCAAATGCCTAGAAATTATCTCTATGTCTAATTTATTTTAAAAGCAGTGGTGCTGTCTTAGCTGTATTGAAACAGAAACAGGATTGTAGCTAAAAAACTAACTATGCTTAAATATGTCAGCTGCAATTTTGGCTTTAAAAAGTGAGGTGTGTTTTGTCTGGTCCTCTTGGAGAAAAACCACTAAAACACACAGGTCAACTATCTTTTGAATGCAGAGTGATTTTATTGCTGTTGTCAAACTTCAGGTTATAGCCATGTATTCTAATACTAACCAATCAACAAACATCTACCTGAATCTGAGTGTATACATTACTTTTGTCTTGACAAATTTGATCTTGATACTAAACAAATCTATTTCAACAAATCTACCTCAAACACAAAAGGATATTTTCTTCACCTGCCATAAGCAAATTTTGATCACAAATTAACATGGACTTCAGTAACCTTGAATCTGACATACAGCAGAAAATAATAAATTTCAGGTTGTAGATCTTAACCATGATGTACAAATACATATTCTCTTCTTATTTATTGTTTTGTAGCCAAGCACAGATTTAATTTGCATATTTATTGAAACACATCCATAATGCTTTAACAAATGCATACTAAACCCACAAAAATATAAAACAAACCTGAGAACTAAAAGACCCATTTCCGTTACAAAATAAATTGACTAGAATCTGTAATTTGTGTTTAGTATTTGCTATAATAAGTTGTTTGCAACAAGACATAACTTAAAGATGCACACCACCCTCCTTAAAATGCCAGCTTCAGGAAACAGGCAGATTAACTCTGACTCCAAAATTTAAAGAGGAGAAAATAAAATGCTAAGAGATTATTTTCTTCATTGCTAAAATGCATCAGTTTCAAAGCAAGTGGGAAAACATTGTAGCTTACATTGGACCTAGTCACAGGTCAAAGAAGAAACACTACTCACCCCCAAAATGCAAACTTCTCTTAAAATATGCTTAAGTCAACAAGAAACCATGCTGCACATATGAGAAGCTTATTTTTTTATGTTAATACGTTTTTATTAGGGTAGGAACCAAGTGTATCAATCAAACCAAAACCTACTTGAATTAAAAAAAAAACACCTTGCTTTTTGTGTATAAAAATCATGCTAAAGTAGAAACTCTACATTTTTTGCTGTGCTGTATACACCATGAAAGCATGAGATGAGACAGCTAAGTAATACCAAACCACTGCTGCATAAAATATGTAAGAAGCAAAGGGCCAGTTTTATTATGAAAGACAGCACTGGATACTAGTTGAAATTCCCGAAGAGGAACTAATGAGGTGTAGCATGCTGATTACAATACAGTTTTTCAACATTATATTTTCTGTGTACTCATGAAGTCTCCTCCCTTTTTACCAGTGTTTCACACAGGATAAAACCAGAAAAAATGCATATAAAGCTCTGGATTTTGCAAGGAAAGATTACTCCCGCTTTAAATGTCAGGAATAGCATAAAAGTTTTCATTAACTTTTACATAAGGTGTGTGCCACATAAATTGGAGGAGATCATACTGGGAGAGATAATGCAGGACACACATAGAGAAAAAAAACATTTCACAACTCCACAAAATCACTCAATTCATCCTTACCTTCCCTGACACTGGGCCATGAGTCCCATGTTTCAGCAGTTCAGGAGAGACTTTCCTCTCCCTTTCACAGAAGGGCACCAGCTCAAATGCTAAATAAGTGCTGCACAAATAACTGATACCAAAGTTATACGAGGGAACTGACAATGGCTGTAATACTTCAACACCAGATCTAGCATCTCTCCTCACTCTCTTACTTATCCAATGCTATGTAAGCCTGAGCCGTGAAAATAAATACAATGCAAAAGTCAAAGTCAAAAATAAAACATAAGGATCTGACTCATTATTTTACAGATCTAACCAGGCATAGGAATGTGGTCAAGGATTTTTGGAGTCTTGGCTTGTTATTCAGTAGAAGTTATGCATTGCATAGTAGTAACCACACACTCAAAAACAGGGAAGAAAAGAAAAACCAGGAAAAAAAAAAACTATGAAAATTCAATTCCTTTTAATAGGATGCTATCGTGTTGTACTGTATACCAAAAACTGGATGCTTGGCCAAATGCTGTCATTATAGCTCAGTCAATGGAACAAGCAGCAAGTAAAATGCTCACAAAATGTTTGCTGATCATTGCACAAATTTCTGGCTATAACAAACCTGAAGTAAACGATAATTTGGTAAATTTCATCTATCTCTTTGTACCTCTTGAGCTGATGAAAGTTTTTTTGTTTTTTGTTTTTATTTTTTTCTTTTGGACAGCTCAGGTTTCCTGCTCATGCATAGCCTGTCAGTTCTCATATACCTTTTAATGTTCTTCCTGTATTTAAAAATAGATACTTCATCTCATTGCAGACCACATTCCTCAGGGATTTTACCAGAAGCCTTGTCAGAGAGACCTGCTGCACAAGGTTAAACTTGGCTTTTGCAAAGTTGTGTTGGTTTCCTTCATAAAGGGTAGGATTTAACAGGCAGTGCATGTTTAATGAAGCTCAATTGGTAAGTTTAGAATTACAAGTACATGCTCTAGATCAAATAAAAAATATGAAACCTTCATAATAAGAAAAGGCACTAAAGTGAATGGGCAGATCTAAAACATTTGCTTGATAGAATATTAAAAGCATTGTTCAGTTTTCTGCCTTACTATACCAACTTTTATTAAATAATTACCATAGTGATTTAAAATAAAACCCAAACACTATTCATAAAATAAGAGATAATTGTTTGCAATGATCTTCAGTATTAGTTACATGAAAACAAATGACAAGGGCTTAGTTTGCTTCTCTCTTAGGTCTGGTATTGCCAGACTGTTCTGGCTTAAGCATCCAGTTTTGGCTCAGAGTAGAAACAAGGTAGAGGCATATTTAGTCTGCAGTTACTGGCTTTTACTGGACATAACTGGCCAGATGCACTCTTGGAATACTTTTCT
>VXBJ01005371.1:342-24974 GCA_013400055.1 Nycticryphes semicollaris | reverse complement strand
TTTCTCATTGGTTATTTAGTAATCATCTTCTTTCCAAAGAACAAAACAACCGGTGCATAAACAGCATCAATCATTTTGGTCAAGTTGCAATATGACATCCATCACAAATCATTACTCCATATGAAATAGAAGCTAGGCTTGGCTCCATCCACAGTCTGGATGGTGTTATTTTCCTACTGCTGCACATGACTACAATCTAAACTTTCATCTCTACCTCTTTTTCCCTCCCTTTTGTAATGTTAAGGGAGAAAACCTTGGGGGAAAACGAACAGCTGAAATTCAAACACATGCACTGAAAATGACAAAAATATTCTTTGGGAGTAATCAGTCAGGATTATTCATTTCCCTGGTTTGCCAAGGCAGGTTTGCCTGAAGTCAAACTGGCTCCTGTTGGGCTACAACTTACAATTAATGCTCACTTCATTTATCACTGTTCAGGCAGGGATCTAGGGAAAGGAAATATCATTTCAAGCAATGTAATTGAGGGCAGGGGATAGAGTGAATTAAGGATAGTCAGAGAAGAGTAGTTCTTGAATCTAACAAAATAACTTAGGGGAAGGGGATGGGAGTGAAATAGGACTCCAAAAGATGAATTCGTGTCGGATATTAATCTGAACCTAAGCCCTCTAAAGCAGTTTGTAGTTCCAACCTGTTGTTTGCTCAGTATGCAAAACTGAAAGACTGTATTTGATTTGAGACACTTCAAGCTACAGTCTTGGTTCTATATCCTCTAATTTGAATATTATGTTTGTCTCTGTGCTTATTTTTGTTTTATACCACTTACGATTTATTCCCTGATTAAAGTTAACAGCCTTGCTGGTAAGATTCTCTCCTTTCTTCATTAGCAGCAAGGCCACTTCATAATAAGAAAAAACAAGCAGGAGGCTATTCATAGCTATTAATTTTCTATAAAGCAAAATTATAGTTCTAGCATCATATTAACCCTTCTAAGATTAATACGAACTACTGAAAAAAATGAACATAAATTAGCAAAATTCAAAGTATAGTGTTAAAGTATTCACTTCTTTCTTTGGCTTAATGTTTGGCTTCATGTTTCTGCAGCTAATAGATCTTTAGATCATAACCCGTTTTTTCATGACTTCTTCACCCAGCGTTTTTGATTACCTGTCCCCTGCAATTCCTTGAAGGCTTCACTTTTGGCTTTTTTGCTACATTCTGATTTGATTTTGTGAAATACTGCCTTAAAGAAGTCTTAATCCAGCAGTACTTTATAGAGCCTCAGTTGTTATCCATTCGGATCACTTGACAGCTATAGTCTGAGGTTACCACTGATTCAGGAAGACCTGAATTCCTTTCATAATACTGCTTCCTCGTCTGTTTCTTCTTATAACAGAACTAACTTCACATTTGTATGCTAAAGATTTGTGTTCCTATATGCTTCTATTTCCAGTTCCTAATTAACTTCAGGACAACAAAAACGTCTCTCATTTTTTTAATGTCTAGGATAAGATAGGTGTTTTCCTTTGTGTCAATGAACCAGCTCATAAAACCTCAACACAGTGATTTTTTCTACGTGTTTTGGTTTGGGTTTTTTTTTTTTTTTTTTTTTCCCCGGAGATCATATTCAAGTTGACTTTTAAGTCACTCCTTCTCTTGTGTTTGGATAGAATGAAAATTAAGAATAAACACATTTATTAAAAACATCATATTCTCTTCTATATTTCTAGGTGTTTTTCTTCAACCTTGACACAATAAGAGATTTGCTGAGAGAAGCATATGAGTTAAATGCCTCAAACCAATCAGAGTGGAATATAAAATGGAAAAAACTTTTAAAAGATTCTTACTATCACCATGTCCAAGACAAAAATACTTGAATACAGGCATTAATGAAAGTAATAATCATATTAAATTATGCAACAAACAGAATGAGTGTACAACAAATTTTATAATGTACAGAGCAAAATTTTATCTGAATAGTTAGAAAGAAAATTCAGTTTACATGGGTAGTTTCAGATACAAATGTGCTCATTTACTCGTTGGTAGCACTAATTTGTTTGCACACTTCATGTAAACATGGTTATAAGCTCTGTATGTGAAACCATTTAAAATTATTTGTGAGTAACAAGGGCAATCAGAAGAGAGAACAGGAAAAATCCTGCATCATTTGATATGAAAAAGAAAACAATACTCAGATTTACATTCTGCAAGTGACTGAACTGCCTCTAAATGGGTTTGCCCAAGGAACAGTGAAAAAAAGATAATTTCCATAGTCTCATCTCTTACCCCTATCAAATAACAATTGACCCTGTCACTCAGTGCATTGGTATATATTACCTTATGTGCTAAGAGCCATAAACTCATCTACAGACTGTGAATGTAGATAAGAAAAGGATGCACTTGAATTAAGGGATATATGGAAACTGTTAGCTCACTCCTGATTAAAGATAAGAGCTAAATAACATTTAAACAATCATCCTAGTTGGTTTGGGTCATGATGCATGAAATTGTAGACTCATGCAATAAGATACTTAACTTGAAGAAACTGCAGATCAGTTAAATGGATATTCATATACAACCACCTACATTAAACATATAGAAAGCTTTGGTAATTTCTGATAAAACATGCTTACTCACCCACAAACTATGTTAGCTAAAAGGGAAATAACACTGAAAAGTTTTGTTCAAAGATTAAGACAAGAAAACTTCTTCAAAAATCCTAAACACTTTGCTCATCTTGCCTTAATTAGGCATTTTTCCGCAGTTTGTAGTTTTGATTAGAGTCAGAGGCAAAAAATTATATTACAGAACATCTTTGGAATAAGCCACATTCTGCTCCCACAGTAAAATATTCTGACATACACATGAGACAGAACTTGGAGTATTGCTTTGTAGACAGCCTACAGACAGATACTAGAAATATGTCTAAACTCTACTGGACTCCTGAAAATGCTCTGATGCTACGTGTCATGACAGGTAAGAGCCTAACGCAAAAACTGTAGTTGCCATTCTATACTTGTTCAATCAAATATCCATGTTTGGATAACAGTTTGAAGACAGACATCTGAGAATTTGGTTGCTTAACCAAACTAAACCAAGGGCAAAACATTTATAGTCTATTCATTACAAGGCAATCTCAGTGAATGCAAGCAACTTTTCAAGCACTCTGCTTTGGCAAATAAAATCCACATTTGGCTGCCCAGCACTACGTACACACTTGGATTCTTAAAAACAGGAGTGCTGTTAAACCTACAGTTATGAGATCTTTTGAAGTAGTTATACTAGTCCACCATATCCTCCACCATGACCATGGCTCTGCAGGTCTGCGTGTGTTTTATACCATCTGGTATATATGGGAATATATACTACAAGAATATAGCACATGCTGACCAGCATACCTCCATTTGTATAAAGATAATGAACTAGGTTACAATTCTGATTGAACATGAATGTTAAAACAGGACAGACTGCATTTAGAAAATTTGAATAGCTAACCTAAATGCCCGAAATGTGGAAAATCACAACTTTCATTAAACAATTTTATGATACTTAGATGAAGATTTAGGCACATACCAGCAGTCATTAATTTAGAAATGCATTGCAATAAGGATTCAGTCTGTAGGATTGCCATGGGAGAATCCAAGAGTCATAGAATAATAGAATGGCTGAGGTTGGAAGGCACCTCCTGAGATGATCTATTGCAGCCTTGCAACCTCGGTGCAAGCAGGGTCAGATAGAGCAGATTGACCAGGACCGTATCTGGTTGGGTTTGAGAATATCCATGAATGGAGATTCCACAACTTCTCCGGACAGCCTGTGCCTGTGTTCAACCACCCTCATAGGAAAAAAATTGTTTTCCTGTGTTCAGATGGCATTTAATGTGTTTCCTTTTGTGTCTGTGTGCTATCATTTCACCCTTTACTGAACTTGCTCCAGTATATCCATGTATCTCATGCACTGAGGAGACCAGAAATAGATTCAGCACACTGATGTGTCTCACCAGGGCTGTGTACAAGGGAAGGATCTTCTCCATCATCCTGCTGACAGCACGCCACTAATGACACTCAAGAGGCTGTTGGCTTTTCTTGCCGCAAGAGTGCATTGCTCGATTAAAAATCTAGACTAAACCGCAACTTTTATACACATATTATTAAATGACTTCTTAAAATGAAGGGCTTTAAATTTATTCCTTAGATGTCCTGCTAAAATGAGAATGCCACGGAAAAGCTTTTCTTCCCTGATTCAAATCAATCAAAAAGAGAAAAGACTCAAATTATTAGGTTTTGTGATGTACTTAGGTGTCAGACTGGAGCCTGTGGAGGTATTTTTTACTTAAGTTCTTAAGTTTCTGGATGTTCTTATGAAAAAGAATCTTGATGAGCCTTATACCACTGTATTCTGTAAAATCAAATTTCAGTCCCATGAAACTATCAATCTGTCCCAAGAGTGCAACAAAACTAAACAGAAATGTTGAGAAATACAGAACCATATAACCTTCTTTTTACCAACAAATTAAGAATTCTTATCTACAGTTATTGTTATTACAGAATGATCAACATAATTTGTAAAAGATTGTATGATCTCAGACTGAATTTTTAGCATTGGCAGAGCTGACTGTATTTTGTAGACTCAGTTTACATCCTATAAAATACCCTTCTAGATTTCATGCATTTGTAGTCAGTTTTCTGGGGAGTCCACACAGTTTTTGCACTAACAGTTTTGGCACCAAGCTGTAGCGAATGGCACTAACTAGGAAACTCAGTTGTGTACAAAAGAATAAATATAAGCAAATGAGAAAGAGAATATCCTACTGATAATTCGGTAGGACAGAGCAGGACAGAGATGTACTGTAAGATCTGTGCTTTCGGAGTGGACACAGTATACACTCCACTTTCTGTTAACATGAATTGTGACAACACAAATAATTTAACTTCTTATCTACAACCCTAGGCAATGAAATGCATGCCTTTAAGAATTAATTATCCAGACATTACAATTCTTCCTGGTTGTTCAAAGCACGTTGTGAGACTTTACTGACCATAGAAACATCACTCATTGCCATACAGATCAGTCATAGCATTTCGAATGTAAATGGACTCCAGAAAATATGGAGGGGAAAAAAGAAAAAAGCATGACAGAGAGAGGAATCTTTTATCCTCTTGTTTACAAAGATTTCACAGTTTAGTGATGGTTTCACTGATTGCAAGTATACAAGGCCACTTAGCAGGTGGTGACTAAACATAAGTAGTTTCCTTTCTATATTATTTTCGATACCTCTTCAGAAATCAGAGTTTTGGGGCCAACTCCACCTACCTAAAGGGCCTACTAATAAACCCTTCAAGTAACAGATGATTTTTTTTCTCAACAATAGACCTGAAAACTGCTCAGACTAAATAAAATTTTTAGCAGTTATCACTAGATAAGTTTCTAGAGAGGTAAATACTCATGCAGGTACCATTACAAAATAAGGCTTTTTCGGCAACTGGAGGATACATGATAGTTGCTATATTGTTGGTGTCTGGATAAAAATCTCATGTTGCTTTCTAGGAAAGCAATGTTCTCGCTCTCCATAAGGAAGCTATCGCTAAACTTTTACTCTGAGCATGGATACTATTACCATGTGTTGTCACAGAATCATAGAATAGAATCATAGAATGGTTAGAGCAGGAAGGGACCTTAAAGATCATTGAGTTCCAACCCTCCTGCCACCTCCCACTGGTTGCTCAAAGCCCCATCCAGCCTGGTCTTGAACACTTCCAGGGATGAGGTATCTGCAACTTCTCAGGGCAACCTGTTCCAGTGTGTCACCACCTTCACAGTATAGAATTTCTTTCTAGTATCTAATCTAAATCTGTCCTCTTTCAATTGAAAACCTATCTTTCATCATATCACTCTATTCTCTAATAAAAAGTCCCTCCCTATCTCTCCTATAGGCCACCTTCAGGTACTGGAAGGCTGCTGTAAGGTCTCCCTGGAACCTTCTCCAGGATGAACAACCTCACCTCTCTCAACCTGGCTTCATAGGAGAGGTGCTCCAGCCCTCTGATCACTTTGTGACCCTCTGCTGGACCTGTTCCAACAGTTCCATGTACTTCCTGTGTTGAGGACTCCAAAGCTAGGCACAGTACTCCAAGTGACGTCTCGCAAGAGCTGAGTAGAGGGGTAGACTGGCCACGGTTCTTTTCATGCAGCCCAGGATGGTGTCTTGTATGCTATGTAAGCCCTTTAGATTGTACAGATGCTACCTGCTGTCAACTAGTATGGATTGGGCTAGTATGGACTGGACTTAATGGAATCAAGTGACTTTTTAATTCTGGGTAAGTGTTAATGGATGACTGAACTTCTGTATGTGATCTTTGAAGTAGGACTCTTTTAAAGAAATGCAGTGTTCAATGCTCTTGCAACTTGTGTATTACAGAATGGCTCTTGCAGACAACATACTACGCACTTCTGAAGACTAAGCATTGCCTCCAGCAAGCTAGGATACAAGCTTAGAAGTTATATGTACTGGCAACTCTTCTACATGAACATCAGACTCTTCTACATGAAAATTTAATAGTTAAGATCAAGTAAACCACATCAGACAGCTGTCCCTCTTGCTAAAAAGAAGCTGTTGGCACAGTACTGCGGAGATGCACTCTCTGCTTTGTAACTTATGTATTCTGGTGATTTCCTAGAGACTGAAGGTGTTAATGATTACAACATATCATAAATCTCTCTGTGCCTCGAACTTGTCTGGGAGAAGTGGTGAATACCTGGATTGAACAGTACAATTTTGTTTCTTACTGGATAATTTATTTTGGGAATTTTGACATCTTAAATGTCACCACTGCAAAGTCTCATTAAAAATTAACAGAAGAAAGGTGAATTTATTGATTTAAGATAGCAAAACGAAATGAATGTTTGTCTGAATCAGTGAGGAAAAGGTCCTAGTTATACATACATGCATATGGAGCAGATAACACAGTTTATAAAGGCATATAATATATTAACTTCTGGTTTGCTCTAAAGAAATTGTTCCTTGCCTCCAGCTCCTGAATTTACAGCAGCTGCCAAACACTTTTAAACCTCCCATCTCAATTCCAACAACAGAAGAAATTCTACAGTGCTAGCAGATCAGATTTCACATCAATATTTTTTTGGGCCACTTGCCAACATCTTATAAAAAATATAATTATAGGCGAGACTGTTGCAAGTTGAAGCTACTATACACTCCCCTTCTGTCTAGGCCACTAATATAATAAAAGTGTTATGAGATATGAAGTCTTTAATCTTATTTTTATTTTCATTTCAGTTCAACTGGTGAATTGCTGAAGGTTCCGGGTGATGCTGGGGCTACTGACACACAACTGCTTTAGCACAAAGCCATCCAATCCAGTACTATTCAGTTGCATATCTTATACACCTAATGAACTAAAATGTCCTGTAAAGGAAGCTGGGTTTCATCACAAACCTGTTTCATAAGACATCTGCAACAGGATTGTAGTTAATTTTGCCTTTGCATTTTCTTCTTCCTCCACCTTTTTGTGTTGCAAGGCCCTGCAATGATGAATTAAAAATGTGCCTATAAAAAGGCTTTGATTCTATTTATCATGAAAGCCTTAACTGATCATAAACTATTTCACAGCTTGGTTAATGTTGCATGGGATGTCTGGAGGTCATCTTGTCCAAGTCTTCTGTTTAAGTAGTTACCTAGAGCTGGTTGCTCCAAGGATGGAGTCCACAACCTCCCTGGGCAACCTGTGTCATGGCTCAGTCACCCTCACAGCGAAAAAGTCTTCTCTGATATTCAGAGGGAAATCCTGTGTTGCCATTTGTACCCACTGCTGCTGATCCTGTCACTGGGCACCACTGAAAACAGCCTGGCTTCATCCTCCTTACACCATCACTTCAGGTATTTATATAGATTGATAAGATCATCCTGAGTCTGCTTTCCTCCAGGCTGAACAGGTCCACCTCTGTCAGCCTGTCCTTATAGGAGAGGTACATTGATCTCCTTGTGTTTTATATTTTATTAATAATATTAATTACATCATATTAATTATATCATAGTGTATCATAGTATATTTAGTATATTTATTATATTATATTCATGTATATATAATCTGTATTATGGACATAGAAAGCTACATTATCACTTGACATATTTTCACAGCTGGAGTCTATTGTCTTTTACTACAAGATACATAGATACAGCCCAATACTCTTATTAAGTACCCCTATTAATAGCTGTAATGTAAGAAAACACCCATCAGCTACTGTGTTTGAACTATGCTTTTTGTCCTGATATAGCATTGGTAAAATTATTTCAGGTGCAACCATGTGTAAAGCTCCAATTCTAACAGCTGAAGGTGTATGGGGCAGGAACTGTGAACTATAGTGGAGAGAAGCACAACCAAAAGTAAGTCCCATGACTATTTCAAGGCTAGTTGAAAGATACTGATCTTGTTCTAAAGTAAAAGAAAAAATAACTTTCTGATAGCTGTGAGATACTATGAAGGATTATAACAGTCAAAAAAGTCTACAGTATTTTTTACAGCCTTTCTTTGTGCGTATGAAGCAGATGGTCAAAACTTTACTGCTAGTCTTGAAATACTGTGCAGAGCAAGAACACTTTCCTGTTTCCTTCCCCAGTTTCACTGTTCAACATTTGCAGATATGCACACATCTCTGCATTTTCAATTCATAAAAAGCATGTTTATATCTCACCTATTACTAGATAAATTTGAGTAATGCCCAAAAGCTTCTCAATATTTTATTTTCCAGCAGCAAATGTATGCAAATGCAATGGGTGAAAAGAGTACTTTTTCAGCTTCACAATTACAAAGGCCTCCTGAGTTCCAGAAGCCAAACTATTTAACTGTGTAATAAACCAAACAACAGGAAGAACAGTGTGGTTTACAGTGTGAGCAAGACCAGAAATTGCCTTTACTGAGCAGGCTTTTTTTCCTAACATTGCCACTACTATGACAGCCCCGTGTTGTTGCTATGAGCTGAGAATGAATGCTGCATTCTGAAAGTCTCTGTTGGAGCCATACTCAGCCCTGGGAAATATGTACTAAGGACCAAACTGGAGGCTTACCAAGACTTTTAAACCAAGCCTGTTGCACAATGCTGTTCTATTCTATTTTCCCTTCCCTAATCTATTTTTGTGCTCTTGATGATAATTCAAGATGATGCCATTGAGATTTAAGGTCTTGGAAGATCTCTGAATGGTATGTGCATTTTTTACCCATCTTTCTTGTATGGTAGCAGAAGAGACAGCAAGGAGGAAGCATATGAGAAAGCAAATTCTCTTCCACCTCTTCTATTGTTTTCTCCAGTGGTAAGAAATGCTAGAATCTCGCATTTCCTTCTAGTCAACAGTTCTTCCTTCGCAGATCACTTCAGACTAGCAGTGCCATGCCGTATAGTCAGCATAGTGGCATTTGCTCAACAGAGAAGAAAAGCACAATATTTCATAAAAGATGAAAAAAGATCATATTTTGCTTACAAAGTAACAGGCAGCTCCATTTTGTAGGTACTAAGTAAAAGTTCTTTATTTGGAAAGTGAAGAAGGGAAAGACTTGAAAAAATTTGGAAGAAAACCCCCATATTTTTACCATAGAAATTGCAGTGGTTTATATACTGGAGTACAACTACTGACAATCATTCCAATTTCAGATAAAAAGATGGAAATAATTAAAGAAAATGGCAGAAATTAACTGTTTGGCAAAGTTTTCTTGTTAATTACTGTGTATTCAGTGCTACTTGACTGCTTAAAAATTTATTGAAAGTTCTAGGGGCCTGCTCAACCATCCAGAACAGCTGAGGAGCTGTTGGAAAGCAAGTCTTTCCCCTGAGTGCACACTCTACAAGATGTGAACTAAGGAAGTGTGGAAAGGAAACTAATTTGATGATGGCAATTATTAATGGCATTCAAATACCACTACGATGGGCAATAAGTGGTTTAGAAGAGAAGTGGGAGGGCAGCACATTAGGTAGGGTTGCTCTTGGGATTTCTCAGGAAGGGTTCATGAGTTAGAAATTAAGAACAATCGGAAGAGAAGAGAAAACAAAACTTACGAGGCTTAGAAAAATGTGACTTTCTTCAAAGATACAGCAATATTTTCCAAAGAGCTAGCACAGATCATATTTCCCTTCTAAATGTTCATAATAGCTGTCAACTCTATATTTACTCCATCCCTACAGGAACAAGAATTTCCCAGTCTCTCTTCTCCTTCTTGACCCTGGTATTACAACCTGCCCTTTTCTCAGTTATCCAGGGGACAATAAAACACAAAATAAGGGAAAGAAGGGGAAGAAATTCAAGGCCTTTGACAAAGGGTACCATGTTCAATCCATTTGTCTTACCCTATAACCTACAGTATAAGAGTAAAAGATACAAAAGGAAAAACTGAGTTAAGACATCCTGTATTTCTTCCTCCACTGATGTTGTGAAACATTTCTAGCACCTTATACAGTACGCTTGGGTTGAACTTGGCTATTAAAACACAGGGTTAGGAAATTTAAAGTTGCTATGAAATTTAATGGCAAAATGAGTCCCATGAATAAAATGCACAGGCTATACCATTGTGAACAAGCTTAAAACTAAACACGTACTCTATTCATCTCACCTCTTCTGTGATAGTAGGGGGTATATTACCAAGAAGTACCTCACAGCATGAACAAGCAATTACTTCTTAAGTAGTAAATACCCTCACATTGCAAACATAACATAGCTCTCTATCCAGAGATTACTGCTTCAGGCCTAGAGCTAACAAAGAATAGAATTTTTGTGAAGAAGTTACTTTACTTTGTAATTGTTCCCTTCAATCATTATCTACACAGTAACTCCTAGTTGTTCATTTACTACAGATGTCTTGGAATAAATATTCTAAATTCTTCTTGATTTCTAAGTTGATATGGATGCCAGTTCCATTATAAAAAACACCTAGCTGAATACAAATCCATTTTTTTGAGCCTTAAGGTTCTAGTACTCTAGCCTCAGTTTAGGCTTCTAGGTTTCATAAAAAAATTAGCATAGTAATCCAGATATATATGCTAATTTGGTCTGAATGGCACTATATAAGGCTCTTTAGAATAGTTTTACTTCAAAATTAAATTCCTAAATAAGATACACAGTAGAGTTCTTTGTACACACTGTCACATCTCTTAATTCTTACACCTCTTGAGATTTAAAGCCATATTGATATTCTTTTGAATCTGTTTATAAAAATTCAACACTGAATGCTTCATAAAAGGAATGTACCACAGAATTGTATTTTATTATAATTTGTTTAGTTGTTGCTTGATTCCCTAGCCTTCAAAAGGACACTTATGTACACTATTCTGCGGTAAATTGTCAAATCAGTCCTTGAGGTTGTTAACTTCTGAAAAAGTTATCCTAAGCTTTTTAATTTCTTAGTTAAGATTACAAATAACAAAGTAAAAAGTGTATGAAATTTAAGATTTGGAAGACTATTGGTAACCAGCTCAACATTAAACTTTGAAGTATTACACATAAAAATTATTTTCTGAAAACCTGGTTTATGAAGAAAATAGCATACACAGGATGGATATCCCTTCCCCATTTGATCTATTCTTACTCAGAAAAGAGCTAATTATTACTTGTGATCCTAATAAAAGATAGTAGCATTTTTCAAATTCTTAACTACACCAAGCCACTTCTTTTCTCCTTCAACTAAACTGAAACACAAAGGATTCCTTGTTGTTATGTTAGGTATAGGTCATTTATAGGAGTAATGTGGATGTACACTTAAGACACAGGGCTGAGAACCCTGACATCAGAGTCCTGTTGCCTCTCCCTGTCCAAGAAACCTTTGGTAAGTCACTTATTTCACTTTGTGTCACAATTCACCTCTATGTAAAATCATTGGTAGGGCAGCACTCTCTTTGAACTGGGCACTACAAAGTCTCAAATCCTTTTTCAGTGAATACCACAGAAATAACACTGAAAAAACCTTACATGAAGCATTTAGCCAACCTTGTTACACCAGGGATATGGAGAGATATTTGAAAAAGAAAAACAAAAAACCCAAATAACAGAAAGACTGTATCTGATCGGACATTACAATTACTTGAATCAAAACATATAAAAGACTTCATATTGAAGTGAACATCTGAAACCTGATAAAACAAAAAAACCCAGAATACAGAAGCCCCAATGCAGCTTGTGTTGACTTATGGCTTGCATTTTTCAAATGAGAACACTCAGTTCGCATTTGAAAGAATTTAGAGCCAACTTACAGGAACTTCAAATGGAAAATCCAAATCCTTCATATAAGCTGATTTAGTACAGACATGAACAGTATTGACAGGCGGCCTCATAGAGAGCAGCTGACAGAGACAGATGACTCTGCATGCATGACTATAAAAGAATAAGACTGTAAAAACAAACTAGAACAGTTTTTTGAGATTTATTTATTTATTTATGATCATAGATTTGCAGTAATGTTGAGTCATATCACTACCTACTGTTACTGATGAATTTATGAATTATTACAGTTTTCAGCAAAACACCTTAAAAAGGCAAATAATTGCTGAGAATTTGTTTGTGAGTAAGCACAAGGTAACAGATTTTACGTGTGTATATACACAGTGCATGGCTTGCTAAGGGCATAACAGTTTGCAGAACTTTATTAAGATTATTTTAATAGTTGCATTATTTACGTCCCATTTTGCCATTGAGTTATTATCAGGAAATTAATATTTTAATATTAAATTATAAGAGCATGCATTACCCTGCATAACTATTGACAGCATGCAGCTCTTGAAATAATGCCACTTTCCCTAAATAACAGAAGTATTTTAAGTAGAAATTTACATACTTAACAAACAGCAAATCCTCTGTTTTAAAATTTTAAAACATTTTTATTTCTTTCTGCATTTCAAACAATTCAGCAGCAATTGAGTTTGTATCTCACAATGTAAGTTCACATGTAGCGTAGACCTAGATAATCTGAATTACTGGAAAGAAAAGATTCAGGTGTCTTAATTTATCTCTTCATCTTTAAAGCATAATTTTGTAACTATCAAAGTAACAAAATCATGTTTCTTCTATTTATTTCTGATAACCAGTATTATGTAGTTCAATGAAACCATCCCTTAGCAAATGCAGAAGAGCTTTCAGTATTGCTGGAGGACTATAAAGATTCTACCCAACATGTATGCTACAGATATCACTAGACTCAGTGAGTTTTGCAGCTACTGTTCTTCCAATAAGAAAGTCACAGCAAGCAATTTAAATTTGTTTGGTTTATTGAGCATACATAGCTACTATGAAGTATTAATGACATGGCACCCTAAGACAATTGTGAATCCAAGGGAATTCCGAAAATATGAAATTTTGACATTTTCTTGTATAGTCTTTTAACTCAGTTGGGGAAAAACCCATCACTGATGTGTAAATACACATGCTTCTTTGGTTTCTGAAGTGCAGAGTATCCCACAAACTCTAAATACAATTATGCAATTGCTATTTTCTTCTAGTACATCAAATTACATAAGAAGTAGTTCACTTGTAAAAATCTCTTTTTTAGTAATTTTTTTAAAATTACTCCAAAATTTATCTGCTTAGTTACAGCAATTTTGGCCTCCCAATATCCCTCTAATTTTTAAAAACAGATGTTTTATCTGTCTTTAAAGGACAATTTTCCTAGAATAATGTTTAGACCCTTATATTCTCAGGATAGCAGTAGTCATGGTGTTTCATTTCTTTAGTTTTGTAAACCTCTGTTTAAATTTCTTCAAACCTTTCACTGAGATATAACTTCAATTTTATTTCCTGTGTGACAGACAATGCCTGACTTACTCACAGTGAAATGAGCAAAGTACCTCCATGCACATCAGAAGAATTGGGGACTACATTTCACTATAAACTAAAATCTTATTTAGTTAATTAATTATTCAGTAAATACAACATTACTGAAGTTAAAATAAAAAGTCAAAGGATAAATACATTGAGAAATTACACTCTTTGCAACACACAAATACAGTTCCATATTTATATGCAATACAAGCAAAGACAAACTTCCCACTATCACTAAAGACGTTGGCCAACAATTTTACTCATATACAGTACAGAATTTACACTAATGTGTTTCTAAAATATGTAAATTTTCACGACCACAGAGAGGTACAACACAGAGACATTTATTTATTCTATGTAGTTAGAGCAGTTTAACTTTCTAGTCCAAACACAGTATTTCTTGCCTGTATCTAAAAATATATCTGTATAATTTAAAAAAAAATCTTATTCGTCCTGTTATAAAGTTCTAAAATGGAAAAACATTATAACTTCACTGTGATGCTATATTAGTATAGCATATGCAATGGTCCAGACCTAAAAGAAAGCCACAATGTTTGAGAGACGTCAGTATAGTTCTTCAAATGCTTGTCTTGGAATGGGTAACATTTATTGCTTTTGTTAGGAAACGTCATATAAGTAGTCACATTGTTGCAAAAAAAAATTGTTGACTTCACATGAAATTTAAAAAATATTTAGGACTGTAGAAAACTTCAATTTGTTTTAGTTCTCAATGGCTCTATCTGATGATAGAATGCTTCTGAAGATATTCCTCCATTATTTTGTAGTGTTTACACACATCATTTACAGAAACTTTCCTAGTTGACAGTAACTATCTGCAAAGAATTGGAAATACCTTTTAATCTTTCTCTGTTATTTTAAAAATATCCCACTTACTAAATATCTATTCTCCATTTCTAAGACAACTTTTCCACAGTTTCTCAGGATGAATGTAAAAGACAAGGGGCAATGGGTGCAAGCTGGGACAGAGGAAGTTCCACTTAAATATGAGGAAAAACTTCATGGCGAGGGTCACAGAACACTGGAAGGGGCTGCCCAGAGAGGTTGTGGAATCTCCTTCTCTGGAGACATTCAAAACCCGCCTGGACACGTTCCTGTGTGAGCTGATCTGGGTGTTCCTGCTCCGGTGGGGGGATTGGACTAGATGATCTTTCAAGGTCCTTTCCAATCCCTCATATTCTGTGATTTTGTGTAAAAGGAATAAGAATGCAGATAAACAGTTAAAAATCCCTCTATATCAAAGTAGTCACTTAGCTTCTCTCAGCACTGAACAAAATGCAGCCCTGGTTTCTCTTGCACTATTTTTGCACCACATTTTTGGCATTTTGCTTCACAGTTCATCCCTCAGGAGCAAAATCACACTTGGACCATCGCTCTCTACAACTACTTAAAAGGACATTGTGGAGAGGTTGGTGCTGGTCTCTTCTCACAGGTGATTAGTGATAGAACAAGAGGGAATGGCTTCAAGCTACAACAGGGTAGGTTTAGGCTGAACATTAGGAAAGAATTTTTCAGAGAAAGGGTGGTCAGACACTGGAATAGGCTGCTCAGGGAGGGGGTTGTGTCCCCATCCCTGAATGTATTTAAGAATTGTTTAGATGTGGTGTTGGGAGATTTGGTGTAGGAGAGGAATTTGTAGAGTAGGGCTGATGGTTGGACTCGATGATCCAAAGGGTTTCTTCCAACCTGAATGATTCTATGATTATGTGATTCTATGAAAAGAAGCTGGCAAAGCCAAGCGTTCAGTATGAAAGTCATCAAGTTCACTACAAAGGGAGGGACGAAAACTTCAGTGTCTTCTGCTTTAAAATGAAAACTGCCAGAGAAGTCTAGAGAAGAAAAGGCTGTCTGAAGCCAAGTATGATTACCTCTGCGGCATGAGAATCATATTAATATCAGCAAGACATCCCCACACTGGACAGAAGGAATGGGTTTGAAACCAACTGCGTGTGTGGGCAGAAATTGCTGCTGGAAAGACAGATATTGAGCATACTATGCAGTACCACAACCTTCTGATCTAGTAGGTCAGTGGCACTTAAGCTCTCCAGACTTTTATCTCCTAAAGTCAATAGAGAAGAAAAATTGAACTGTTCCTTGGAGGAAGACTCCAGCCTCCCTCAGTCCTATCCCCAATATCTGCACTGAAGTACAACAGAAGTTAAAAGTGTCTCTCTATCATGAAGAAAGTGACACTTCAATATTTGTAATATTCATTCAGGTGGCAGGCAGAAGGAGCTCACAATCCTTTGAATTTCCCAGTAACAGGAAAAAAAAATGGACTTTCCTCATCTCCTTAAAAGAAGGCCCTAGACACTTATCTTTAGGAATGGGATATACAAACTCTGGGTAGATGGTAGTTTCTCATAGCAGCCTGCATGGAGGTAACATTGAAGACTTACCTTCGTGTCATTGCATGACAATGACATTGTATGACAATGACAAAAAGAGGGTTAGTAACAGATGTTCCAAACATTAATTTTAAACATTTAGACTAGGGGGATGCCTACCCCCTTAGTTGGTACTCATAATTTTGGATCCCAGAAGGATCTTTCATGTAGAGGGAATGCAATGCAGCTCTTAAATTTAAGATTCTATTTAAGACAAGATAATTCCGTGTCCTTTGTTGGATCTGGTTTACATTCTCTCTGTGCCTTTTGAGTATCTGCAGAATGGGATGTCTCACGCAGGCTAAGGTGAGAATGCTTAAAAAAAAATAGTGGCAAATACTTCAGATAGTGCAATTTAAATGTTGACATTCAGGGTCCTATAAAACACCCAAATAGCTGGAGACAGGAAAGAACTGAGTGAATGTGTAGTGGTTGAAAAGATGCTTGGATGCTTCTTATCTCAGGAAGCACAGTTGAGGAAACCAGCTTCATCTTCTGTACTTTTCAGTAAGAAAGCAAGAAAGTAATCAGAGAATCACAGGTTCATAGAATAATCTAGGTTGGAAGGGACCTTTAAGATCATTGAGTCCAACCATCAACCTAACACTGACAGAACAATCACTAAACCATGTTGCTGAGCACCACCCTACCCATTTTCTAAATACCTCCAGGGATGGGAATTCCATCACTTCCCTGGACAGGGTGTTCCAATGTTTGACAACTCCTTTGGTGAACAAATTTTTCCTAATATCCAATCTAAATATCCCTTGCTGTAACTTGAGGCCATTTTCTCTTGTCCTATTGGATGTGACTTGGTAGAAGAGACTGACCTCCACCTCTCTACAATCTCCTTTCAGGTAGTGGCAGAGAGTGATAAGGTCTTTCTTTCTGGCTAAATAACCCCAGCTCCCTCAGCCACTGCTCATAAGACTTGTTCTCCAGACCCCTCACCAGCCTTATTGCCTTTTTCCAGACTCGCTCCGGAATTTCAATGTCTTTCTTGTGGAGAGGTTCCCAAAACTGGACACAGTATGCAAGGTGCTGAATACTGGGGGATGATCAGCGTTGCCTGGTCCTTTTCCACCAGGCAACTTTCCAGCCACTCTTTCCCGAGCTTGTACCACTGCATGGGGTTGTTGGAAAAAGTCACGAATCTATTGAATATGAATCTCTTGTAGTTACAACAGCAAAGTGAATATTGCCGCAGATCCTAAGTAAATACCAAAACATAAAAGACAAATTAAAAAACCAAAACCAAACAACACATGAAATTGCTCATGAGATAAGTCTATCAAAAGAAAAAGGTAACCCCTGGGCACCATTCATTACTTATCTACTTATTCTACTTCTGAAGTAATTCTGAATGAGAACTTAAATGCACATTTACTATTTCCTTATACACCAACTTCCACACTTGCCTGTTCTAAATTCTGAAGTTCCACAGCAGAAAGAGAGCAAGATGGTTTATATATAAATTCTGATTCTTCATCGCAAAATGTAAGTTAAAATTGAAATTGGCCTATCTCTCTGAACTTACGTTGTTATAGAAAAAACTTTACTGTTCCTTATTTTTCAGCTCTGGTGCTAGAACTGGAAGTTGGTTCTATCAGATTGTATTCTGCTATAGCTTCCGTCACCAAAGCATGATGTAGACACCTTGAAATTGCAGCAACAAAGCCACTCAGAAATGTGCTCTGCTTTGTACCACATGTTGTAATGAGTGAGTAAACAGGTCTGCAAATCTAATTCAGTACATGCAGACCCTGCCAGTATGGCATTTTGGTTTGTAAAAAACACAGAACATTTTAATGCTTTCTCTACGATGATTTCTATGTAGTAATAATACCTAAAGTTACATATGCAGAAGGATAAATCCATTACTGCACAAGTAAATGACTGAAAGTTTCATACATCATGTTGCAATACAGCAGCAGTCCAAATAAATTAAAGGCCACCAAAAGTGTTTTACACCCCACAGGTTTTCGATGTAATGAGTGAAATATGCCAGTATTGTTACCAAATCATGGAGCCACATGACCAAAGTGTGGCTGAGGCTGGTCAGCATCTCTGGAGATTGACCTGTCACCTCTGTACAAGCAGGATCACCTACAATAGGTTGCTCAGGGCCATGGCCAAGCTGATTTCAGTATTTCCAAGGAGGGATACCCCACAGCCTTTCCGGACAAACTGCAAGTATTTCTACTCACAGTAGAAATGTTTTGGATTTTTGTTTTTCCCTTCTGTTTAAATGGAATTCTGTTTAAATACAATTTTAGTTATTTGTAGCTGCTGATTTAAAACTGCTTAGAGAACATGTGTATTTTAATGGACTTTCTTATTAGCACTTATTTTCTCAAGCAAGTTTTCTATGTCCAGAAGGTTCAGTTCAAGCAGGGGCACGGTTTTTTTACCCGCATTTACCAAAGCATTTGAACATGTTTATGGTGATAACTGCTTAAATACTTTGTCAAATCACTTTGACAAAACTCTGGGGAAAACAGAAATGTAGCTTTTAATAACTCCATTAACTTCCTTGGTTTGCAAAACTGGGAAGTAGTATCCAGAAGAGACATAACTCCAAGCAATAGAGCATACTCTGCAATGTCTCTGCCACTTGCACAAGAGGTACCCAAGTTACAAGATAAGGATGTAACACAGAGCATGTGAAAATAAAATGAGGTAAACATACATTTGGGTTGCATGATATAAGACTAAGAAAAAGTGAAATATCTCTCAGTGGATTTTCCTGCTTTGGCTTGTAGTAACTATTCAGCTTATTTCAAGTTCTGTGAAACGTCTAGATGGACTGGGATTTGAAGGAAGCCCAATCCAAAATTTCAGAGCCTTCTCTGTACCCTTATTCATAGAGATGATGTTTACACAGTTTACTACTGTTTGACAATGATTGCTTGTAAGCTGAAATAGGTTTGTACGTGGTTATAACTGGCTGAAGATGAAAGTTGCATTTCCATTGTTCAATAACAATATACATTGAAATAAAGCATTGTAACACTCCCAAATATTTTTATCAGCAAGTCACAACTTCTAATTTTGAAACTGGATACACTCATAATTAGTTCATGCCAATCTATTCACAGTTGTATTTATCATGCTTGATTCCATTACGTGATGATTGCGTTTACCTGTACCCATTAGAGCTGAACAAGATAACAGCAATGGGAAAACAGCCAACCCTTATCCCCATAGCATGCTATGATATTATTTAGCTTGTATCATTTGACTGCCATTTCATTCACAAAATGAGCAGCTAGATGCTACTGGTTTCTACACAATTTTCCAATAAATCAACTGTTATACAGTCCTCATAAACCTACTGCCTCACATATGAAAAAGTAGGTATTGGAAGAAAACAAGCTGTCAGACTTGTCCAATTCTTTTGCGCACTGCATCAAGCAAGGAATATTTCCAGACGGAAAACTGCATGCAAAATACTTTTAAAGGTAATGCATCCTTGGGCTTGCTCTCCTAATACAGTAAATAAACACTGCCAGTCACTCACTCTGATAGTTGCAAAATCGTGGCTCAGAGAAGAGCACATTGCCTCTCTCTCTTTTTGTTTCTAGTCAGGCTACTCACTTGAACAAAGCAAAAATGAATTCCCAACAGTGCTGAGGCATGAATAGAGGTATTGTTCTCACAGGGGCCTGAATATCTCTGAAATATATCAGAGAATTAGCTTGTGATTTTTTTTCTGCTTCCTCTTTAAAGTGTTTTGAAATGACTAATACATTACCAAAAAGCGGCTTCTTACATCTCATGCAGACTAATTCCCCAGGGCTCCCATTATGTCGGCAGCCTAAAATGATCAGTTAACAGAGCGCGTTAGCAGCAGTGAGGGGGTGAATAAAGTACTGAGGGAAGGGAAAGTAGTGTTCTATGGCTTGCCTCCCTCCTCTTTTAGTAGCATGTCAAACATAATTATACTCCTGTCATCTGCACCTACAAGACAGGATTTTAGTTATGATATCTTGCCTGGCATGTAGCTGCTGTTGACAGGCCCCTGTGACCCTGTTCCAAGCAGTCTGACTCTACAGATGACAGGACGCTGGCCTAGATGCAAGAATTAACCTTCTGAGGCAGAAAAGGCTCCACCAAGGGAAGAGTATAAAATGCCAGAGAAAGGCAGGTCACCTTGTGGCCTGGTTGGTTCTTGGTTAGTGGCTGCAAGAGACTTGATAGCACGTTGCATGTGTACTGCCTAGAAAACAGTTGCCACCCATGGACCAGGGCATGCTTCAAGGCACCAGACTGGGCAGCTTTGTGCTACCTGCACCCTTCTACTCAAGTAAGCTGCTCTGTGAAACACACATAAGATGCCAGACAACCAATAGGCTTTCCCAGGAGTATGAACACATCATAGCGGTAAAGCTGCAAACATGAATTATGTAACTCAGGCAGGGTGGAAGACAGTAAGCTAACAGAGAGAAGTTGCTTTTCAAAGAAATTGTCCATTTCCCTCACAGTCTTCCTCAGCTTTTAGGCAGAAAAAGAACTGAAAAATTCACCAAAATTTTAAAATGTTTTTGTGCCTTCTGGAAAAAGAAAAAAATAGATTACTCCATCTACACTGAAACAATGTCTATGTATTTCCCCATTGCCCTGCTACAGTTACTACTGGGTTTTGTTTTTTTTTTAATTAAGCAAAAAGCAAAACATTCATTCAGATGTCATAGAGACCTCCAATGCCTTAAGAAAAATATGAATGTTTGGTTTTGGGGTTATAGAGCAAATTTGGCTCTAAGCAGGAACCTCTCTGGGTTTACAGGGACTGAGATTTTGCAAGTCATGCACCTAAGCATGGAAAAATTGCTTTTAAAATTCCCTGATGTTTACCTTGTTTCACTGATGGCAAGTGCATTATAAAAAAGAAGCAGCAGTACAACAATACAAATTTTATTCACTCGCTTTACAAACCTGTCTTCTGAGCATGTGAGGCTTCTAAGGATCAATGACAATGAAGAGCTGCATTCCATATGACACGCTTGAAACTGTGTTCAGTGATCTGCCAGTTTACAGCACGCTATAGACTGAGGAAAACAAAGTCCTACAGGAATGCGTCAGACCTAGAATTACCCACAAGGTCATGAAAACACAACTGATGGAATGTTTGCATGAGAGCTACACTCGAAATTCTTACATCTCAGCTCAGGTCAACATACAAGAGACTAAGGAGCAGCTGGCACATCAGATAAGAGAAATGAGATGAGATCAGAAGCACTTTCTGAGCTAATGTTTCACGTTCATCAGAATTAGATAGCTTTCCCTGGAGAAGCTATTGACACTAATTCCTGGCAGTTAGGCAACCACATAAAGCAGTGGGTCTGATTTTCTTTGGCAGGTTCATTATGCAAGAGTATAAAATACCAAAAATAAATATTACAGAGAGGCACATGATGGCACAACACGAGTTGGAAAATCCCACAAGAACTCCCAAGAGTCAAGTCATGAGCTGACTGTGCAGGTGATTCCAAAGAAGCAACAATAAAAGCTTTATGCACTGCTACCATTTGTTTTTTGCAAGATGTGTTATACAGGAAAATAATTCAGGCAAAGTTGAGAATTCGTCAACTAAGTATGAGTGAGTTTATCGTGCATATTGTTCTAAGATCAAATTTAATACTTTACTCAAAAGACTTGAAACATAAGAATTCCAACCCTCCTTTAACAGATATTTAAATTGCATTTTAATATGCAAATATTGCAATTCTAAAAGTAATTTAGGTTAACTCAATCCACATATTACTGTAATTGCAAGGGCAAATAACACATTGCAATTTAAAGGAAGAAAATATTTCTGTGGTCATTTTGAAATATTAGAAGGCCTTTGACAATGGGAACCCGATAACCTTAGTATTCTCATAAGAAAAAACAATGAATATTAGTATGATTAGAGCACTCAGGGATACTGATTAACATACTCATTATGGATTAAGTAGTCAAACAAACACAACTGAATTACAAACCGTATGTGAAGGACAAAAACTCATCAGAAGTCTCATTATCCTGTGTCTTTGAAATCACCCTGTATAGAAGCATGGAAAACCTGAAAGACAGGAAACCGTGACCTGATTATTGGAAAGCTGAAGACCGAGCTTCTGGTCAGTTAAAGGAAGCTGGAAACTACAGAAATAAACTCAAAGTCAAAGGAGGACAGGGTTAGTAGGGTGTCTAAAATTACAGAGGACACCAAGGTGGTCCAGTATAGTCACCATGAAAAATTATAATAGTTGAAAGACATTGATGACTGACATCAAAAAGTCTTTCTGTTTACAAGCAAAACTACTCTTCCTTACAGACATATATGTATGCCTTCTTTCTCACTGGCTACGTAATTGAACTAATACAGGCTCTTTGAGGAATAACCCACCTAGTGGTCCATAGAAACCTCTGTCTAATAAAACTGACCATGGAATAATTATTTATAAGGCACTAAAGGCTGGTGTATTGCAAACACGGACAGATTATTTGATAAATGAAGCAAATATGTGTTCATGCATCTCATTTACAGACTGGAACACTTTGGTTTTAAGAGTCTTGACTATAATCTTAACACTGGCCTCAGAGAGGCATCAGTGTCCTCTGGTAATTTTCCATCTGCTTTCCACACCTTGGTGCATCCAAGAGTCTTAAATATACATGATGAGTACTGAAACATCACTCCTTAGTGCCAGAGCTCCTGTTTCTTAGAATCTTACCTATTTTATCCAAACTGCATATGAAGACTATACAGAAGATCCCAAAATGAGTTGTGCAGATTGTCTGACCTCTCAGGCCTGTGATTGTCCTTTAATATCAATGTAATAAAGAATGCATTTGGCACTGATGTTCTTGCAAGTCATGTATCAAATATGGGTAAGACACGAAACATGTTCAAAGAGTTCCAGGAAAAAAAAAAAGGTTGCTAACCACTTACTAGGGTATTTTGCCATTGAGTTTAATATACCATATAGTGTTTTTATTATTGAAGTACTTTCTTAAACTTCGGTAAGATTTTTAAATGAACGTCACAATGTGAATGCTTAACATCCAGCTGGGTTTGACAGATGTCCAACTGCCTTATAGTAAGTATATAAAAATTTCCATGTATAAGCACTGTCCTTAAGCTGAGTTCTACATGCTCAGAATAGAGGTTGCTAAGAGTGTAAGATGACAAAAAGGGCTCCTTAAAGTTGGAATGGGCACAAGTACTCCACTGGATACATGGTTACATTGAGTTTTAGAATAAAGTCTTGCCTTTTCAGAGGCACACCAGATCACCTAAGCACAGTGACACAACTTAGCTGTTATTTATTCCCCATAAGCACATTCGAAGATTAATACAAAGTAATAGAGATTTAAAAATTAATGTAAACATTGCAGATATTTGATAATCAGGGGCCAAGAGTACCCATTATTGGAAAAAAATGCTCTTGAGGTTGTGAAATACAGCTCTGCATCTATCTTCTCTTTTTTCCTCAAGTACAACATCAGTGAAAAACCAGTTCTATTACTAAGAGAAAAGGAAGAGAAAATGGGAGGACATTGAAAAGATCCACTGAATGTAAGGCCTTCAAACCAGATGTCAGTAAAAAAAATTAAAGTTGAAAACCCTTGTTAACTTTGATGGGATCATGAAGTTGAAAATATTTTTTCTTTTAAAATATCAATTCAACCATAAGAAAACAAGGAAAAATTAAGAATTACTCAATAAATCAATTTGATTGATCAAACACAAAGTATAAGACACTGACTAGAGAAGTGTTATAGACTTCCTCCAAAAGAAATGCAATCAATATAACAAAGCCCTCTATCTCTTTGAAATAGAATTTCCCTAATAAAAGTAAATATAACGGTAAATCTTTTATCTTATCGTCTGTCAGTTCAAGGGCTTTTTTTTTCTCTGAGAATAAGCAAATGTTATGTGACAGCATTAATCAAAGTGAGATCTGTATGTTCAAAGCAAACTTTCTCCCCTAGTTTTAACTGTTCACCTTAAAATAACAGTATGCTGAAACAACATCATCCAATTTTTTCTGATGTCAACATTCTTAAATTATTATCTTAATGATTTCAAAGTGCTGTTAGCATTAACAGCAGTATGTATCCTAAACCAAGTAATTTACAAGCTTCATGGCTTAGGTCATAGGTCCAGCAAAAGCATTTAACCTAGAATAAACCAGCCAGTTGCTTTCTCAAAAGGAAATGTAGGATGAATAATAACTTTTTATACATACATGTAAAATTAATTTGATGATAACTTCCAGCTCACTTGGACAATTCATAATGGCTGTTCTCTAGAGATTGACTGGGCTAAAGTTACTAAAGACTGGGGCTATACATTACCACATTTCTTTGCTATGCTTTAAAGAGTTATTGGTAGGCAAACTGCATCCCAGCAGTTTGATACTCCCAGCAGAGGAGTACTCTCTCTTAAAAACAGTAGAAAGTAACTTGTTAGA
>VXBJ01005368.1:36642-60061 GCA_013400055.1 Nycticryphes semicollaris | reverse complement strand
GCCCCAACCCACGTGCAGGACCTCACAGTTGGCCTTGTTGAACTTCATGAAGTTTGCATGGGCCCACCTCTTGAGCCTGTCCAGGTCCCTCTAGATGGCATCCCTTCCTGCCAGCATATCAACCACACCACACAGCTGGGTGTCATCAGCAAATTTGCTGAGGGAGCACTCAGTCCTGCTGTCCAAGTCAACAACAAAGATGTTAAACATTGCCAGTACCTATAATGACCTCTGAGGAATGCCAAACATCACTGGTCTCTACTTGGAAATGAAGATGTTGACAGTGACTCTTTGAGTGTGGTCATCTAGCCAGTTCCTTATCCACCAAGTGCTCTATTCACAACTGTCCAATTTAGAGATCAGGATATCGGGCAACACATTGTGTAACACTTCGCACAAGTCCAGCTAGATTATTTCAGTTCCTCTTTTCATATCCACTAATGCTGTAATGACATAATAGATTTGTCAGGCACAGTTTGCCTTTAATGAAGCCATGTTTGCTGTCACCAGTCATCTCCTGATTTTCCACGTGCTTGAGCAGAGTCTCCGGGATAATCTGCTCCATGATCTTGCCAAGCACAGGGATGAGACTGACTGGCCTCTAGTTCCCCAGGTCTTCCTTTTGTCCTTTTGTGAAAAAATGGAGGCTATTCTCCCCTTTCTCAGTCAGTGGGAACTTCACCAGACTGCCACAACTTCTCAAATATGATGGGTAGGGGTTTAGCAACTTCATGCACCAGTTCCCTCAGGAGCTGTGGATGCATCTCATCAAGTTCTATAGACTTGTGCACTTTTATGTTCCTTCAATGATCTTGAACCTGAACTTCTCCTAAAGTGGTTCTTCATTCTCCCAGTCCCTGCCTTTGACTCTGTGACTTGGATCGTGTGGTTAGAGCTCTTGCCAGTTAGGACCAAGGCAAAAAAGTCATTATCTCAGCATTGTCCCAGGTGACCAGGTCTCCCAGTAAAACATTTTCTGCATGTTTTTAGTTTTGGAAAAAAACTGAAATCTGTTATGTTTTAAGTGATGTATCAATTGTTATGATATTCTTTGCCATTCAAGGGATCAGGATTATATAGTTTTTATGGGAGTTTTGCAAGCTATAGCCACACAGAACATGAACATGATTTCTTATCAGCTAGATATTTCTATCCAAATATTGACTCTGTATTCAGATAAATATATAAATACTGAATTTGTTACTTTTATTTTCAGAAGTGTTCTAGTCTCAAATACTTCAAACTGTTCTATACTTTTACAGGAAATTTTTACCATTAAGTGCAATAAAGCTGAAATTACACAATTCTGTTCCATGTTTTTACTGAAGCTTCATAAACTTGCCCAGAAGTTTGCAGGGATTTTCCCTTTTTCTAAATATGTAAAACTTCTGTTTATTTAGAAGATTTAAGTCTGATTTCATTCAGTATTATCCTCCTAGCCAAAAATAATGTTTCTGTGAGTGATTCTTGTACAGTTTCTTTTTTAACTGATGTGCTTAGTCATGATAATAATATATGTGAAATATAAAAGCTGGAAATTATTAACAATTATGGAAAAATAGTGAATTTGTGCATGACAATTTTTAAGTGGATGAACTCTCTGGAATATGTATTAACAAATTAAACTTTAAAAAATGGTCTTGCACAGACAAAACTCTAAAAGTCAAGCTTTCCAGTTGATAATTGCCTTTTAAATTTCTCTTAACCTAGAATAAAACCAAAACGCTTATGTTATATTTAAAAAGCAAATATAATAATTAAAAGCTGTAATTGGAAAAAAAAAATTTAGAAAGTCAATTGCACTGGAGTTCAGAGTATCTTTAACTGCAAATTAAGCAATTTTCCTGCCCAGCTGTCCACTGAATATCAAGTTGATCAAGTAGATTCATTCACAGTATATATAAAAGTATATGTAAGGAAAGAAAACCCAAACCCTTTATATATTAGCTCTTACCAAATGCAGTAACCAAATCATGAACTGAAGCCATAACAGGATATTTTGGCAAAAATTCTCTAGTGCTTAAGTGATTATTTGACTGCTAAAGAAATGTAGTTCTAAATTAAGTGGTTTACTTTTAAGGAGAAGTTATAGAGAAAATTATAATTTTAGAGGTCCATAGCACAATAATTTAAATTACATCTTTGTTTATACATAGGACTGTAAAATAGGAGTTGTTCAGGAGAAACCTTAATAATATATTTCCATTTCTTAATTTCTGATTGAAGGATTGTATCTTCTCATTTTTCAAAGTTTCTCTGTATATATTTAAGCTTTGTACTAAATTTTTGTTTGGACTTTTGTACTGAGAAATGTAATGGAACAAGAAGATTTCTGTTTTGGGGAATGTAATAAAATATCCTGGTCATCATTGCCTATTTTATTGAAGACGGTGTGGTAGGAAAGCCGAAGCTGTGACAAAACAGAAGTAAGCCAAACTGATGGCCTTCTATCAACTAAATCTATCTCATTCATATTTTTATGTCATACCCTAAATAACTAAAGTAGGTGATGTTAAAGAGGGCTTAGAGAAAGAAAGGGCTGCATTCAGCAGAAGAACCCTTTACTCTAAACCTATTTAACAGCCAAAACACAATGACAGAAGAGCAATAAGAGTGAAAAAGGATCAGAGGATTTATGGCTATTAGTAAATCACTAAATACGATGACTATAGCATACTCATCAGAATTAGCAGCAGACTTATCACCAACAGCAGTGCATGGGAATATTTAGGCAGATCTGGGGACACTTCATGCTGCCACCAGTTCATGGGTGTTCATCCAGGTTAGAGTAGCCTGTTTGTATTCTCAATAGATAGCTAAATTCAATCTTGTTACGGGCAAAACAAACACATTCTTTGAGCAGGCTAATCAAGGAATCACTATTAGTCCAATTACAGTAGTTTTAACTTTTGTAGTTCAAGTTGTATACAGTTAAAATGACATGCACAAACTTCTAGTGTCCACCCATTTCTTTGGTGTTATAGTCACACTTCTACAGACCCTCTGGATCTCAAGGTTGATGGCTTCAGTTTGGACTGAGGGGAGGAGTCTTGCAAGCCTTTAGCATCCTGAGTCTCCAGGCAGACCAAGTGAAGTCCATACAAAGCCTGGGATGTCCAGACGCCTGTCTCACCAGCTGGGCATAAAGCCTGTGGCTCAATACAAGCAATGGCAGCCCTGTTTACTTTTGCTCTTTTCAACTACGCACCTCAGAAAAGAGTATTGTAAGGAGAGGCCCAGGAGTACAAGACAGTCTATAGACCTATCTACTGCTACTCAGTGTATCTCAGCAGGTAAGGATCAGCTGAGGAGTGAGCTAGCAGTCTGTTTCTGGCATACTCACATGTCCCCATAAAAAGTCTGAATTCTCCAGGTGGAGACATTAGCGCTGACACATTAAGGTTGTGAAACCTCAGGAGGCCTGAGAGAGCAAAAAAACATATCCAGAGTAGCAGAAAGTCTTGAGTGGCACTCGATAGTACTGTTAAGGTGTAACAGTTTTTAAGAAACCACGTAGCATAACTCTTAAGTTGCAGTCGGGGAGCAGCAAGGGCTGGAGGCTGCATCCCTAGTGCTTTCTGTTTGGCAACAGAAACAGAGTGGGCATTTACAGTCTTGCTGAAGGACTGCTATAAGAATAGGGAAGATAACAGAAGCTGCTATAGAGGGCAAGAAAGAGAGCAGTGGCCAAGGCTTGGAGGCATTATAGGTACATCACAGTTAGACTCATGAACATGAGGATGGCAGTACATTCATGACTAGGTTTTTGTCAGCAGCAGAACTTGCTGTTGTACAAGGGCAGGGGAGCTGGGCATGGTAGGCAGCAGCAAAACAGGCCAGGGGACGTGAGCTTGATGCAGCTCCCAGGGGGAGGCTGCCCCAGGAGGCTCACACAACTGTGCTCCCAGGGCAGCATGTCTGTAATGCTGGTATGAGCACAAGCAGGGAAAGCTGGAGGAAGGATGGGTGGGAGGAAAGAGTTTGGTGGACTGGAGACCCTGACTGATCTGATTATCATTAACTCATGTTACGCTTATTTGTTCAACTTTTCTTGGACAAGATCCTATTAAATAACTCCAGATGTGCATATCCCCCACCTGTTATTTCATTAGTTGCTATTAGCTGCTTTTCTTCTTTTGTTTCACAGCATTTCATAGATGAAAATGACGAACACTGGGGACACACACACACAATTTTTTAACTGTGTCTGTTTCAGTGTTCTATCATTTTGCCTCCAACTACAAGCCATTAGCAATCTTAATTCAACCTTAGATAATGTTTTAGGTCATCCAGCATTCAGCTCACACCCATGCAGATGCAGGAAATTTAAGTAGTTGTTAAAATTTATTCTGACTTTAAAAATATTTCAGAACCGGTGCGACACCAAACTTTTTTCATTTAACAATTATCTAATCCTTCACAAGCAAAGAATTTTAAATTAAATCCTACTGAGAGATGTGTTCCCTTGGGGAATAATGTATATAGCTTAATGCACCGGTTTCTGGGGAGCATTTGAAAGCATATGAAAACCATAGTGTAACTTGTATAACTGTGCATTTGAAATACATGTTTAAATGTGTAAATCCCCAAAGAGAAATTTAAAATGTCCAGAAGAAAGGAAAATTAAGTTTTCAAGAAGGTTTTTAGGGTAAAATTACAAATTCTCAGTTCAAGTATGCCAGAAGTAGGTATCCCACTGACTGAAGGCTAACCTGAAATTTACATTGAGCAAGGATTTTTTTCCTTTGACTAGTCTCATTTCATACACTTTTCCCACTCTAATAATCACCCTGGCATCAAGACACCTGTGTGAGTAGGAGCACTGATATGTGTATTCTCCTTCAAGAATGTCTGAACTCTTAATGACTTCAATATTATTCCATAAATGTAGGTGAAAGTGCCTAAGAAGTACATTTCAGAGGATGTAAAGAGACAGTATGCATTGATGTTAATAGAATTATTGTGTGCCTCTAGTAGCAGATGATGTGATGAATTCATTATGTGGAAACAGAAAAATCAGATAGTCCTAAAAATTTGCTAATTTTCAGGATTTGTTAGTCTAAGCTAGGTGAAATACATTTAAATTTTNAGATATTATAAATTAATATTAAAATTATTTACCTTAAAACAGCCATCTAAATCTTTTTATGAGATGAAACAAAAAGATGTTTTATATTTTTATAAAACTCATTATGGGATTTATTTTTCAGGGGCAACATCACTGTAAGGTGTGTTACATATGAAATCTTTTAAAATTCAGTTCGTAAAAACAGCCTGCCCAGTTTACATTGGATGGCAACATGCAAATTGTGATCTAACATCACATTTAATTGATTTACCTGTAACATTCAGCTAAATCCACAGTACCAAACCCAGCAATGCAGTGAATGTTTAAGGAGAAAGTAAGAACTAAATACCGTGGCAGTTATGAAAAGTAAATTTTTACCCAATCAGCCAACCTGCTGGTATACTACTAACATCAAGTCTGAATAAAACTTGAAGGTAGTGTTCACCCATGCATCACCCTGCATGCTACTGTAATTTCACAGAGACTCAGTCTGTCTTTCAGAACTAGATTAAGCATTCCAAAATTCTGGATTTGACCTTCAGAAATAATCTGATCAGTGAAATCTGTAGGACACTTGTCTGCTCCAAATATGTGGAGAGAATAATGAAAGAAAAGGGGAAAGAGGAAAAAAAGCAGTTTCAAAAGAAGGAGTTATTTGTATCCTACCCCATACTTGTACTTACTCCTGTTAACTTTCTGAATTCATCCTTTATGTTCAGATGGTTGTGAAGACAGGTCCAGCCACATTGACATGTTACATACTTTAATTTTTTTTATAAATACATATTTTGGCATAATTTGCACAAGATTTTCCTGTGTAATATTTCAAATTCAATTTAATTCGCTTTTATTTAATTTCTCTATTGAGAATGGGAAAACTATAAAAGCAGCTTTATTTCAAATCTAAATATCTGAATGAGAACTTTTCAAAAACTTTCTGTAACAGTAAGTTTGCACTCCGTGTTGTAAATATTAAATTCAATTCAGATGTTGAAGCAATAAGCTTTTATCTTTAATTAATTAAATACATGGGTGTCACTTTACAATTCTGATAGTTAAAAATAATTTGGAAGCACGAGAAAGCAGTCTGCTATTTTTCTATAATGCCATTTTTGTTCGAAAAATAAAATTAAAATTAAATTTGTGTTGAGTGTAGCTTTTTAGAAAACATGAATTAACATGTCTCAAGCTAACAATTTTATATCTTTCTAAAATAGATAATAGCTGGAGAATTTTCTAAGTTCCTATTTCAGGTAATACAATTGTTCTATGTCCAGCTATTTGAGATAGAACAGATGGTATAAAAATGGTATTCACGTAATGAACTAAAGAAACACACTGCTTCTGAGAGATAACGGTGGCTGCATGAGGTCTCAAGTGTACAAAGTTAGCTGCAATTTCACTTGGTCTTCCTAATGCTTGAAAGTTTAAGGAGAGGCCTTTAAATTGCACTGATAAAATGAGAAAAAGAAAACAACGAAGCAAACTTTAGCAAGGGTTATTATCCTTTCCACATCCTGTGTGATAGGATGAATCTAGATTTTTAAATAATTGGTTTCTTTCACCAATATTTTGTTTAGCTTTGTATTCAGACATCGGTACACTCTGGAATTACCTAACTTGCTGCTACTGCTTTGGTCTTCATCTGCTTGCAAGCTAGCACTTGATTAACCAGTTAAGTTAATTAAGACCACAAAATTTTTCTTAATAATGTATTTAGGGAAATGTTTACTTATTTCATAAGACAAATACTTGAGAATCTGTTTCCCTTTTCCCCATCTTATTTATTTAACAGTATTTGTTTTCAATAAAAAAATTGAAAGTGCAATTTTGTCTTGCAAAAACTTCTTACAAAAAAGAACAAAGGAGTTGAATGCATAAAGTATCTTTCAGTTATCTATTAATTGATTTTAATTTATAGCTTTTAAAGGCCTAAGAACACCTTATGGTTAAAGGTGAATGTTGCACTCAGTCATAGCATTGGTCATTACCCCGTGATTTCAACATAAACTGAAAGCACAAGCATCAGATCTAGTCTGTGCTATGAGTCAGTAGGGCTTAGATCAGTATCTGTGTCTCAGGCAGCTGCAAAGCAGCTGCCCTGTTAAACTGGAAGCGGTGTGTTAAGAACTTTCCTGTGCTCCAGAAACCTGAATGATGTGATGTGATGTGACCAACAGGAGAAACTGGCCTTTTCAGTGCATGTCTCTGGATAAGACAACTCCACCACAACTTCATACAGATTATGACAATGAGAAGGGGTAGCAAGCAAAGGCAGGTTGTCTACTCCCCACCAGTTAACAGAGCAGTTTAGGAGGTTCAGTTCTAAGGCACAAGCTAAAGGGAAGTTTGAGCATGTTGCTGTCTCAAGTGACTGGAGGAGGGCAAAGAGTATGGTTGCTTGGTTATTGGTCAGGTGGGAGTCTGGTATTGGAATATAGGTTAAAAAAAGCTCAAAAAAATACAGTTAATAGTATTAAAAGATACTTTTAGTCCTCAATAAAGAAAAGGACAACACACAATAGATGTAAGCAAATTTATGTATATGTAATCATGGAAGTGATGAGAGAACTGCATATTGTATTCTCATCCACATAAAAAATGAATTTTGTTTGGACATAAAAGCAGCTGAGACATCAGGGTTGACAACTATTGCAGGAGCACCAAATGCTCCCATCATCATCAGACGTAACATCATGTCCTCCACCTTCCTAGTGGCCTGAATCTTCAAGGATTTCCATCACTGCCCTGACAGTTTCCTAGGCTCTGTACTCTTCAGATTTTTGCTGCAGAAAAGCTTTGAGCTGTATCTTGTTAACGCTTGCTAACATTATCAGAAACATTGAATGTATTGTTTTTACTGAATTCTCTTCTTAAGCAAGTACTAAGCAATAAAGCCAGTAAAATGTTATACAAAATATACACATTGTTGTTACTTGAATAAAAATTACTTTTACACCAATACTAAAACCCAGTTATTACATATGCTATGAAATTATCAAAATGGTTTTTAAATGCTATTCATGCTGTTCATAGCAGTGTCTTTCAATAGTGCTGCATTTATTTTCTTCCTTTAAACCAGAGTTGGCTTAGCCAAATTTTTTTAGCCACAAGGAAGTAATTTTCTCCTGTTTCAACATTCCATGCCTGTTCTCAGAAATCTCTTTGGGTTTCAGTTGGCTTGAAACTGGAGGTAAGGTTGAGTAGGTTTGTTCCAGCATAGCCAGTGTAATTTCACAAGAGCTACTTGGGTCACAGCCAGAAGTGGAGAATGTAAATACAAAAGATCAATACCACTGCTTGGAACACTGCTTTAGAAATAAGTTATTATGTTGGTGTCCAGTTAAAACAATTACCTGAAGATTTAAAGGCAGTAAACCATAGTAAAGCCAGAGTAAATAGAGTATCTCAATGGCACTATCTTCATTTGTATCCTCTGACACTCTAGCCAATGGCATTGTCAAGACAGACAACAAGCTGACTCAAATTCAAGACAAAGGAAACTTAGCATAGGTGTATAATTTACATATTTGATTTATTATCTTAGAACAAAATTATGTTGCTGGACTGGATGCTATACTTTTGTTACTGTGTTTAAGCTACTAATTGAGTTCAAATACACAGACAGACTATTGCCTAGAATACATTATTAGCTAAGATAATGTTCTAAAGAAACACACATGGAAGTCTGCACTTGACTAAGTTTCTGAAATAATTTCTCCTTGGACACTAGAGCACGTGTCCTGGTTTCCCAGTGTGTGTTAGGCATTACATTTACTTAACAGAATCTAACCAACAGAAATACCATCGTTGGGAAAGGTTCCTGTTCAATTTGAAAGTTCCCAGGACAGGTGTTACAGTGAGACTGGCAATAATTTTCTGCTCAGTCCCTAGGCAACACATTTGTTAAAATACACACTTTTCTGCCACTGCATGCGAATAAAACTTCTAGAAGGTTTTGTTTAGGAGCTTGGTATAGAAACTGTACTACCATAAAAAATATTTTACATTTATTATTGTCATTGTTTCAATTGACAAGTGCTATTTAGCTACTATTGTGTATTTTACAAGGTTACACAAAAAGTGATTAATTAACTGGCAGTTCTAATAAAGGTGTTTTTTAAAAACCACAATGTGTGGTATGTAATAATGCCATAATTAAAAGTAAACAAAAGGGCATGAGAACTTTGGGCATGACCCCAGATTTGTTTATTAAAGGAAAGCGTAGCAGTTTAACAAAAGCATTTTCTCTTCTACTACTGCTTTCTGCTCCTTTTTTCCTTTTCTGCTGTTGTTTGGATTTTAAAACTAATTTCTTGATAGAAACCCTTCCAAGGAAAGAATGGGGCAGTGGGGGACAGGTGTAATGGCCGTGGGAAGAAAAGATCTGGCAAAGCTCTGCCAGCAGCAGAAGGTAACTCGTCCACAGCATCTGGGCTCACCTGCAGCCTCTTTCTCCTCCCTTCTCCTACAGTTCTTCCTCCAGGTCAGAGCCCAGTAAGTGACAGAAATTCCCATGGGACAGGAGCTGAGGATAATACCAGGCATGGCTTGGCAGACAGGGTCTGTCCCACAACCCCAGTGAGGAGCAGGAGGCAGCATGGACAGCCCCAGCCCTGGGAATTGGGCACTTTCCTGGGGATGGGGATATGTGCACTGGGGCTCAGATTGGCACAGACCATGTATGTGTTGGGCAAGGCCATGGGGATCTGGAGAAGGTGCATGCTATGGCATCACTGGGATAGGGGCTGGTGGCTCCAGGGGGCTGAATTGGAGTCCTGGCCCATGGGCAGGTGAGAGGAGCCTCAGGAAGGCAAGGCAGTGACAACCAGGGCTGGCAGTGTCCCTCAGGGCACTGACAGCCAGTACAAAGAGTAATAATGCATATTTCTTTTCAATAAAAGCCACTTATGATTACTTAAAGCTTTTTGAAGACCACTGTTATGGAAAAGCAAAAATTCCAAGTGCTAGGCTAGCTCCATCTTTGCTGTGCCTGTCTTGGATCTTTACTGATCTGTACAAGCACAAGCTCCTCCTCTAAACCGGAGTTTAAAGTCAGATTTTTGTGTAGGCCTCTCTTATTTTCTGTTTTCAGGAATTAGTAATTGCACATGAACTAGAATGTTAAAATAGCAGTAAGACCAGATGCTGATTTCAAATGACCTAGTAGCAAGACAAACCTTACTTTTTTACGTTGACATTTGCATTGATGGAAACACATTTGGTGAATATGGAGTTGCCATTCACAAACAAAATTTCTGTCCTCAGTGGTTTCAGTAGCAACTGAGGAAAAAGATGAAAATGGAGAAACTAAATACTAGAAATTTCTGAAATTTTACAATCTGACGTCTTCCACCCAGCTGTTACTTTTTCTTACAAATGTTTTAGCATATGAGGTATTAATATTTTGTTAAGCAGTGATTCATTAAGGAAGATTTATTAAAATTATAAACTGTTCCTTGTTGCGAGGATTAGAACCAAAGCCATTTACTTGACATGTATGACACATTACTTTTTGAATAAAAGGAAACTGTAAATGATGCATTGCTAAATTTGTTGCACTTAAGCCAGAATTTCACTCCAGAACTAAGAAACTGCATCCCTCCCTTCATTTTCTCTCTCTAACACTCCCTCTTGTATGTCCACATGAAATAGAGAAAAGCAAATTCCTTATCTTTTCTCTAAAATCCTCTCTGCTCCCATTCCAAGTTACAATGTCATTTTCACTTGCATCCAAAACTGTGAGGAAAGTGTTGTTAATTCATTTCCTATCCTTTCTTATGTTCATGGGTTCATGGACTGTAGCCCTTAGAAAATGTTGTTGACAAGATCAATTTCTGGCCTGTCAGTTAGACTGTAACCTTTATCTGAATAACTCTACTTGATTCTTATTTTCCTCAAACCAGAGACCTCTTTTTCTCTTCTCTTCTCTTCTCTTCTCTTCTCTTCTCTTCTCTTCTCTTCTCTTCTCTTCTCTTCTCTTCTCTTCTCTTCTCTTCTCTTCTCTTCTCTTCTCTTCTCTTCTCTTCTCTTCTCTTCTCTTCTCTTCTCTTCTCTTCTCTTCTCTTCTCTTCTCTTCTCTTCTCTTCTCNAGAACATACCTATATATATATATATAATTTATATTAGTTAAGTAGATAAATTGGATACATCGGCGCTAACTTAATAGAATTAGGACATGAATAAATTTTGTAATTTGTATGTGAAGATTGTAAAACAATCCCTGTGTATTTTTTGCAGTCTTCATGTGAGTAAGTGTATATAGAATTTGGTAACATGCTAAAAACAAAATGCTAGAGTAGTCTGGTTAAAGAGATACAGAGACTTGTGCTTGTGTCCCATGCCTCTGTCTTTGGGATCTCAGAAGTTAGTAAATATCACAGTTTAAATATTGGTAACCCAATATAAAAATGAAAACACCAATGAAAACACATTGTAAAGACTACTTTTAGATTTAAGAGGTTGTTTCTGATTCTTAGAAAAAACATGAAAATCTAATTGCTAGGCATACTAATTATTGGATGAATAAAGGAATATCTGTTGTTACAATACCTTTCATAATTTTAGAAATGAATTGAGAAATACAAAATCCAATATATTTACATATGCACTCAGATCAATTCTGCTCTTCCTTTTATCTGAATTAGCTCCTGAAAACAAAAGCAGCAATAGAGAAGTGCCTCACACATACCACTGATTTGCTGTTTGCTATCTGGTAGTCTGAATTAAAAGCAGGGTCATTTTTAAAAGAATGCTAAGGTGAACATTTAGAATATACATCTTGCAATGTTGTTGTAAAGGAAGTTAAGCTAATCTTGATGACTCACAAAGCAATAAATATTTTCAGGTTTATATTTAAGTGACAATTTTTCAAATTTTAAGATACTGCTAGAGAGAGCAATCATCCTTGTACAAAATGATGGGCAAGCTACTGAACAGGCTGCTGTGGATGCTCTTGTAGGAAATCAATTCTTAGAATAACTCAACAACTGAGAGCACTAGTAATTACTCATTCCTTCAGAACTGATTTAATTATAAAGAGATCTCCATTAATGCTTGGAATAAATTCTAAGCTGTGTGTTTGGACAATGTAAATATTCTAATATTGGCAAGTTTGTGCATATTGCAGTTTGACCTTCCATGAAATTAGGGAACTGACCTTCTTGTAAAACTGCCTTCTTGTAAAACTGCCTTATAAAATGTCAGTATACAGCAGCAGTGTTACTACATGCAGAGAAACTACCTCTTCTTCTAGACACTTTTCCAAGCTGTCTATCTATTTCAATTCTTCCACTTTATTCATATGAGGAAAACACGATGAAGTCAGTCAAGGGATCTCTAGTCTCACATTTACTCTAGCTGACTGTTTCCAGCCTGGGTGCCTTGAACTGAGTGAGGAATTGAAGTTTCATACCACACTTAGATGTATCTACCTATTAGCTACTTAGTACAGTACATGAAATTGTAGACCTTTAGCTAACCCTAAGAGAATATACTCCTCTGAGAACACTAACAAAGAGTATTAGTAGGCAGTTATGCCTTGCAGGATTTTATAAGGCTCCATTTTGTCATTCTTACGAAATGCCTTGTTTAAGGCCTTTAAGGACACTTGGATGGACATTTTGACACTCTCGGCTGATAATGTTGTTCAGCTCTACATCTTTGTATATCAGGTATTTCTCTTCAGCATTGTCTAACAAACACCAATGCTTAGTCCAGACAAGTAGTGGCAAGCTAGTTGAATCATCACTACAAACAACACCCTCTTTAATGAGGAACAATACCCACAAATTATTTTTCATGTTTGTATATGGGTCTTGTCACATAAAAAATTATTTGCAGGTAGCTGCTACAGACAGGAATACATGGTGAAAAAGATGTCTTTCTCTTTACTGAAAAAAAAACAAAAAAACAAAACAGTTGCTGTGGCTGATAGTGTAATCATTTTTTAAGGTATAAATTACAGACACCTAATACATGCAATGTTTTGTTATTATGAAGAATTTGTTTCTCATTTTATTGTATGATTATTCACAAAAAGTGTTTTGGATTTGCAGTTAAAAGAGAGTTGGTAACACACCAGTGTTTTGGCTGTTTCTGAACAGTACTTGCATAGTGTCAAGGATTTTTTTTTTTTCACACTCTGCACTGTCCCTCCATCCAGTGACCAGGCTGAGGGTGGGCAAGAGACTGGGAGGGGACACAGCCAAGAGAGCAGATGCCAGGTGGCCAAAGGGATATTTCAGACCCTATTCTGTCATGCTCAGCAATGAAAGCTGGAGGTAGAAGAAGAATGGGGGTGGTTTTGGCTTCCAAGGTGTCTGTCACTCAGAGTAGCTGAGCGATGGTCTGCCTGTGGAAGGTGGTGAGTGATCACCTTTCCACCACTTCTTTTTTTTTTTCTTTTTTCCCTTCCTTTCTCTTTCCTTCACCTATTAAATTGTCTTTATCTTGATCCATGACTTTACTTTTGTTCTTCCTATTCTCTCTCCTGTCCCACTGGGCAAGAGAACGAGTGAGTGAGTAGCTGTATGGGTGCTTGGCTTCTGGCTGAGATTAACCCACCACATCAAGAAAAAATACTCCATGAATCCCATTGGGTCTTGGATGAAATTTATGGTGAGAATATTGATACAGATAGCACCTGATTGTTTTGAATCCTACTACTTTAAGCAGAATCTCATTATGAAGTTCTTGCAAAGCCGTAACTAATACAAGAAACCAAGGTAACTGCCTGCACATTGAGAAAGAGAACTGTCTGTTAGTTATCTCATGTGAAAAGTATAATCAGATCTTTGCAGATTATACAGCCACTGTAAAGCTATCTCTGAAGATAATTCCTTATTATCCAGATATAAAATTTATTTTGATTACAGTAACTCTGTAGCAAAACCAGAAGTGTGAAGAAGTAAAAAAGTCCTGTTTTATTAACAAGAAACATAATCTTCTGGACAAAATAGTACATTTCTGTGTGAGATAATCCATAAAGTTGTGCATTTTTCCCAGACAAAAAGATTTGCAATAAGCCAGGGTAATTACTTGATGTTGTTTAAAGAACAGAGATAAAGCTGTCAAGAAGCAAAATATCTTCAAGACTTTTTTGGGGAGGGAATTAAAAGGAACAGGTCATATTGCATTTCTGGAACAAATTTTAGCAGTTAATCCATCCTCTTTGCTTTAGCTGGGTGAAATTAACTTTTAATCCTAGATTTCTATGTATGTAAAATACATAGACATATATTTTTTCCTTTTTTTTTCAGATTTTACTGAAGAAAATGGAAAAATTCCTAATGAAAATTTGCTTTTTAGGCCAAAATTTATTTAAAGATATCTTAGAAAAAACAGTATTTATTGCAAAAAAAAAATTAATCACAGCTTCATATTTCTGTTAAAAGATATTGTGTAGAAAAATTTAGGCAGCCCTCAATTTATTGCTGGCTTCAATGGGAAATTGTTTCTCATGAGAATTATTTAGTTTTCTTTTTGATACTATTAATGTAGGTCTGTCTGTATCCTTCAAATTGGAAAAATTAAAACATGACATAAAATGGTAATATAAATAGCAAAAGCTTTTCATTTAATTGACTTTCTTTTTGTACCGAAATGATCAGTTACAGTGCATAATCCATGCCAATTTCATGTGTCTTATTGTTTGCTTTATGCTATGGACTATAGTACTTATTAGTTCATAACACTTACAAAACATTGTCGTAGCATTTGATAATAATCACATTCTTCATAAACTAACAAGAAAGTTTGTGTCAGCCACCCTCCTACATTCCAGCTGCCTGATGTTTTTCACACAAGGTACTGTGTGAACCAAAGACATGAACAAGAGCAGTGATGAATTTTGCCTACAGTGTTTACTGAGTATAGACTATGTTTGCAAAATTGGAATGACAGAAAGAAACGTGGTTGTAAAATGTCTAGGATGATACTATCACTGATTATCACTACCAGAAGAATGAAGTGACTGACTGTTATATATGAAGTCTCATTGTCTGCACTAGCAGAACAAATGTGACAAATGAGCATAAGAAATTCAGTTTCCTGAATTATGGCAGCAAGCAACTGCATTATTCAGGCTTTTTTATTTTGGTTTGCATTTTGCTTAATATAATGCCTTTGGATGTGTGTAAGTTAATTCTCAATTTTTAGGTATACCACACTTAGGAGAAGATTTCAGTTATTATCTAAAAACCTCTGAAATGTTTTCAGGGTGTCCTCAGATTTTTTTTGTTCATAGAGGATATTTTTTCATTTTAAATCTTATATTTCCTCTATACAACCTCTGCAAAGTGTCAGCTTCACTAAAACAAGTTGCCTTTGGTAAAATTTAAAGGTGCATCCCACACTTCCAGGATACGAGAATTTTCTGCTGCTTTGTGAGAATTCATTATAGATGATTAATAAAAGCAATGCACAGAAGTTTACATTGCATTTTCATATGTGAGTGTAAATGAATGCTTGGTATGTGGTAATGAATGCAAATAAATAAAGGTATGTGGTGCATAATTCTGCAAGCTGTAATGTTACTGGTTTTGAATACTGTAAGAAGTTACTTGTTCCTGGTTTGTGGTATTTTAAAAAGAAAAAGAAAGAAAGAGACACAAAGAGAAAATTTGTTGAAGAAAATATCCTTTTGTGAGAGAGTGAGCTCTGAAGCCACTAATCATTTTTAGGGTTATGATCTCTTTTGGCAGTACTTCAGTGAGGTATGTTATTTCTTTAACTTTTTCATCAGTATTTCATAAGACAATACACAGATCTCTTTCATTTAAGAATACAAATGGGAGCAACAAAAGAAAACAGGCTTTCGGTTAGATAATTCCATTTACCAATTACTGCTCTTGTCAGATTTCCATCTTTTCATCGTGTGTTCCAGAAAAAAAAAAAAAAAAACAAAACAGATTCAAGCTTTAACTAGTTCTGCACAATGAAACATTGCACATTGTGTAGCTTGCGAAAATCTTCCAGCAATAGTTGAATATGGCATGAAACATTTTTTTAGAAGAGCTTACTTTTCTGTTGTCTTTTCTGAAAGATCTGTCATCAGACATATATTGTTTTGATTACTGAAAGAGAAGACTATGCAGAAAACCTTGGTGTGCTGATTCATACTGCAAGGATAAGTAGATGTTTCCACAGGCCATCTGCTATTCTCTACCTTGCAATAATGTTTATATATAGAAATTAAATCCTACTAATTCAGCATCTGATTGTGTATTTCAGAACTGGACAAAAATTAAGTACAAAGAACATAAATTTTCAATGCTTCTTAGAAGTATCTTGGAAATACAAAAGCAAGAGAAGAAAAATTCAAATATACATTTTTATATCATTTTCATTATTTCTTAAAACAGGTACCAAAGAAATAATGTTCCATTTCCATTGTTGTTTACACCAAAATGGCCTATATACTGTAGATAGTATTTCTTGAAGCACATACATACAATAAAAGCATAGAACACATATATGCTTTTACTCACACGTGCACTGGAAAACAGGGACATTTTGTTAGGATTATGGATACTGAGCCAATTCCCACTGACTCAACTAGAATTTCTGTGTAATATGAAAGAAATTTTTTGTTTATNGTAGCACATAGTCAAGAATGATGCTAAGACAAATAACAAGGCCAAAAGAAGAAAACAAAGCAGTACAACCTACTGGAAACAACAGCAATCAACCCAACTAAAAACACCAAAAGAGTTTATCATAGTCAATTATAAATTTGCTTTCTTCTGTGAAAGACATTTCTTCTATAAGCTTGCTATCTTCTATTTCTTTTTCTATTTCTTCTATATTATCATTATAATTACATGTGACAGAGCTAGAAAATAGAGCTTCCAGTATATAGGAGAACTGTGCAAAAATGCAAAGTAATCTTAATATATTGGAGAACTGATATTTTTTTAAAAGAAAGAGGATGAAGTTCCAAAGTCAGCTACAAAACTTGTAACTTCAAATTTACAGGCCTGTGTGTAGGCTGAAATTGGCAGCTGCACAAATACTGAATGTAAGCCAACTGCTTGGGCAACAATTTCCTAGAACAGCATGTGAGTTCATAGTGCTATGCAAAGCTGACCATGTGAGTAGTGCCATATAATTGAAAAAAAGAAAGAATACAGGTTCAATACAAAGAAACAGAAACTTTGAGAACACAAAACGGTCTTTTCCTTCTACACTGCAGTAGTAAAGTATTTGGGCATTGAGAGGGCATGTTGGCATCATGCTTCACGGAACATGTGGATCAATAACGATGAGACCTACAGAGATGTTCAAAGGCTTAGAAAGCATGATGTAGAGGGGAAGGTTGAACAGCTGCAGAAAAAGAAAAATTAAGAGAAATATAAATCCCCAAATTTGTAAAATCTTATGCTAAAAGGAAAGGGAAATACTGTTCTACAAGTCCAAGCTGAATAGCACATTTGCTGCAGGGAAGATTTGGGTTAAACAGGACAATAAATGGGTCAACAATAAGAAATTTAAGGAACTGGAACAGATTTCCTCATATTGATGTAGTGTTTCCATCACTGGAGGTCCTTAGGAACAAGTTAAACAAACCTTAGTTAGGCATAGTTTAGCATGACTTAGGGAATGGAGTTGGATCAGGAGACATCTCCAGGTACCAGGCGTCCAGAGCTTTGTATGGTTCTGTGTATGTTCAATAATTTTAAATGGAAAATGCTGTTTGAAATGAAAAATTGAAGGGTTTTACCAAGAAACTTTCAGAACAAATAATCCTCATATTTTCATAATCATCTCTGTTTTTTTCACCCAGCTACTTGCTACACTGAATATAATTTCACAATTATTTTCAACCATTTCAGATGTGGGATTTTTTCTTTTCAGTATAGACAAAGGAAGGGAAAACTATTCAGTATGCTTGCGTCTTTGATCCTGAGTTTGAAAAAACAGCTGAGAAATATATGTTGTCTTTCCTTCTCTGCAATGACAGATTGCATTAAGATTTTCTTACTCAATTTTCATCTGTATGATTAAGATATTGAGACTAAAGGGTAGATTTGGAGTAGGAATTTCATATGCTAGGAACAGAAGAAACACTGGGTTTTCAGTCCTATTTCGACAACCTAAGTCTCTGTTAGAATCTGCTTTAAAATTCTTGAAAGCAAGATGGGGTAGCACAGTACATTTTCAGGTGCAGGGACCTGATTAGAAAATTGTCATCAACATTCTCAGTCATATAATCAGCTATTTGGGAGGCATCTACAATATGCAGTTCAGTGTACACAAAGGCTTGAAGTAGTCTTCTAAACAGCTGTTGTCTGTTGCATGCAATTTCAGATCATAGATTCATGCTGTGCCATTTGTCTTTCTTTGCAGAGAATATAAACCAAGAGGAGCAGTGACTCTCAAAGAGACAGAGCACTCTGCAAAATTACAGAAAGGAGAGGTCTTGTGCCTTATTAAGCCTTGTCAAAGAAACACAGAATGTGCTGAGCTTGGCAGTGGGAAAGCTGGCAGTCCCTCCAGGGCTGACCAGAGGGAATGAGAACATGCCATCCCTCCTTGTCCCAGCCATTTACCATTGAATGTTGAAAAGTTTTTCCACTGATTTTCTTTGGGGAGGTGCTGGTGTTAGAAAAATGTTGCTGGGAGCCAGGAGACTATATATTAACCCCATCTCTTGACACTCCTACAAGAGTTTATGAAAGAAAAAGCCTAATGCAGAGCTTGTCTTTTCTACTAGTACTTCGGAAAAGCAAGGCGCATTTTTAAAGTCAATTCCTGGAAACACCTAGGGTATGATTTGACACTGAATCTGGACTAAAGGGGAACAGACAAGGTTAAAAAGACAGAATTGCATAACAAAGAAGTGTCACAGGCCTGTCCTCAGAGGGGCCAGGCTCTCTGTATTCCATATGGATATTTGGGTGTGAGAATTTTTCTTGCAGTATTCCGTAGGTAATCCTCATTATGATATTCTCCCATAGATTTACTGTGGAAGGAAATAGTCTATCCTAGGATAAGGGTCATTATGGCATTTCTGGGTTTTGTAGGCTCCCAGTCTTTAAAGGAAATATACCTTCTTTTACTATCTATTATTTTACTGGTTATCTCATTACAAGAACATCACTAAAATAATGGACAACAAAAAGCATCAGGGCAGAATTTTGGAAATAAGATGGCACAGTAGGACTCTAACTCCACTTTTGGATGCCCGTCAATCACAAACAGAAGACGGGTTTCTTTACATTCTAGAAATGTTTCTAATCAGTTCATGGTGGCAGTTACAGTGCGCTGCAAATGCAGCAATTGAAACTGAGTCAGAGCTGAGATTGTCAAACTGGCATGAAATGTTCTAAGGAAGAAAATTCTCAACATCATTCATTCTGATATGAAGTTGGAAACATGACAAAGAGCACTAGAAATTCCAATTAGTATCAAAGATTTTTCCACTGAAAATCCAGTATGTGTCTCTTAGGCAGGCTTTGTGCTACCACAGCGATGCCTGCCCCAAACAGAAGTTTTCCATAATTTTGCTTTTAACTTACATCAGTCAAGAAAGCAAGCTGTAGCTCAACCTAGTTTCATAAACTTAACTGTTTGCTCTGTATTTCCTATTTTAATATGATCATAGTGGATATTACAGATTGTTCTGCAATAATGTGAAGAATGCTTAAATTATTATTTGAATGTAAGACATTTTTGAACTGCACCATTATCTCTTCAGAGCTGAGGTAGACCTAGAACTGTAACAAAATATCATACAGGGAGAGGTAGAGAAAAGGCAAGACAAGAAAAATGGAGTATGTTTTTTTACGCACAATGTGACAAAGAATGAGGGTTGTTTTTGTATTTTCTTTACTTACCACAAGATGGCATCAATTAGTTTTTACTGGCTAGAGACTCAACTAAAGAATTAATTTTGTTACAAAAGGTTAAAAATTACAAAAATTACAGATTTGGGGAATGTATTCAAAGGGCAAAATTGTGTGTGTCTTTATAATAAAATGCAAAAGGTCTCAAAATAAATTCTATATTTAAAAACGTAATATGAAGAAAATTATTAATTAAACAAACTACTTGGAGAGCTGTACATGTAAACTCATTCAAAAAGTGTGAGCACCAGAACTCTGACATTAAAAGCTAGCAGGTTTATACTGCTTCAGTTATGAGTACTCCCCTAAGCGATTTGTTGTCAGATATGGCTAAACATTCAAATGAAACTCAGGAGCAGAAGGTATCGTTATAACATACCATCCTGCTCCACAGCAAGTTCACCAAANNNNCACAGCAAGTTCACCAAAATTTTCATAGAGCGCCTTCAACTAAGGAGTTTGAATTCAGCTCCAGATTTCCTGAAGCTGCATAGATTCTTGGACTCTGAATTTTAAATTTAAAAAATAAAATCTCTTGTTTATCTTCACTGTCGTTTTCCCTTTTTTTCCTTTCAACAGACCTTTCTTGGAATAGAGGTACACACCTGTAACCTACTGAACTCTACCAGACCAAGGGCAATAGATACAGAAGAAGGCTTTTGAGAGTAACATTTGTCACAAAGGTCGTTTCTTTGAGGAGTGTTTTAGGAAAGCAGAAATCTTGATGTAGGCAACAGCAAGGAAACAGTTATAAGTCAAAGGGAAGAAGGATGCCAACAAATAAAGGAGAAACGAAAGAAGTCTCTGAGCCACAGAAGTTTTTGAGTTGGTTTAAATAACTGCATTGATATTGCAGAGTTTATTCAAGCCTCCAGACTCAGGATTGCCCCCACCACCACATAACATTCAAATTGTATTGTCCAAACTATTGAAAAATGTCAGCAGGGACTGACCATGCATAACAGACTTGGTCTTTAGTCAGCCTACAAAGTTTTAACAGAGATGGAGAAACACAACTCTGCAAAACAGAAGTAATATGTTCATTTCTTCCATTCCCATTCCCAAGGGAATAATAAGGGAACTACCCAAGAGATATCTTTATAAACTTTAAAGAATGGGGGTTTTGGGGAGCAAAAGGATTGTTGTTAATAAATCAGGCATCTGAAAGCAGATATCTGGACACTGTATGCTGTGTTACCTGGTTTTGGAACAGGCTACATCATCACCTTTAATATCCTTTACAACTGCTAGAGCTATTATCGTTATATAATATCATGGTGTTCTTCTCCTTAGCCGTGTGGGATGGTGATTTTGGCCTCTTTGTTCTGTCAACTGCCTTAATGACAAATGAGAATATCTCATTTGAAGTCAATAGTGTTGTAGTGATACAGAGACTTGGACTGATAACAGCTGATATCTGAAAACTTTTAAGTGATTTACATCTTCGTAGACAAAACCAGGAATTACCAAGAATTGCCCCATGCCCCTTTTAGATGCTTCCATTGTTTCCAGGTATAACTTTTTATGAAGACATTTTATAATTATTATTCTGGGAATAAGATAACTTTATTTAATCTCAGGTTAAAACTCTGGACAGTACTGGTTGCTGCAAGCTGTCTCCAGTTTGAGAAGCCTGAAGTTCTGAAATCCAGCAAGATGCCATGTGTTGGATATTACAGATTAAGCACAGGCCAGGTTTCAAATTATAGGCCTATCTGTTGCACAGGACCTCAGAAGAAGCCTTCAAAATTGGCTAAAAGGATGAAATGGCTCATGCTGCAAAAAGAGAATATTTGTGGCTGATTCTTTGGATATCTACCAAGGAACAAAAGGCTCAGCATGAGAAATAGGAGAAAAGAATAAAAGCCAGGAGATTGACAGAAGATTCAGGAGGCTTCTGATGCCTGTGAGTAACATAGCTGTGTCATTCTCAGTTGAGCACATATCTTCAGTACTCAGACAACCTTATATACTAAATGACAACACAGAATTATGTTTATTTACTGACTATTAGTGCACTTACAAGTACCTCTGCATGAGTAAGCAAATGTATTTCTCAAAATTGCTTACAACTTTGGAGACACATAACTACAGCATTTCACCACTGAAATTTACATTTTTCTCATCAAGTAACAAGGGATTCTAAGTGAGAAACAGGAACAGAACAATAGAGAGAAATTAATGCCTAACATTTATATCTAATTTTTTAATGGAAAAACACCTTTTCAGCTGTGGGTATGCTCTGAAGTTAATCAGTGTTAAATATTCTGTAAAAGTGGGTTTGGTTTTTTTTTCTGTTGGAAAATATTTTCCCTTGATCTTGGATGGTAATACTTTGTATAACTAGCATTAGATTTAGAACAAGCAGGGAAATATATATTAAAAATAAAGACCATTTCTAACTAGTAGGTTGAAGCAAAAGATGCAGTTCCTTAGGTCATGTGATCTCATGTACCACTGGCTCTGTAATAAATATGGTGTTACCTGGTTTGTTTCCCATGACAAGAATACAACTGTCAGTTGAAGTCCCAGTGGAAACAGAAAAGCCAATTGTAATTCTTTTAATCAAATAGTTAGCAGAATGCACTGCTTTTTTCTTCCTAGATGAGTGACTTCAATTGATTGCTATTCTTCTAGCAAAATACTCTGTATTATCAATGCAATATAAATATGAAAAACAAGTGCAAAACATAAACACTCTATTTGAACAGAGAATTCAGTTCCTGTATGTTGGATTTGATTTTTTTTTTCCCTGTAAATTTGGTAGAAGTCTTCCCATTGCTTTTGGCAAAACCAGGACTGGATCCACTGTGATAGTGAATGACATGTCAAGAGAGTAGGAGAGAACAAGTTTTGACAGGCAGAGGCTGCCACTTTGAATTGGAGGGTCATTCATGCAGTTCAGCTTGAAAATAGGGCAGAAACAACATTTACCATTATAGTCCAAGCAATATTTTAATTACAATATAATGTAATTCGCATCAAATCCTATCCCGAGACAACCTAGCATATCCTGATGCTGGATGCAAGCCAAGAAACCAAGACAGTTATTGAACATAAACACTGAGATGCAAACGATTCCAAGGAGTAGACATATATCCTTGGGATATTTCATTTCAACTGTTTCTATTAGAGCAGGTGGTTAAAATGTGAAATGGACCAGTGAGCATGGATACATCATAGTGACAATTGTTTACTGCTAAGCAGACTATGCCCACAGGAAGGAAATCCCTCCACATTATTTCTTGCAGAAAGAAGCTTTCCTTCTTCAAATAGAAGTAATGGGGTTTGACCCTGGACCTCAAGATGTCCTGAAGGCTGCTGTACTTTTACCAAAGCTTGTGTTATATTCCTAGGATTATTGGCAGCTCTGATCTACAGCCTCATAATGTAGCTGCATATAGCATCTCCCCATCTGATTTAACTATTTAAAATGATGACACATGGCTCTGCTTTATTATTTATGTCCGTCTGACGCTTAAGAGGCTCCACTGTAAACAGAGAC